>WHYT01016628.1:697957-721721 GCA_009806455.1 Tetrax tetrax | reverse complement strand
TTTTTTTTTTTTTTTTTTTTTTTTTTTTTTTTTTTTTTTTTTTTTTTTTTTTTTTTTTTTTTTTTTTTTTTTTTTTTTTTTTTTTTTTTTTTTTTTTGAGAACTGCGTTTTGTGATGGAAAACAGTTCTGCTGAAATTTTTCTAGAAAGCTTTCCTCAGCTTTGAAGTCCAAGATGGAACAGGGAAAAGAGAACCATCAATTGCAAACTCTCTTATGTAGGCAATCAAGCTGGCCACAGAGGCCCTGACAGAATCAGTTTTGCTCCAAAACTATGCTTAAGCTAAACAAGTGACAATAATTAGTGATTAATAATTAGTAATTGTACCTCTATGTTCATAACCAGCTTGCAGCAGGCAAGCAGCATTCATCAGCTTCAAGTGAGCTAGTTGTCTGTCATTGGCAAATGAAGAATTTGCAAGATAGTGCCAAAGATTTGGTCTTAGGCTTGCCACAGCTTTTTAAAGATGGAGAAGGCAACCATAATGTGTGCTAATAAAGCCAACTTGGGACCAAGGAAAGCCTTTTGTTTTCTTTCCTCTGATGTCAAGGAGAGGAGCATGCCTGGGTCTGCACAGAGTGTTCTTGCTGAGCTATGTCAGACACACGCCAGTTTGGAGGTCTGCCAGTCCAGGGCCACCTCAGTGAACTTGTACTGCAAGGCAAAAGGAGCACACAAAGACCAGATCTAGGTTATCACAGTCTCCCCAGAGAAGGCCAAAGCAACCATTTGTCATCATTATGTTCATTGCCTATTCTTATTTCTATGCTCCCTAGAAAAATAAAGTAATGCTTACTAAGAAATACAAGGAGGAAAAGAACAACCTGAATACCCAAGACTGGCTAAACTGATGGAGAAGATGAATAACCGGCATGGCTGGCATAACTCCTATTCTTCCTTTATGAATGTTGCACAACCCATTGCTTAAAATATCAGAGTCTTGATTTATCACTTGCCACAGTGTAAAAAGGTTTTGATTCCTTGGCACCTCTTTTCAGTCAAAAAAAAAAAAAAGTGAAGAAAGCCTCCACCCATTATGCTTCTCTGTGCATGTCTTGTACAGCTGAATCCCCAGACACTCACTTTTGCACACTCAGCTTTAAGCAGCCCAGCAGTCCCAGGAAATGCCCTGCTGAACTGAGACGAATGTCAGATTGGAGTCTCTATGCCTCCTGCCAAACACAGGCTTTGCATGTGAAAGGCTGGAATGAGGTATATAAGCAGTAAAGAAGCAGAAGCTAGAGAAAAATAGTGGAAAATATAAGAACATGAGAAGGCAGAACTGATACTAATTTACCTGTGATATTTTCATATCGAAGAACCTTTGGGTACTGCATTCCCCACTTGTCTCTTCTTTTGTTGACTTCTCTTCAGCAGAGAAAGTCCCTGATCAGGTTTGCCTCCTCGCTGTAGCCTCAAATAAGCTCAGAAAGTAATAGCTTACTGGCACACAGAAAATATCAAAGATCAGGGACAGTCCTTGTCTGCACAGAAAGACACAGGGTCTTGAACATACACATGCCTCAGATTTTAGGTTCTTATCCAACTGTTACCCCTACTCTGACCACAGAGCTCTGTGGGGCCTGAGGACAGGTAGGGATGATGGTCATCCTTGCCTCTGACTCAGAAGGTCCAGGTATTGCAGCAAATGTTCAGCTTGTGTCCTGGATCTATCATCCTGCTGGTTGAACCTTCACCACACTCAAAATGATTGCGCATTGGCACCCACAGTCCTTGTCTTGTAATCCTAGCACACACTGAGCAGTCACTGAGTGACAGAATAATTCCGAAAAATCAGAATTCAGCCTGGAGAGACAGGGGACAATGAATCCATTCATACTGCATCCTGCCCTATGCTGCTGCAGTCAAACCCACCTGTGCATGAATCAGGGTGTCCGAATACATCCCATGAAAGAAACCAACCAGTTCAGGTTATGTAACCAAAGTTTTCCCACTGGGGACACAGCCTCTGCAGCTGTCCCTAAAGAAAGCAGATTCACAGCTCTGGTAAAGGACAGGAGCATGTAGAGAAAATGATGTGACCAGATACTTCTGTGTATGCAGTCCCATAAAATGACAGAGTTGTGATTGTCAGCCCATGGAGAAGGATGGCAGTGTCAGATTAATGCTAAACCAAAGAGTAGGCATGGGGCACTTGTGAAGGCACATGCGTTGTGTCATCTTGGATCTGATCATTTAAGCTAGCAGCCTTTGATTAGCTGCTTCCTGTTGACACTAGGTCTGGTTGAGTTGTTAACGAACAGCAGAGGATACCAGAGAGTCTTCATTGTAACAGCTGAAATGAGTACAAACAGGGAAGCTAGAATAAATCACTGGCCCACAAATTGCCATCAGTATGCACAACATACACCACAGACTTGCCCTCTTACCCTACAGCTAAAAGCCTCAAATGCTGTCCTCCCCCACAAAAGACGCTGCAGAACAGCAGGTCCAGGAGCTACAATCAGCTTGTGTAGGCAAGGAAGAACCAAAGAACAGTCCTGTTGAGGCTGTGAAATAGTGGAGTATGAGCTCCTTATCTGAAGGGACATCACCTGAAGGAATCAGCATGGGTTAGGCGATGAGGCAAGCTCTCAGCCTGGCTCTCATGCTGATTTCTGACCTGCTCCCCTTGGTGACATTACTTCTCTTCTACTGTCTGATCTCGTCAGTGTTCAGGCTGTCTCCTGCTGTCTGTTCTGCTGTCACTTTCTGGGGATTGGCAAAAGTGTCTTTGCAAAGGTTGCAAACACTACTTTTTTATCATTTTTGTTTCATGTTCAAGGGGAAATTTGAAAGAACTGATAATTCAGTTTTGAAGATGCCAAGAAGTTTCCTATCCTGTGCCAAGAATCAAGGGCTTTCTAGAGGTGATAGTAAAAAAAAAAAAAAAAAAAAAAAAAATGCAGCACAAAGTTATCTGGGGATTACATCTAGTGATGGAGTCAGAGCTGCTATGCCAGGTTCAGAGCCACACAGGGAGCAACACCTTCAAACACTCTCATGTCCATGGATCAGGTGGGCAATAGGTCTCCCATGCGCTCAGCTCCTGAAGGGCGATCACACAGCTTTGTTTTCAGTTGTGCTGAGGAATCTAACAATGAACCTTGTGTTAAAACTGCTACATGCCTACTGAATGCGAGAAACTTGAGGACAAAAATTCTAAAGACTCCCTGTTGCACTATTAAAAGCTCCCAGTAAACACCTGGGAAATCGGTCAGCTAAAGCCCTGAGAAGGCAGTTACACTGAGACCTCAGTGCTCAGGAGAAGCTTCACCTGTCAGTTTTTGCTGAGGTCCTTCAATCTCAACTAATGAACATTTCTGGGTGTTTAAACCACTGTGCAGTCCATGGAAACCAGCTATGAAAAACTGGTTACAGGAAAATAGATCTCAAACCACCTCCTGCATTCCCTACTGCTGGATGTCCTCAGACACAGCCTATTGATAGCTCATCTCTGTAGATATGAACTGGTGCTTTAAAAGAAAAAAAAATTGTTAAAAAAAATAAGTCTGTTTAGAAGCCTTTGTGATAAGCTTGAAGTATCACTGTACAAAGTTTGGTAAAGAAGTAAAGTTAGGTATAAACTTTAAAACCACATTTCTCGTTGCCATCTTCTGGTCAGAATGGTGTAGTGTATTTTCTTGCTAAAACAAGCTGCAATATATGACAGAGACACAGATAGGTCGCACGTATGGCTCCAGTCTGGCTGCAATGGTATGCTAGTGTGCAGGAAGGTATTAAAGCTGCTACCCTGGGTTCACCGTCTGTCTGTAAGAACTGCTCAAAAAAGTGATTCTGTGGAAAAAATTATGCTTATAATTTGAAGGTGTTTGACAGCAAAGCTCACAAATCTTTTGCTTAAATGGCATTTACATAAAGTTCTTTCCCATACTTTACTTATATTAAAACTGTTATCAATTAAAACAATTATCAATATTTTTAGCACCCTCATAATGCTTAATAAAGAAAAAACAGCCTTTAAAAATCACTTTATAGTTACGGTCCAATCTCTTCCAGACCAGTATCCTCAAGCAATCTTTAATCTTTAGGGGCAAGCTAATGACATACTGAAAATCTGTATCTGATGAACAATACTTGCATTAACGCACCATATAGTTCTGATCTGGATCCAAAACAGGCTTGGCATATATGCACTGCACAATTTGCAGCAATCTGATTGTATACCTGTGGCCCTAACATTCAAAGCTGCAGCTCTGATCAACCCAGAAATTTATGTTTTGCACCAAAGAGGTGCAGACAGGACGAACTCTTTTGACTGTCAATCTGACAGCGATACCCGGATGGGAAGTGACTCTCAATCTCCTTGGTCCTTTTGGAGTTGTCTGCACAAAGTAAGGCTCTAAGCGGAGGACACCATTTTCTTCACTTAATTGTAAAAGACTGTTGCTCAAATTCAGCTTTCCCAGTATATTCTCTCCTTGAACACAACATCCCAAGCAATTTCACCTGCAGCTCATTTAAACTCACACACAAATTCCTCCAGATTTCCAGAAAATGAGTCAGTCTGCAGAGCTTTTGCCCAGTTCTCCCTGCAGACCAGAGGACAAAGAAGTCTACATATGCTTTACTTGCCTACACCTTTGTTGGGGATCACCCATCCCTGTGGCCATGAGTCACACCACGATGGGGAGCAGTTGAATATTTACATGTCACACTTCCTGAATCTAATAATTTGGGCAATTTTTGGCCAAATCCCAAGCTCTGCTCCCTTTAGCCTTTAGTTAAACAAGCTAAAGGGTTTAACTGTGAATTTAAAACAGAAAAACAAGAAAAGAGCAATGAACATAAATAAGCTTAACCAGAGAGAACAAAATATAATAGGATAAAGGAGGAAAACCACAAACGTCATAGCAGTGGGTATTTGCAACAGCCAAGTTTCCCGCTCTTCTTGCGGAAATACACCCGAGTCAAGGAGCAGGACAGTGCAGGAGAGCCACTCTGGGTGCACCGGGACGGTCTGTAAGTCTTCCCTGGAGCAGCACAATGCGGGTGTATTGCTCGCACTGTCCCAGACAAGCTTTCTTCACACTGACCCCTTACCCCTGTGCTCACTGGAGGTGGCTCAAGAGCATCCTTCCTCTCAAGTATGACCACATGCAGGCAAAGAGGAGGCTGCTCACACAGACTAAACCACCCTTCTTTAATCCCCTGCTTCTAGATATTTTTTTGCCTAGCAAACAACGTACACTGCTGCTGGAATAAGTGGAAGCCCAGCTCTTCTCCACCACCTGGGTTACGCATCATATGTTACTGTGACAGCACTGATAGCCATTAATAGCCCCAGCCTGGATGCTCTTTTCACAATTCTTTTGATGATCTGAACTGCAAACTGTTTCTCTTCATCTCTTGTTTGTAAAAGCTCCAGCATGTAACTTGGTTAAAACCAGGATTACAAGGTCTTTTACCATGACACATTTTCAAAGACTCATTTATTTTCTGAGCCTTGGAGTTGAGTGATACCCAGTTCTGTATTCCTGCTTTACAAGTCAGCAGCTTGATAAATCCCTACTCACTTTGGATTCCCTCTTAATTGCTTAAACTGTTTAGTAGACTGAGATAGATTATGGAAATATATGGGTGTATTTGTTTATAGATTCTATTTTAGTGAATAATCATTTTAGAATGCTATTAGGCTGTTGAATCCAGGTTGCATCCACAATCAGATTAGGCTTCTCTCTGTATATATTTATACATACATCAGTCTTCAATTACACTTCTTTTTACCCACCAGTGACCTTGCTTTTCTCAATAAGGATTGGTGTCCTAACTCCACAAAACAAATACTTGTGATGAGATCCACGTTGTTAAAACTCATTTAGTTGGAGGGTGGAAACATGCAGCAGTTCCTTTATGAGTATCTCAAGAAAAGGCTGCATCCACATTTAATTGGAAGCAACTCCACCTTCCAAGTGAATCTGATCTGTCGCAATTGATGGAATTGATTAAGTCTCAGAGCCAGTGTTGAATCATTCAAACCACATCTTAGCCATCACAATAATATGCTTTTGCATCTAGCAAAAGCTAGTTGTTTTGGGTTTGGTTTTGTGGTTTGGGTTTTTTTTGGTGGGTTTTTTTTTGTTTGTTTGTTGTGTTTTTTTTTTAAATAAAAAGACTTGGACCTTGAATCGCACTAGAGAGAAGAAAGATAACATATCACTCACGTACTCCTTTCACAAGCTGTACAGCTCACTGAGCCTGAAAGCCAATAATCAGTGACAATAAACATGTCTGAAGAGACCAAGTAGCAGTGAGAGACCCAGATAAGAGTTATTCTGGCTTTCTTCTACTTATTCCCTGAACAAGTGAAATATTTTTTTTCTTGTTCAACTCTGCCATGGTAAGCTAGTTAATGGATCATTCACAATGAAAACATAATTATCAACAATTAATAAAGGGAAAGTGGCTTGCATAACAGCATACATAGGAGGATATCTTTCCAGGAGATTGCTTATGAAACACCACTTATTGGCACTATAATTATGACTATCTGCTACTTCCATTTTGTACTTGCAGGTTTAGGCTCCACTGCATAAGTTGTATACAAAACTGCTGTAAGACCAAATTCCAAGCACTTAATAAACAGGTCTGAAATTTTTGGATCTGTCCCACTAGTAACATTTTGCATGATTGGGTGCTACTGCATGTTCTTGACAATTCATTGTTCTACAATGTGTGAAACCAAAGAGCTATGTCCTACAGACAGCACTGGGTGCTGGCAAAATCACAGCACAAACCAGAGCAAGGTGAGATAGTTGAGATCAATCCAGTGGAACAGCTGCAGCTTTGAGGAAGTCCAGCAGGCTTCTCTGAATTTATGCAAATAAACAACATTTACAGAAAGGAAAGGAATAGCACACAACAATTTCGGGTTTTCATCGTGTCTTAGCAGCAGTCTCACCCTCATATTCACACTTTGCGATTGCAGACCATTCTGCACTGAAGTTGTCAAGCATACAATGGCTGTGTAGAGGCCACTGAACATGGGCAGGTGGCCTGCATTAAGTACCCATACGGTGCACAATTTCAACTTTCATGTAGTAAAAAAGTTCAAGTTAAAAATAAGGATTAAGTTGTGGGGTGCAGGGAAGAAAAAACCCAGAAGTCAGAGGAAGAGAAAACAGGAAAAAATCAGGAAAGGAAGAGAGCAGTAAGGCAGCAGGTCATAAAAGAAAGTGGCTTCCCTTACAAAGCAACTCTGTCAGACACTACAGATTTAGCTATCGGGCTGTTTGATGCTGGATCAAAGACTGGGATCCCCTGGGATGTCTGTGCAGGCACTGCCTGAAGGGGCACACTGAAGAGAGCTGTGATCCCTGAAAGTAAACTGCTACCAAAGCCAACAAGCCATACTGAAACCCAGCATTCATCCCTCTCCCTTAAGGGCTGCAGTCCTCAGCCTTGTTCTCTGATCTCAGAACATTTTAACCAGCTCAAACATGAGGGTTCAGATTCCCATTGAGCAGCATAAGAAGTGCATAGGCTACTGCAGCTGAAGCAAGGGAGATACTGGCACTGCAGTCCCTATTGTTTGCACAGCAAAAGGCTTTGGTTTTGTCTCAAAACAGAATGCGCTCTCAAAACAGAGTTGATTCAAAGGATTTTTCTCTTCAAATAACTCATCTAAATTGTATGACCAAATATATTTTTTAAACAAAAAATAGTTTTTGAAACCCCACAGCTCTTCCAAGAGATAGAAACTTGGCCAACATGTCCGCAACCACTGGGTTCTGTTCTTACTCCACCACCATGTGTTTCCAACTGGAATTCATGTAAATGCAAAAACCATCTTCAAATAGGACCTGAAGTCCATTTCTGCTGGGGTTTCTGGAGGAAGGCTTGCTTGGACTGGTTTAGAAGTGTCATAGGTAAGTTTTGGAGTCAGAATTCCTTACAGCATTCATCACTCAAGCACAGTTCCTAATACTGGGGGGCTGTGATCAAGACCATGACAACTTCACTTCTTTTCTCCATATCACATAAGTTGCTCTTATAAGAGGAAGTTCTCGGTCCCTATATTTCTGATTGGGATCAACAGCAAAAGCTTATGTATATATATGCACACACATGCATATAGTATTTGATCTTGCAAACGCTTATGCATCCAAACAACGTCATTTACATCAATAGGAAAACATCTGTAACCAAGGGCAAGCACATCTGCAGGGTCACATCTATGTATATATTGCGGTGGGTGTATATAGGATAGAATACAAATAAATGACTCTTATTCTATTGAGAAGTGAAAAATATTTCACAGCATGTATGTTAACAGAGCTGGAAGTCCCTTCTGTGTGATAACATATTGAGCACTATTTAAACAGCACAGGTACTGTTCTACTATGAAATACCTATTACGTTATCTGCTTGCACATCAAATTGATCTGAGGCTTTTCCTTAGGAGGAGGAGTAGTCGAGATGTACTTCCACCTCAAAACCCAAATGCCAGAGCTGCCCATTTTCAGCTGCACTAGTAAAATATTACTAATGCTGGACAGTCTCAAAAGACTGTCTGCTGACAGTTGAAGACATGTTGAAGAGTTGGGGAGAAATTGTACTAGAAAGAGATAGGAAGTAAAGGACATTGCTTTCTCTCCAAAACTAGGTAAGTTTCTAGGTCTGAGATGAAAACTGGAAGTTTCAAAGAAGAACAAAGTAATCGGGGGAGCACATAATTTCTCATCTTGGAGATCGCTGTTGGAAAAGCTTGCAACACAGAAGCGATGCCATTTCAGTGCCGGCTACAGGCAGCTCCTGAAAGGTTGTGCTAACATTGTTTGTGGTCAGGCCTAAGCCACATCAGGTGCATTCATGTCCCAGGTGGTCTACAAACCTTTCATCAAGGATAGTGGATATCATGGTCCCTACTAGCCACCTTGCCTAGTATTAATTCACTGAATTTGATAGTCCTGAAATTATTTTTTTGGGGCTTGTGGTTTGCTTCAAATTTACCAGCTCCCTTCACCATCCCAGTACTAGTCATGAAAACAGATTCCCAAAACCTACGAAGTAGTTTAACCTATCAGCAATATTAGCTATCTCAACCTAGCCAGACAAAGGCTAGGTTTGAAAAATATTAATAATAACAGTGAAGAGACCAAGTTCCTCCTAAACTAATGAATAGTTCTAAGTATTTTCAACAAAAATGACGTGTACTATGGCTTAAACAATCCTCAAAGCATTCACAGAATCAATCCTAGCTATTTAGTCCCAAGATCAACCATGTCTGCTATCTGCCAACACACCTCACCCACTTCTACATGTTGCCAGTCTCTGCCAATGACAACAGCATCACCTTTAGAATAGGCTCTATTATTGGTAACTCCTGAATTCCAGCTTGCTCTGGTATGTGAGCTTATGAAGAGCAAAACAAAGGTGTCTGGAGCTTGGATATTACTTTAGTATTTACTTTACAGCAACACCTGGAAAGGTGACCAAGACCACACAAAGGTAAGTGCTCCATATACACTAAAAAGATAGTCCTCGCCAAAAAGGGTTTACAGTCTTGGTTAAGCCTATTAATGTACCGTTGACATCTCCAAGGGTTACAAACCTGAACCTCTCCCTGCCAAGGCTGGCTTCAGTGAATGCAGAGTTCTGTTAAGAGCCAGATTCCTACATTATGCCCAGCTAAGGAGCATGTGGAGAAGGTAGTAGCTAAGAACAGGCTGCTGCAAGTATTCCTTCTCAAAGCAGGGTCTGCATGGGGTGCAGGAGTAGCATATGCCTTAACTCACTTTAGTCACAATAGAGACGAAACCTTGAAATTAAAGGTTCAACATACTTACCCACTTTGAAGACTGTCTGGACAATTCCATGCCTAAACAATAGATGTAGGAACTTCAGCTGCTGCATAGGGATCTTCCTCATCCACAGTATCAAGAATATTTGCAAGGACTGCCTGGCAGCACAGGGGCCTCACCAAGCAAGAGCCCATAACACCCGGGCAAGGTAGGCCACAGAAAGCAGCCAGGTTCAGCTGAGAGTCCAGATCACTAGAGAAATCCATGGTGATGAGGCAGGCTTCAGGCCAAATCAGGAAGCCAATCCACAGGCCAGATCCAGTAATGGCCAGGCAGGTCCACAGTGGCAATGCATATCCAGGGCCAGGCCAGAAAGTCACTTGATGCATTGGGGTCTGGATCAACAGCATTCATTGCCAGGAAAGAACATAGCCAGACTGCAGATCAGCACTCTCATACAGCATGGCTCAAACCAGCATTTAAGGGCTCAGCCTGAGCTTAAATAGGATCCCTGGGCCAGTGAGCAAGGGCTGTGGGTGGAGGTCCCAGGTGAGGTTGATCAGGGCAATCCAGAGCTGTTAGTGCCATCAGGGTCTCAGCCCATGCTTAGAAGCATCACCTGAAAGGCTGTGATTGCACATTTGCCATCAGTGCCATTAGCTACAAAAAGAAAGTGATGAAATTACTCTGGGGTCCTTGAGAGTTTCCGCAGCCTCCTGCTTGCTTGTTGCCCACCCCTTAGCATATAAATCCATCCTAGAGGGAGGCTTATGCAGCTGTGGCTGGAACAAGTGGTTGCCTCTGTAAGACAAGAAGAAAGCTCAAATAAATTAGAAAGCTTCTTCACAGTGATTTGAGTGGACTTTGAATCATCAAGGAACAGGACATCAGCACCTATTGTGCTGGGTGCAATAGAGACACGGTGTGCTGAAGAAATAATTTCCACCACTCATCTGGCTGCTGGGCTGAACATTTATTTTATCACTGCTTTCCTCTCCAGAGCCCCTGTTTCAGTAATTACACCCCCGTTGCCCATTAGCCCCATCACTAGCACTGCTCCAGCTGTCTCTCAGTTGGTGACATATGGGAAAACAGCTCTGATTAATTTTGTGTCCAAATCATTTACCCAAAATGCTATATTGTTCTGGTTGATTTCAGCTGGAATTTGTTCACGCTTTTCAATGCAAAATGAGATTAGAGGTAAATGTTTTGCCTTATCAACAAAGTGTTGCGTGGAGATACACTGGGTACCAAGGTCACTCTGTCTATACTCCAGTTAGGTATTGTTTGAGCAGTGAAATTTGAGTTCAGGTGAAGGCAAGATAAGTTTAGTTTGAAACAAAACAGTGCTCTTAGCTCTGGACGTTAAACAAAATTTTGGAAGCTGAGGGAAGAATCTGCATGATGGCGTTGCCAGAGCAGAGCAAAACTGACTCTGCAAGCCAAGAAGAAATGTTCAGCAACGCCCTCGGCTTTGGGGGGTCTACTCCACAGGTCAGGTTTCAAGTGGGATAGGATCTGTATCTCCACCAGCTTGATACAGGTAGAGACAACAATGATACTTTGCTGATGTGCTGACACAGATATCTTAGTGCATGTGTACATGTGCATACAACAATCCAGATTTCCACAATATTCGGCTGTGCTCCCTTTTCCTCCAATGAAACATCTCTCCCTGGCATATCTTAAAAGAACTTAAAAAGAGGAAAAAGGAGGAATAAATGCCTGGAAGGGCAACCAAAAGCCATATCACCTAAAGATGCAGGGCAGAATACGGACCTGGCTTGCAGAAGCTGATTTCCATTGTTAAATTTATTTTCTTATAAAAAGAATCACTTAGAATTTTTAGCCTGGTGTTTCTTGTTTCCTCTTGCTAAAAGAGTTTCTCTGCTCCTTCAGATACTTGTATCACTAGTTTTTTAATGCTCTAAAGCCCAGGATAATGACTTTTTCTTGACCTCCTATTTTACCAGCCAAAAAGCCAAGTCAGAACCCTGTTGTATTTGATGTAGTGTTAACAGAGAACTCACTCCAAGAGCTGTAAAAGCTAAAATAGGTGAACTACATAAAGAAATGGTTTATAGGAGAGGTCAGAGGGAAGATGCTGTACAGTGTCTTTGCTGTTTGTAAACGTGAGAGCAGTATCCAGCAGCCTGAGGGCTGACAGCAGAACTGCTGGGAGCATTGGCTTTCAGAGAGACTGATCCTATTCAGTTATCCAGTTATCTTCCTTTTGCTTGTTGTTCTGTCTCTATCTGTCTTCTCAGGGCTTCTCTGGTTTGTGTGTCTTTTTGTTATGTGTACAGAGAGGTCTTAACAGAGTGGGACTGAGTTTCTCAGAGAGGCTCCAGTCTGCTTGACTAACCACATCGCCACGCTCACACCAATCAGCAGGCGCCACCTTCATTTGAAAATGTGTGGGAGAAATGCTGTGGAGGGTCTAGGTCAGAGAAGGAAAGTGATACTAGAATCATTTGGAGAGCAAGGATATGGAAAATAGCCATGAATGATTTCCAGAAATGTCCCAGAGATCATTGCCTTATTCAATGCCTCTCGTTTCTGCCAGCCTATTTTTGTCTCAGCCCTGAATGTGTCCATCTCAGTACATGCAGCTAACTTGGTAATTTTTAACTCATAGCACTAATTGAATTGTTATTGAATGTGATTAATTATCACTGGAACAAGCCTTTAACAAAGAATTTATCAGATGCTTTTCTGCTTCCTGCACTGACTCACTGCTTCCCAATGGCTTGAAACTTGCAGCTTGGACATGCTCATACAATCCTTGGCAGGTCCTGGCTACTGAACTCCACTGGAACCTGCTGCCTTATGGGCATGATACCAGGCAGCCTGGCCCTCCTCCACCCAAATATGAGCCACTGGGTGAGCCGTGTTTTCTGCTTCCATATTTTCTTCTCCAGGAGCACCGAGACTGGCTCAGCAGACCACTGCTTGCGGCTGCAGCACTCAGGTCAGATTAAATGAGCTGGAATAATGCACACGCCATAGCAGGACAACAGAAGGATTTGGAAACCAGCCTATCTAGGCTGCTTTCAATGGGAACTTAGGTCAGAAGTACAGATTAGGATCTATATATCTTCATGGCACAAACATAGTGGCAGAAGGTTGAATATTCCAGGCAAATATGTTAGAATGACTTATGATAACTCTGGAAATATGTGTGTATGTACATGCAGAGATACATTTACATTCATCTCAAGTCCAAGACTTTTTATGCATCTTGTGATATTCTTGACCACAATGATGTAAAATAACACTGAATTCCCAGCCTTATTGTAGCTGGAATGGAAAAGCTGTTTTTAATTCATTTTGAACTTGCCATTTTTTAATTTCATTTGCCATCTCTTCCCCTATTTATTCCCCATGGAAGCAAGAAATGCATACCTTAACTCAGAGGTCCCTGTGCAGAAAACATGCTATCCTAGTCTCACCTGGCAGCTCTTGGTCATGGTGCCAAAGAAAGGAGCAATTTAATGCCAGAAGCTGCACATCTTTCAGAGTACGGACCTGGGACAGAGGCTCTGCCTGCCTAGACCAAGAAGGTGGTTTTGATCTTGTTCCTGTAACTTCTGCTGATCATGTGTTGTACAGGAGAGGAGCATGAGGACAGCCAGGAGATTTTAACTGAACTGCTTGTAAACCAAAACATTATTTTCATCTAAATGAAAAAGCAGTGTAATAAAGCCAAAAATAAAATATTTTTGTAAACTATTAGAAGCATTTTTAAATTGAACACTGACGTTTCTTATTTCCAAGTGATCTTTCAGAATTAAATAATAATTGTAATTTTTAGTTGTTTCAAGGGAAGTAACATTTTTTTTTTTAGTCTGGAATTCAAAATATGCTCCTGAAATTTTGAGTTCTGCTGTGGGACAGCTTCAGGCCTAAAACAGTCTAAAACTGGAGAACTTTCAGACTGTTCTACAGGGATAGTCACACAAATAATGAGAAATCAGCATTACCATTCTGCCAAATTAACATTCTCTAGAAATTATTGCAAGCATAAACTGAGGTATCTCTTCTGTATGCATAGAATTTATCTTTTTTTAGGGAGTTGTATGAAATTGAGCCTTCAAATAAACTTAGGGAAACTCTTACATCTTCTCTGAATGTAGATGGAAGCATTGAAATCCTGGCTTAAGCCAAAAACAATTTATTAAGCTAACTCCAAAATATACCCAGGCAACTGATAACTCACAGAGAATTATAGCAGTTCAGAAATTAAAAAACAAAACAAAACAAAACACACCACAAAAATATGGCAGAGCTTTCCTGTTGGTCTGTTTAGTGCTCAAGCGAGACACTAAATCCAGATACATTTCACCCCTGGCCAAGCCAAGAAGTAGCAGAGTGCTGGGTGAGTGGTGCATCAAAGCTTTGGACAACACCAGACTTAAGCACCCACCCTATTCTCTGTAACTGAGTACGTGCTGCTTATGTATCTTGAGTGAAGAAAGATGCAGCCTGGCATCAGCTCAGCTCAAGTATTATTTTAAAACAAGAGGTATAGTACACTTAGACAATTGGACTGAAAAACAAACAGAAGTAGGTTGATAGCTATTTACACTAGATTTAGAGGTCCTTTTTATATGATGTCTCAACTTACAAAAAATACACATATTTCGTTCTAATTTTCCAAGACCTTCGTATATTCATCATCACGGTAATGTGCTTTGGCACCTGAGACCAAATGAAAAGAAATGGGGACAAAACAAACTCATACTAAGAAAGTTCAGTCCTACCCACTTATTTGAGCTAATCGTCTCATCTGTACACTGCTCAGCAAACAAAAGACGATACGAATCGTCTGTCCTCCCTGATTTGCCTGGGGAATGTAGAGCTGGTAAAGCATGTAACCTGGAGGGTGAGTTTATTGATATTTCCCCTGCTAGCTGACCAGAAGTCATATTTTGGAAGCACTGGGCTCAAGTCAGGAACCAAGAAAAAAAAAAAAAAAAAGTGACTTGATATCAAGTTGCCAATTTTGGAATGAAAAAACCCCTCTTGTTTTTTCATCAGTGGTAACTTCAGTAGATGTTGTGGAGCAACTTGTATCACAAACTGGCAGCAATATTTGAGCAGTCTCCAATTCTCTCTGGGCCTTGGATCCTCATCTGTACACATGGGATACCAGCACTTTTCTGACTCACAGAGGTTTTGAGAGGGTAAAGAGATCAAAGCAGGGGGAACACGAAGGGGATGTTATCAGGTAACATAAAATATTTTCGCTGCTGCTCCACGTATAGATACAGCACACTTCAAACCAGCTAGTAACGACCCTGCCAGCAGTACAGCTGTGTCACAAGGAGCTCAGGACCCTGCCAAGGACCAGGGACAGATGCTGAGGTTACCAGTCCTCACCATCATCACTGTGGCATCATCACACTTACAAGTGTGAACTTACCCATCTCTGGACACATGCCTGACAGGTCTTGGGGGTGTTTGATTTTGCAATACTCTATCAAGAGCTCCAACTGTCTTCTCAGGATGCAAGATGCAGCTGCTGTCTGGCATGGTCAAGATCTGTCCTTATTTTCATTGTGTTTTGACCAGACAGTGGTGGAACGTTTGCTTACTACCAGCTACTTAAATTTGTTTTTCCTTTCGACTCAACAAATATTTCTCCAAGCCAAACACAAAGAGTTATACTATACACAGTCTTTGAAATGCACACTTAATTTTCAAGGAGGCTGTTTCAAGGAGGGCAGCATACGCGTAGGTGTTTTGAACTAGCAAAAGAAAAGGAAAAAGATAATGCAACAGTGGAGAACTGAAGCACAACTTTTCTGATGTTTGGGTTTTGTTGGTTTTTTTTGTTTGGGATTTTTTTTTGGGGGGGGGGGTGTTTTGTTTTTTTTCCTGTGGCAGCAAAAATTCAATACTGTGGAGGATTTGTCTGCAAAGTCATTCTTTGCCCTCCATCCCTTTCTTCCCATTTCACCGCTCCTCAGCTGCAGTAGTTCTTTAGTCTCATGATAGTTCATGAAATGCCTCCTTTGCAAATTAAATATCACCAGGCCCTGTTAGGTAAAGGAAATCACGGCCAGCATGCTGCTGTAACCTCTCCACAGCAAACCAGATCAGCGAGGCACTCAGGTGGGAAACCCCATTTGGAAACTATCCAGGCTGCAGAAGCCGGTGGGTGTCGCAAGATGTACTTCTCCTTTCAGTCAATTATAAACCACTGTGTTTGCAGAAGTGCTATGTAAGCTGCAAAACAGAAGCCGTGACTATCAGTATTCACTGAGTTGCTTATTTTTGCTAAGTTCAAATATGACCTTAAATCCTAAAGATGTACAATGAGTTTCAAGGTGTTTGTGAGGAATTTCCACCTGCAGACCTCATGTCTGTAAAGAAGGCTGGCTGATTAATTCTCTCTGTATCAGTTTTCCTTCCATTAAATGTGTGTTCACAAAGGCCTGGGGGAAGGATGGGCAAGAAGAGCGCAAGACTTATACCGAGATTGTCTGGAAAAGGATAAATCTCCAAAGTCAGACATCTGCTAAAAAAATATGTAGTTACACACGTGGACATCTGCAGATTACACCAGAGTGGGAAGACCACAGGTTTTTTGGGAGCTGATGGCACAGCACTTCAGTGTATCGGGTCTCATAGATATAAAAACGAAGTAAAAAAAAAAGCAGATCCAGTAGGATATTATTTTGTCAGTTGTTAGCAATGGTTTACATTTTAATTGGTCATAATTTCCTGAAAAGTTCTGCAAAAAGAATGCTTAAATCTTTGGGTTATTGAAGAAATAACATGTCTTAATTGAATGTAAACTTTCAGCCAAAGAGCTTTCTGACAAAAGATCAGAACTATTAACCTTTTCCAGAACGTAATTATTTTTTTTTAAATTATAATTTTTTTTTTAACAGAAAAATGTATAGCAGAGATGGACATCAAATTTTGTTCTGATTTCCAGCACCATCATGAACCTCCTTCTAAGTATTCATGGTGACTGTGTTGCTTATGGGTTAAAAACTGAGGATAAAGTGATTCTCTTTTGTCACTGAAATGGTGGTTGACACAAGGTGGGATGTTAGCACCTGTGTGCATGGGTCCAAGAGAGAAAGAAAGAAGTTTGCATTCAGTTTTTTTTATGGAAAGTCCCAAGGAATAAACCAAGAAACCTTTCACAATCTGCTGCTGTAAAATGAAAGATCTTGTCAACACCTGAACAAAATGATCCCCTAGCTCACTTCTGGAGGATATTTAGTCATTATGGGTAGTGAGGTGGCAGAGGTAGTGTCTGCTTTTTTACCTCCACATCCTCTGACTCAGCTCGGAGCAGGACATGCTGCTTGGCAGTCACTACCCACTCACCAGGCTGCACAGCATCTTCATGAGGATCAGGCGTGTGTCAGCCCGTCTCACTTGCTTTCTCTTCTCTCCCTCTCAAAAGAATAAGTCTCAGTTGAGTTGACTTGATTTCTTTGTCACCAGAAAGAAAGCAAAGTGTGTACATTCAGATGGGAGTGCGAGGTGCCCAGACATCCAGGTGTGATGGTAAGGAACACTTAATCCCACTCCCAACTGCACAGCCTCCCTGATGCTGCACCCACTGCCCCCAAATGCTGCAGTTACCATACCTGAGGCAGCTCTGGTGAATGAAGGATTTAATTACAGTCATCTGAAGGGGCAGCAAGGGTGAAGGGCATGGGAGGTGAGGAGAGGTGGGGATTTGCGCTTGTGAGGTGCTCGGTGGGTTCTTGGCCTCAGGGCTGAAGGACAAGTCACCAGCAGTGCTGGGATGCTGCTGCTGCAGGTGGGCAAGCTTGCGCCCCAAAGGATAAATGCCTTCATGACAAATGGTGCGAGTCTCTTCCCCATGTGAAATATTTTGGCATGAAATTTCATACAATGCAAAGTTGCTCTTGAAATCCTGTGGCACATACAGGTCCATCAGAGGAAACCTAGGTTTGCTCCTTTTTCAAGGAGGGTTTTCCAGCCTCAACAATTCAGCATATTGTACAAATAAGAGTTTATTTATGGAAATTTAAAAAAAAAAAAGGAATCACTCATATTTTAAACAATTCTTATCTGTGACAACAGAAAAAGTTGCATTTCACATGGTTTGCAGGCAGATGGGTGACACACAACACACCTGACCTCTGACTCCATTGATTTCTTACTTTTAGGTTGTGGTTTATGCTGGAATTGCTTAACCACGAAGCCTTCAAATTCACTGAAGATCATCCATGGATTTTCTAATACTATGTCTGCATTAGCAAATAGGAGTAAGAGGAGCAGAGCCATAGACCAGGAAAATTTTTATACTTTACATGCACAGTAAATACTTCTTAAGGTTGGATTGCATGGTGGGTTGTTTTTGTTTTTGTTTTTTTTTGGGGGGGGGTGTGGTTGTTTGGTTTTTTTTTACTCTATAATTCATGCCATCCACAGTCTGGTCCTAGGGATTAATTTCCCAGTAGTGACTGGAATGGATTAGGGGAGCACATATTCCAGACAAGTTTCTTCCAAAGGGACACTAATTCAAGCATCCTTAAGATGGCACCACAATGCAAACCAATCTGCTTCCAAAGTGAGCTTCTGATCTGAACGGAAACACTAATGCAGACACACACACAGGCCTTCAGACTGGTTTCAGTTAATGGATCTGTAACCTTCATCCAGATTTAGGAAGAAAATCAGCACTAACAGTGATAAAAGAAAAAAAAAAATGAGGACTCAGTATTTCTCGAATATTTGTATTTTCTGGGATCACACCAGATGAGGCATTATAGTTACTAAGGATATGATATGAATAAGGTTTGCTCTGCCTTGATCTCCAAGGTTGATGATTTATAAGTTTTACCAACCCTCCAATTCTATATAAAGCTGATATAAGAAACTTCCCATCTTGTTGAATAAGGGATGGGCCTATTTCTCTTTCTGTAGATCTCATCTGATCTTGGAGGGAGTGGAAGAAAAGGAGTGTGTAGGGGGAGAAGGATTAAGAAAAGAAAAATAAACAAGGAATTAAGCACGGGATAAGATCAACACTATTATTCATTTGTCCTAAGTGTGTGAGATAAATTAAAGAATAGAGATCTCTATCTGGGCAAAATGTGCATCCAGCACCCTTCTTCTCCTCCACTGAAGTAGGAAATATGTAGTTTATGACCAGCTGAGACAATCTCTACTGAATGGCTTTGAGGCAGTAAATCACAGAAGCTGGTTTGTCCACATTTCTTTCTTTTCTTCAAACTGTTTGGCTAAATCTCCCACAGAGAAAGTTACGCCATGCAGGGGATTCAGCAAAATGCATGAAAAATGTACTCAGGTCACCTACAAATTCTTCAGCTCTGGCCAAGGTCCAGTTGTGGCTTTAATACAAGACAATACCTTACTGGTCTCCTTCCCCAAATCCTATGAGGGCAGCTGTTTAAACATTTATCATTAAATGTTTCAAAAAAGAGAGTTCACTGTAGTACAATGATGCTATTTGAGCCCTCAGTTTTGTTTCCGGGACCTGTGGAACACATGCGGGTTTGGGTGGGGTCATCTCATGGTCCTACAGTTGGCTTAGTTTGCTCACACTCATGCTATATAGCTCACTAGTATTTTTTTTTTCTGTATGTTCCTGATTCTTCATAAACTGGTTCAGCAAATCCAAAGCTGTGGCAAAGACTTGCATGTTGGGAAAAGGCCTCCTTACAGCTGCATCAAGGAAAAACTGAGCCAGAAGAGAGTTGGCTTGGTTTCTCATACTGCTTCCAACTGTTCCTCATATTCATTCTCTCTAATTCACTTCACAGATTCATTCAGCCTATCCCCATCTAAGGATGCTGTGGATGCTACAAGTCTACATGAGACCAAGGAGGACAGAAAAACTTCCTGACAGATAAATTTGTGTTGCTAAAGACAGGGGAAACTCCTTTGGACTCTGGCAGTTCTTGAGCAGCAAATAGAGTTGAGAGAATCATATACCCTTCTCAAGTTCTTACATGTTTCCCTGTGGATAGCTTTTGTCACTGCTGGAGACAGCACATCAGGATAGACTGACCTTTGAACTGAGGCAGCACAGCCATTCTCAGGTTCACAGGAGAGGTCTTATGTGCAGAACCAAGATCCTTCTCCTGGAGGCAGACAGGCTCCAAAAGGGACAGCAGTCACCTAATTTTACAGCAAGATACCAAGTGCCTTGGTTTGAATGACCTTCCAACCTGAACCAGGCATGAGTCAATGATCTGAAAATGTAAAACTCCAATTGCCATTTTCGGAAGTCCTGTGGGATCTCCTGTGTTCTGAAAACATGGTTTCGGGAAAGGTTTGATTCCCCCTGAGAAGGTGGACTATTAAACGTCACTGTGGACTACATGGCATGTGTTTGAAGGCTCCCAGGTTGCCCGTCCCATTGCAGTGCAGAAGGAAACATCATGGCCAACCAATCTGCACCCAGTGCTAATCTGAGCCTCTGTTTGCCTTTCAACAGCCAAATTTCTTCAGTCTGCGTGGCTGAAATGAGGCAGATAATGCTATACTTAATGACCTATTTAATGGCCTATTTTCCAGAAGTGATGAGAACTTACAATTATCCCTATGCTCAGTGTGAGCTGTGGCTGCTTAGCAATCAAAAAGTCAAGAGTAGGCATTCAGATGCCTCATTTTAAATGGGTGAAAGTAAAAAAAAAAAAAAAAAAAAAAAAAAAAAAAAAAAAAAAAAAAAAAAAAAGTAGCTGTAGATCCTTGTCCTTCCTGCAATAAGGTCATATGTAGATACATAAAAATAAAATGCATCCTCCCACTGCCTTTCATGGGACTCTCAGTGTGAGCTGGGAGAGTTGGTCTTTCCCAGAAGCAGAGTAGCTCCAGCCAGTGGTTCAGCAACTGCCGCATGCTGTGGCTCCGCTCTGCACCATATAAGCTGCCCACAGACCATCTGCCAGTCTCTGCTGAGAGTGCAAATGTGAGTTGGATGCCCAGTGGTGCAAATCCATTACCCCATTGACTGAAGTTCTGGCCTTTCCAACCTCCTTTGTGTTGTCCTAGACCTCCCTGACCATTACATGTGCCGTGCTCATTTCAGGGATTTCAAGGTAATAAAAGATGTCAGCTAAATGGCTCTGTGTGGGACATTTGCAGAACTCAAAAAGCAATTATCATTTCTTAGCAGCAATGCCTGAGCACAGGCTTTGTTGATTTTGGCTCAGGGTTGGACGTACTCACTCGCCTGAGGTGCTTTTTATGAGGTAACTTGCCATCGCAGGGTAAAGCCCTACAGCATGAAAAGCTTGTAGGAAAAAAATATACCGGCACTCTGGAAAGGGAAACTCTGCTGCTCATATGAAATCCTTTGTCAGCGCAGTGCAGGCTCTTTCCATCTGGAGCTCAATCCACCTCTGTGGCACCAGGTACACCTGCCAACAGCCAAACAGTTTCTGCCATGTAAACCAGCCCATAGTGACCGCCACTCTCCACATGAACAGGACTTAGTAAGCAGAGTACAGAGTGATGGAGACTGACTGCAGACACTGCTTTCACTCTTGGTGCTCAAAAACTTCTAGCCGAATGTTTGAAAAATGAGTTTTCAAGTCTGGAGAACAGTGGAAGATTTTTCTAAGTGTTTCATCCAAAATTGGAACACTTCAGATTGAAGTCTCTTTTGGTCAGCAGATCTTGAAGTCCGCCATTTATTATAGAAACATCAAAACATTTCTGCTTTTAACTTCAGGAGCCTCAGTATTCACCAAGATGCTGAGAATCAGGAAGTTGAGCAGCACAAATCTCAGGTTTAAAGAGTCCGGGCTTCTTGGTGCGTAAGCACTCTCCAAAGGCATTTTAGTACGCACTGATGCGAGAATAACTTACTTTTAGGACAGTATCAGCTGTCACATGTGCTAATTAAGGTTGCATTGGCACCTTTTATTACTCTTGCTTAGGTGAATTTTCTCAATATGTTGAGGACACAGCCGTGCCAAGAAAAATATTCTTTTGCCCTGCAGTTGTCATCTCCAGGTTTCACTCACTCCTCTGCCTTCTCAGTTGACTTTTCCCTGATTAGCTTCATGCTGATTTCAAGGAGTGGTTCCTGATATGCCATGCAGGATGAATGACTTAGTGAATGTCCAAGCCACTGCATACATTAAGGGTTTTCACCTCAAAAGAGGAAAAGAAAAATATAGGTGAACATGACAGAGCTACTTTAATGCATGGCAGGCTTGCTGAGGATGGCTTCAGCTTTCTGCCCCTAATGTCAATGCAGAGGGACATGGCATGAAGCAACTAGGCAGCACTTTCAAGAGAGACAAAAGGAGGGTGGTAGTTTTTTTCTTTTTTCTCCACACAACGCCCAAATAAACTCTGGGCCTTCTGTGCAAGAGAACTGTAGATCCCTAAGGGCTACTGAGATGCAAAAAAGCAATCAGAAACTCAAGAAGAAAACTACATCTTATCTACAAATGTCTGAGCTGTACATCCTGAATTATCTGAGCCACAGTTGGCTGGGAGGATATTCTGGGGAAAACAGCTCAATGTATTTTTCCCTTGGCATCTCCTAGTAGCAAGATGCATGGCTGGATGGAGATAGAACTACAAGGACCCTTGCCCTAACTTAATAAAATACTCTTTATATAAGCAAAACAAGATCAAAGATGCCAACACTGTTATTCAAAACCAGAAACACACGAGAATTACTGTCTCTGGGTAAACTTGACTATGTCTCAAACCAGGTAAACCAGCAGTCAGGCTGGGACTGCCCAGCTTTATCCCTGCAGACAAGAACCCACACCAGAGCCTCATGAGCCAACGGCAAGAGCCAGGCAACCTCCCTTTGTGCTGCTGGGTTGCCTAACAGAGACCTGCTTTGCCCTCTAGTGACTATTAAGCATAAAACAGGGAATTTTGCGCCATCAATTCTGATTAATAAAAATCAAGTCCTGCTACATCTGCTGGCTGGCAGACAAGCGGTGATGTTGTTCTGACTTTGGCCTAATTGTGAATATCCCTCTTCTGTGGAAGCCTGGTCACCACTATCTGGGAAGCACATGGGATGGAGAAGGGAAGGAGATGCTATTCTGAAAAGCTGAGAACAGGCACCCTAAATTGGGGAATGAATGTCCGAGTGAATTGTAAAGGAAAGTCCTCCAGGGCTGATGCTATTTCTAGTCTGCACATGCCTTGGAACTGAAAAGAGGCTATTTGGGGGAAAAAAGGAATGGATGAATAATGGAAGCAAAAATAGTCGCTCCACATTCCTTTCCAAAGCTGTGTTGCCTACAAACTCCCTGGAAACAATTAACGATTCATCAGAACATGAGCTCATATTTTGTGATCTATGGGGCCATAGACTTTTTTTCTGTGGTCTGTGTAAGTGACTATTAAAAGAGCTCTTAGTTGCAAAAATAATAACACTGATCTTTGTTTAAACAGTAGCAAGGGAAGAAAGGAATTAGAGTAGATATCTAGATACTTGCAAATGCTGAGCTGTATGGAAAGTAAACTCTGAAAATACTGTATAGAAAACTCTTTTCCTTTAAACTTAAGAATAAATACTAAGATTTTAGATTTTGAAAGTGCTAGTCTGTCTTCACTAAATTAGAGATACTTTTGCTACAATCCAAGATAATCCAAGAAAGCAAATGGAGTTTTAGATTCCTTAGTATCACAGAAATGAAAATAAATCAAATTTCTATTTGGAAACTCTCATACAGTCAACTCTTGTGTTCAGAAAATAGGGTTATAATCATGTGATGGAAAAATACTTTTCTGTGGTTTTATATATGAACTATCTACTTTACAGAATTTCAAGCTCAACCTAGATATTTTGATGAGTAAATATTAGTATTTTCTCAAATACTCAAACAAGAACAGTAAGAAAGGCACTCTGAGTACTAATATTCACCAAAAAAAAAAAAAAAATTGGAGACCATAAATGAATTTTAATGGAAAACTTAAGCCCAGAAGTAATCTTGAGCTTTTGTACAAAGATTAAGTAACAGGAATATTCCAGGCAGGCTGGAAGCCATTCTCTCACAC
>WHYT01016628.1:685440-697937 GCA_009806455.1 Tetrax tetrax | reverse complement strand
TTTGTGAATGAAAGAGGAAAGGTTGCATTGGGTGACCTGCTTAGTTGCTGCTTTCAAAACATATTTCATTTGGGTATTACATTATCTAAAATTGCACCTAAGAATTCAATCTTAATTAGCATCTTCTGCAAATCAGTGTCATCAGCTGGGATATTGTCGGTAGGAGCAAAATGTTTGGCTCCAGTTATTAAATCACTTAGACCTACTGCAGAAAGATTTGAAATAAACTGGCCAAGACTACATGAAGTCTGTAGTAACCATTTTTGAAACTACTGTCTGGCTGTCAGCTTCATATCCGTGCTAGATACCCAGACCTTCACATTAGAATCTCATTTTGTAAAGATGTTCCTTTTCTGTGTTTTTCTACACATAATTCACTTTCACAAATTATTTCCTGCTGGGCTTTTCTAGGCCACAGCTGGCCAAACTCGGCTGAGCCATGTCTATGCTGGGCTCTGCCATGGATTCGGTAGCTTGATTAATGCCAGCAGACTAGTAGGGAGTGGGCTTATCTGATTTTTCAGTTTATGACTCCAAGCAAAACCATAATTTGCAGTGCTAATATCCCAAAAGACAGGCTGTTGCATAAATTCTGTGCTCTTGTCCAAGAGCTCCTGGCCCCCAGCAGTCCCTAGATGGCATCACGCAAGGTGAGCCGGAGGGTGCTCGGTTTGAGAATGGCCCTGCTCTTGCTAAGCTAGTTTTAAAAACAGGTAGATACAGATGCCTTCTGGGTGTGAGACATGGGCTGCTCTTACATGGGCAAACTCTGTTTATCTGCATTCACTGTCAACTACAGTGTATGTGGATGCCTATCCATGCTTAGCTTTACTATCCCTGAAGACTATAAACTAATGCAGAGAGTCCTTCCAAAATCAGATCAGCCTGAAAATGCTGATTGGCTAAAACAATGATTTTGAGGCTTTTAAAACTTTCTTCCTGTTTTTTGACCCTTTAGAGACATAGGGGTAACTGTTCCATAACCAAGTGTTTAAAATCTTGCTTCTGATAGTAACCAAGTGCCTCACAGGAAGGAAAACCACAGCAGCAGATGTTTTATGATCTCTTACACTGTAGTTTGTTATTTCACATTAGTTTGCTACTGATCTTAGTAGCTCATAACTGATTTAGACCTGGAAAACTAGAACTGAATCACTTGATTTTCATGGATCATGTTCTTTAGCTCTTCTTGACAGCCGCAAGAGGTAGGAAAGCATCAGGAAAATAAATGTGTAGTTCTTTTCTGAACAGTGGCAGCTGATCAGTCATCCCACAAAGCAAGTCAGGAATGCCAGGAAGCAAGAGAAAGGGTTAATCAGAAGCAGTTCTTCTCCGAGTTCCTATATATGTATCTAAATGACCCGATTTTATGTAGAAATGTGTCCTCAGTGGCAAAAATGTGGGCATTACTGGGCAGTTCCAGCTCTGGAGAGCTGCAGGGTAGGCTTGGACACTGCTGAGGCAGCATGAGGCTCCTTGGTGGGAGATCCAAGGATGCCCTTCTCCTCAGTCTGGGGAACCCAGGTAACACAGGTTTGGTCAAACACTGCTGAAATCTACCCAAGGCAGATCTAACAGCACTCTAATTAGCAAATGCATAAGAGGGCACAAACTCCCTTCAGAGTTGTCCACCTGCACCCAAGTGCTGCTGACAAAGCCCCACAGCCCCGTGAAGGTTTTCCCAAGAATAGACAGGTGTTATCATCATGTACATCGCACCTGATTCTCTATCTCTGAAAGTTTCTTTGTGTCCCTTTTTCTGTGAAGAGTCCTGAGAAGGCAGAGCTTTGGCATGGCCATCCACAAGAAGGAAGATGGAGGTGCAAGGGGAGAAGAACAGGCTGTGACAAAAGATGCTACCGGCCCATTACTTAGTGGGTAAAAAAGAGTAAACAGAAAAAACAAACAAACACACGCACACATGTCAAAGCTGAAGTATGCAAAATTAAATTTGTTTTGTTTTTCACAAACAAATAAATTCTAACTAACCAATTAAGATGGTTAATTGTGTATAGGGAATAGATTATTTTGAAGGAGCATAGTGGAAGAATGATTTAAAGAAATATCCAGACAAAAAAAAAAAAAAGCCCTGTGTATTCAAGCTGGCAAGGGCTGTTGAGATTCCCCCTAGAGTGCTTAAAGAATTAGCTAAACTAAACCTCCGAACCATTAGTGATTGCATTCAAGGAGGCAAAGATGACAGCCAAGGTCCCAAAGGAGTGGAAAAGAGCAAGTGCAATACTTATCTTTAAAAGAGGACAGAGAGAGGCTTTGGGGATTAGCCTACCCAGGAGCCAGGACATGTGAGCAATTACTGAGCATCAATAGTACGGAATGGATAATGAAACGATAAGGACCTGTCACCAGGAATTTGATGGAAACAAGTGTGTCAAACCAATCTGAATTCCTTGAGAAATTAAGTGACCTGATGGAGAAGGGGAAACCACTGTGTGTGATCCTAGCTTGAGAGCAATAAGGATCTCAATGCTCTTTCCTTCTGCCATCCCTTCAGGGATCTGAGGAATTATGCTTTAACCACCGCTGATTTATGGGCACTGGTACTGAGCAGCTGGGCAGGGAAGTGCTAATATTCTTGTCATTCCTCTAATAGATCTGCATCCTACCAGTGTAGTTATATCAAGAGTATCTTCTGCTTTGTTACCTGCATATCATGTCATCACCACAACAACTGAGGCTGGAAGTTTTAGTACAGACCTTTAAAGACCAGCACCTGTGAGGCCACTGCAGACCATAAATGTAATCCAAAGAGTTATATGACAGTTAAGATAGTCCAGAACAAAAGGCTGCATCTCCTCTGCACTGAATTTTGAGTCAGTTTTATTCTTCAGAACTAGATGCACATTTAAAAAAAATAAGGGTTTTATAAACTCCCCATAGCTTTGTTGGCCACCCAGGCTAGACATGCACTCTAGCAGTGAGGTACACCAAGCCAGATCTGATTTCTGTTCCCAGCCCTGTGGGCACTTTCCCAGTTTCAGCCAAGGGGTAACTATCCTTCCCCTTCCATAGACTATTGCAATACTCTCTACAACATAGAGAGGGATAAAATAATTATAATCTTGAATTACATTCCAGTGGGGGAGACCTGTTTTGCTTATCCCCAGTTTTTTTGAGAAAGATACCATGTCTTGAAGTGGTGCAGCATTTTCTGATCTTCTCTACTGGAACTCCCTTTGAATTGGGAGGCATTAGAAAGCAGCTTGGCAGAGCCTGCTTGACAAGATTTAACGTCTAAATTGAATGTCCAGGCCTCAAATTCCTATAATTTGATTGAAAAGCCAGTAGGATTGCCTCTTGGTAACTTGTGGGCTGTAAAACTGGCTGTGTGCTCCTCCAGATAAGGGCTTCTTTGTGTGGCGTTGTGTAACAGCTGCCACAGGGCTGATGTGGGCCAGGCCATAAATAACTTCTGCATAAATATTTTTAGCAAATACTTTCCGCTCTCTTGAGATACACTGGACAGCTTGAAGTGTGTGTATCTGCGTGTGAAGTAGGTGAGGAAAACTAGACGAGCTCCCATCCTGAGCACAGAGCAAATGTCACGGCACTCCTGATACGCATGCTAACACAATAGAAGCTGACGCCTCCACACAAGAGTGTCCAAAGCAAGCAAGACATCTCAAAAGAACTGCCTTATTGGCATGGCAAGGTGTGTTGTCCTGTGGCGGAAATGTGAATGAACCCAGCACCCGCAAGAGGTGGGCGCCAGGAGAAGCGCTTCAAGAAGGACAATCCACAGCCAAGTCCCGTGCTGCCGTCCTCTCTGAAGGGCCCCCTGCCAAGCATCTACTGACCTTTCCAGAGTGTGTTTAATGCAGAGGGAAGTGCAAACCGCTGGTTGTGTTTCCTATGAGGATAACCTGCCTTTTAGGGTGCACCTGAAGGGCACTGTCTGACTTCATCTATAGAAAACACAGTGAACCTCTGTAGATGATTGTCCAGCCCTGGAAACATAGCAAGGGTTAGCAGGGATGCACAGTTGCTAGAATAATCCAGCTACAAGGAAAAATAAGTGAACTCTTCACCCTTATATATGAAACCATATAGTAGAAGCCCAAACATCTCTAAAAATGCAGAACAGGATGAAATAACCTACTCACATTTCCACCCCATAGGCACTTCAGAAAGGTGTGATACTCTCCCGGTGTATTGATCAGCCTGTACTAGCTACAGCTCATGGCACAGTGGGAAAGGTACAAATTAGTTATGAATTTCACATGTATTTATCATTACTGCTGATATCATTATCTGACTGCTTCTGTGCAGAACAAGTCATGAGCACAACGCCAGGCTTCTGCAAGATTCTGCATGTGTCTCATCAAAATTAAATGGGCCAACAGAGAAGGAGCAGTAAATAGTTGAGGGGTGGGGCAGTGCAGAATTAATAGTCAAAAAAACCCCCATAATTCGGGTAGATCCAGACTGGGACAGTGCAGAACAGGCTATGCATTGCAACAGCTAGTCTAGGATATCTTAATAAGAAGGGCTAACTTCACAAAAGCATGGAGAGGAAGAGAGACCACTAAAGACTATTAAGCTCATTAGTTAAAACATCCATTTGATATGTAACAGGACGTGAGGATACACAGGAGAGAGCAATCTTGTCTAGTCAGCTCTACAAGTACTGGGAATCTGGACTCCCAAAACTCAGAGCAGCTCTTTTTGGAAGTAGCAGGGAAGCACCAGCACGTTTGCCTTTAGTTTTTCTATAGGGACAACACAGAAGCTGTATTTCAACTGAACAAACTAAGCTTAATATATGCAAAACTTATCTCTCTGCTCTACAATGGAGTCGCTATTTAACCAGGGGCAATTATCTAGGATAAGGTACCTGTGAGTACTCAGATACCCATCTCTCAGTGTTTTTTCTTAAGGGAGATAATAAGTCATACCTTACCATCATGACCCACAGGAAAAGCAACCACTGGTGACCTTCACTTCCACCTCCTGTTTCCAAAGCAGGCATATGATGGTATACCTCAATCCAACTCTGCTTCTCAATCATTTCTGTGAGGGCTTGCTTGCCTAGCTATATTCCTCAGACACAGCTGATGTAATTAATAAGCATTGACTGATTAGTTAACGGGGCAACCCTTGAGGGAGTTGCTTGAAGCAGCAAAGGAGTTGCTGCAGGTGGAACTTGTTGCAAGGATTCCCCCTGCCACCTGCTAGCAATCTTACTTAATTATCTGGTGCTCTCTATCTTTCAAAAATGGAGGAAAACATTAATGTAACTGCTGTCTAGTACAAATCCTGTCTCTCAGCTTTTGCAGCCAGGGATGAGAGGTAGCAAGATCTGCTAACTATCCCTAGTTATAAGGGAAAGGAGGTTACAGCACATGGTATTTAAAAAGAAAGGCCAAATGCCAACCTGAGAGGAAAGCACTGGAAATCAAATAATGCAGTACTTATTCCAGTTGAGTGAGAAAGGTGACAGCAGCTAATGGGGAATGCTGCTAAGGTGCCAGCCAGGCAGCTGTGAATTCTCAACAATAGCCCTAGAGCTTGCTTTTGGGCAAGTTGCTCTTCTTATTCTAGTGTTTCCATAAAAGCATTGGCTAAACAGAGAATAATAAAGGTTACCTTTAGTCTGTGAAGTCAGTGGCCACAGTTTCACTTTGTAGTACTGTAATGGAGAGCTGCTATTTGCCTGCCAAATGCTGTATTTAAAAAAAAACAAAACAAAACAAAACAAAAAACAACCAAAAAAACCAAACCCTAACTCTACAACAAATGAAAGTACAACTGAAAATACCAGGATGAATACATTTTTTTTAATTGGAATGATGTGAGCTATTTTCTCTGCCACATCTTTCCTTGTTCCATCACCTACTAGAGACTAAATATAAGCTTCCCACCAAACTGAAAGAGCCGGTGACAGGAAGTGACACCCCACAGGCTGCTTGGATCTGGATGCTCCGGCGTTATGCTGCTAATAGGCAGACAGGCGTCTGCACACAGATTTGGACCACGCTTGCTGATGAAGTCATTGCTCAAAAGCATCTGCTGTGTTGACCTCTTTGCTGTATGCAGGGACAAACTGGGGAGACTCAGTGTACCTGCAGGAAGTTTGCTGTCTGGCTATGTATGGCAGCTGGGATTGCACAAAATAAAGGCAGAGCCTCTTCAGAGCAGAAGATGTCTCCTGACATCTGCGTAGCACCTGGCACAGATTTCCTTACCCATGGAGAGAAAGAACACCCTAGAGACTGAATCGTCCAGATACTGTTATAGCGGAGGGGTTTAAGGGCAGGAGGCAAGCTGCTGTATTTCAGCAAGGAATAAGTCAGGGAAAGAAAGCAAGCAGGTAGGCTGTAGTCCAGCCAGATGGTGAGTCCCAACCACCTGCTAAGTCCGTCTCCCTCTAATAGTCAGTTGGAAATATTTGGATGCTGCTTGCATGCATTACAATGGTTGTCCTGAAGCTTTGGATACAGAAAGGCAAGAATGAGGGGTAGCTATATTAGAAATGAGGATAAGAAGCTAAATCATCTTGATCCAGTTTACAAGGCGGTGACCTTGAGTCCTCCTTAGCATAAAATTCATGTAAGAGGAGTTGCAAGCAGTTGAGCTGGACTGAGCAAAGCTCAGGTTTGGAATGAGCTCTGGGCATCTTCCCAACGATGTCTGTGCTTAGGAGCTTGGCAGGAGTGAGAGGGGGTGTGCGGGAGAGGTCTGGCTCACTGGTAAGAACAAAGCAAAACAGAGGTGCAGGGTGTCCCCAGGGAAAAGGGTAATTTATCTGTTATTTGAGTCTGTTTCCATACATCCCAAAAGAAGCAATAATAAATACTTAGAATTAGAGTGATATGAATGAATTCTGCTGACACTATTGGCATTTATTAAACTATATCCTTGAAGATCTCAAGGGAAAAGGGAGCACAAAGCCAAACAAGCAGAAAATTAGCACCCAGCATTAATAGAATAGCCCTATATGGGATCTGATGGTTATTTGAGGAGCTGGGCAGTAACTAGGTGTTGACATAGCCCACATGACCTCACTTTCCTCTGTTCAGGTGCAGCTTTGTGCCAAATGCTGAGCAAAGGAGACCAACTGAGCATTTACTGTTGTTTGGGTGAATGAGGACTCTGGCAGGATTGTGGTGCTGGAGGGGATGAAGTCAGCCAGAACAGATGCAGATATTAGGGAACAATAGCCAGATATTTGTTGTTTGGTTTGTTTGGAATTTTTTTTTTCTCATATGTGAAAATCTGAAGGGTATAGTGAATGAGTTTGAAATGCTGTCTGACTCCATCAGGATGTTAAATGCAGGTAAATGAACACGTACCAAGTGAGGCTGCTACCAAATGGGAGCAAGCAGCTGCTCTTTCGTGCATCACCACAAGTGAAGCAGATGCTTTTGAGGCAGAGATGTGAAACAAAATGATAGATGTTACTCTTGCCTGCCTCCAGAAAGGAGCATGCAATTAAAATGTAAGCATGAATGAAGCAGAAATTTCTTTCGCTGGCAACAGTAAGCATTGAAAGAGCGCGAGTAAAGCAGAAGGCACAAATTACTGTCTTCAGAGACATCTCCATTTGTGTTGGCAATATATAGAAGGAAAGAGGTAGTAAGGCATTATCCACAGCCAAGTTCTTGGACCTGATACACTAACATGAGTGAGATTTGAGGAGCTGATACAGTCTGGTATGCAAACATGTTGATATTTTCCAGATAGCTGTAAGAATATAGTTGGAGGCTCTTCAATAGCTAGAGGGTTGGTTGAGGAGCTCATGGTATCACTGGCCTAATTCTTTAATAAATCTTGGGAGACTGGGAACTGCAAATGCTGAAAACTGAGAATGCTGGGCCAATATGCAAAAAACGGCAAGCTCGATAACCAGTCCAGATCTGATGGTATATTTGTAATAGAAGCTGTTTTTCAAAGGAAAACTTTCATTTAAAGGGACTAGTCTTATTGAAGCATGCTGTAAGCAAAACAGAAGTGAAATACCAACACGCTTTTGACACTCTTGGTATAGAACATTTTGAGCTTTGTTTACAAAACTTTCCAAAACATATTTATGTTAAAGAAAATAGAAGTTAAAATGGGAATCATATGTTTTCCATTTGCTATGGATATAGATTGCTAAGAAAATTTGATGGAAAATTTTTATGTCATCTTGTGTTATTTGTGTTGTGTTGATGACAGGAGAGGAGAAAAAACTCTTAAAACAATGGGATTTCCTGTGAATGGGGAACTCAAGTTCTTTGTGAATCTGTATGGGTCACTGCAGGCTGAGTCTCAGACTGGTCAATATGGAATTGCCCACATATGGAATTTCAAGGTGTCAGTGTAATTAATTAGTAGCCAGTGAACATGGCTCAATGGGACCAGGTATTCCCAAATGAAACTTTTCCATCAATAGTATTTCCAGCTTGGCTCGTAACTGTAGGTACATAGATGTGGTAGTGCTTTGTAGGCATTACCCTGTGCACATTAACAGCAGGTTTTTGGTTCTTCATCCATTAACCTATAGATCTCAAAAGATGAGAACTTGTCATTGAACATGTTTCTAATGGGAGTCGGTGTCTTCATGGCTGATCTGGAGATAAATAAAACATCATTTGCTAATAACTGTGGCAGATGGCACAAAGATTGTCTGTCATCACTATTTCCCACTTCACCAAGCATGCAACGTGATCTGGCTTGCCTGATGAACTGGCCTCAAGCAGATACAGTGCAGCTCAACAAAAAAAATTCATCTAAGATCATCCCAGTGGAGTGCCAGGGGGCATCTCAGCCATAACACCTCCTTGGAAAAGGTGTTGGAGTGGATGAGCAATGAAGTCTGGTTTCCCTCTGAGATGTGGTGGCATGAGGGAAGAGTGAGTGGGAAGCAGTGAATGGCTCTGGGTCAGGGACTTCACCTTCTTGCACAGCCCAGGCAACAAAAGAGACGTCTCTGCCACCTGTGGTCTGAAAATGATTAAACAGTAAAGAAAAGGAAGAAAACCTTCTGGAAAACTTAAGAACAAACCTTTCATGGGCAATGGATTGCCAGATGATTTGGCAAAAGCATGCAAATACCCTCATGGTCAGAAAAATCCCTGAGAAGTCTCTTTGCTGCATCAGGGGAAGGTAAAACAAGAGCACTGTCTGGAAGCAAAAACCAGGCAACACAACAATCAGGCATGATATTAAGGGTGAGGCTGATTATTCTCATGAACAAATACTGATGAGTTGGAAAACTCTTTGATGTTTTCAAGCCAAATTACTTTGTGGCAGATACGTTTTCGTTAAGTACAAATCATTAGCCTGATTACAGTGTAAATGTTTTGTCCCCTGTGTCTGGCCATTACTGTGTCTGGTATTAAGAAGAATTAAAGTCAGATTCTTCTACAAACCGTTCTGCAACATTTATGTGTCTCGTTAACATCTTTGCAAAACAGGCCTGAGTGGTGCATTTATTATGCCTTTTTAGAGCCACAGCCTCTTCCCAGCATGACCAGTAATAGTACGTAGCATGAACACACATGTGAACAAGAGTCAAACCTTGCCTCTTTCACACGAATTTGGGTAGAGAGCTATGGGGTCATTCATTAGTGTTTCTCCCTACTCCTGCCACAGTGTTTTAACTCATGCATTTCCAGAACAGCACCACGTGTTCCTGGGTGTCAGATAGAACCCAGAGCTTGGGTGGTAAGTGGGGACCACCTACGTCCCCCAGGCTGCAGCTCTGTGCTATGGGTGCACCCTCTTGCATATCCTCATATGGTCTCCCCTTGCCTGCTTGACATGGCTCTGGGATATACCCTTGCACCGGCTACGTCACACTGGGCAGACACCACCCCAAAGATGGTGCCGCCCTTAACAAAAATTTGTGGTAAACCAACAGTAGGTTGAAAAAAAACATAAACATAGAGCAAGGATTAAGGGTTTGAAGCATTTTTTCCTAATTCTGGCATCTGTCGGTTCCTTCACAGTCTTGTCATCATTTTGGAAAATGTCTGCTATAAATACACTTAGATCAGATGCTCCGAGATCAGTATCTAGTGTAAAAGATGAGAATAAAAATCTTGTTGACATTAGAAAGAGAATTTGTTTAAGTTCTTGCAGGTTAGTGATTCATCCAACATTTCAGATGCGAGGAGCAGCCCATTATTGGCATGTCCAGTGGAACTTGCCAGGGGGAGATGTCCTGGGTACCAGAGCTTTGCAGTCCCTACAGTGAAGGCAGTTTGATGTTGAGATGGACTAAATGACTTATCTGCATTCTTGAACTGCCTAGCTAGCTCTGTTCAGTGTCTTCATGACACCACAGATTAAGAACATCTAGGTAACAGTGGAAATATTGCACAAATAGCTCTGCAAAGAGCAGAAATCCAACCCTGTGCAAAGAGCCTGTTCTGATCCTAAAGCAGGATCTCGTGCTGGTGCTTGGGGGTATTTCTAACCAACATGCTTAGGATGACAGACAAATACAACTGAAATTGGTTCTAGGGTTTAGTCTCTGCATCCTTGCTCAGACAACCCATCCAGTACAGCGTGCCTACAGCGGTCTGGGAGCTTGGCCTCAGGCGGCAAGGCTCTGAGCACAATGAAATCCACCGTGTCTCTGTATTTGTTACAAGAGCAACCACAACCCTGGGTCAGTTTAGTGGGTAGTAAAAGGGGTGGTAAAATTGCACTAGCTCTTTTGAAGCAATAGGAGAAGCAATGGTCCTTTCCAGTTTGCATTTGTTCTTTCATGAAGAGATGACAGCCCAAAAATGCTGGATTTGGCCATTCTGTACATCTATTACAAGCTCCAGCTGTTGTTTCCTGCATCTTTGGATTGTTGTTGTTGACTGAGACAACACCACAGTCAAATAAGGGCAAAGTTTGTATATAAAAGCTGTTTAAATGTCAACAAATAACAAATATGCTGACTCTGGAGGTTGATTATAAATTATTTGTATTTTGTAGCTCATGTTTTCAGCCCTATCAGACTCATTGAGGGTACCCTCCCACATCTAGTTGTAAGCAACTGGAGCCATTTAACAATTTAATGGTATTTTGATTACTTCTCACAAAGCACTCCACAATTTATCAGCTCACTCCCAAACATCTCATTCCTGCTTCTCCTCTTTGAGCACTGAGAATGGCCACATGTGAACCAAACTTTTCTGAGCCATTAAAATGTGTCTGCTTGAAATTACAGAGAAATCCACACCTGGAGAGTTCTTTAGAGTCTGAATTTCTAATTCCTATGAGCTAGTAGGGTTTTTCTGCCCATATGTTATTTAGATTGATTCAGCACCAGGTTTTTTTAGTTTCTGTTTTCTCTATTTTTTTTTGCAGAAGGGCTGCTAGTATCCAGCTCATAGAGACGTGTAATGGGAGAGCCATCAGCTGCGCTTGATCTCAGAAAGAAAGGATGGAAACAGTGGGGATGATATTGGGGAAGAGGGGCTGCTGAGGGAAGAAAAGTGATGTGTGAAATATAACCAGGCTTCAGCGCTATTAAAATGGGTGAGACATGGTCCCTTCCTTCCTCACAGCTCCAGCAATTTCATTAAGGCTGCATGTGAGGACATCACATAAGAGTCTGTCCTAGGGAAAACAGACCCTGTACACGGAGGGTTCTGTTCATATTTCCAAAGCAGAAGAAAAATAATTACTTGCCAACTTGAGAAGCAGCAATCAGACTGACCAGAGTGGTGAAGGAGACCTTTCTTTTTTCTCTCAGAGAAAGAAAACAAATGCAGTGTATTACCTGATCTGGAGTGTCTGAGCACGAGCTGAAGGTGGGCAGCTGACTCCCAGGATTCTCCAGGGTCTTCTCTGCCTTTCTCAGTGGGGAGAGAAGTCTTTATATTGAGTAGAAGGAGGCAAATGAAGTTTTCATTGCAGATGAAGAGTGGGAAACAATGCTGACAGCCAGCTCAACAGGCTGAGGAAACTGCAGCCCGAGGGAGACTGTTCAAAGGCTCTTTCGGTTATTTAATGAAGTGTGGTTTAGTTTTAACGCCTCAGCTTCAGCACCTGAGGTTTTCTGTGTGTGTTTTAGGTCTTGCTCCTATCTCTGAGCTCATTGACTACTCAGAGAATATTTAAAATCATATTTCCCTAGATTTGTAATGGTTTTCTTTCTTGTTGCGTGAAAGGCCATGCAATTGACAGAACAAATTCATCATATGGGGAAGCCTGGAGAGGGACCAAGCCCAGGAGCACACTGGAAGCACTGGGAACAGGAGGGGACCTCAGTCAGCTGGGTCAAACCACCTCCCCAGGACTGCTTGAACGAGGCTCCAGCGTTTACCAGTTCCCACAGCACTTGTAACAACAGCAGGTTAAAGAAAGCAGATTTATTTAGAGAGAAGGGACTTGTCTTAGAACTTTTGACCCAGTTCTTTTAAACCACAGTGGATAATGAACTATACTGCACAGCGCACTCCTCCACTGGTGGGGGCTCCCAGTGCCCTCATCAGCAAAGTTTTCTCCTTTGCAAAATACAGCCTTGCTCCCCCTTCTCCTGAGCACCAGGAACA
>WHYT01016628.1:639089-685420 GCA_009806455.1 Tetrax tetrax | reverse complement strand
CTGCCCTCCCACACCCAGCCCCAGCAGCAGCCCTGCGGCAAACACCACCGTGGCTGGGGAAAAGAATGCCAGAGAAACACGTTCTCAGCTCCACTTTGCAATTTAAATTCAGGAGAAGGACCTGAGTAGGCTGCCCCCAGCCGCTGCTCTGCGAGTGGCTGCAGGTCCCTGGCTCAGATCACCAGCACCTGTGATATTTCTGCAGTCCTCTGGCCTGCGATATTGTAAAAATATCTTGTCTGAGGCTGCAGTGAGTTTCTTTTGCCATCCCAGCACCTGCAGTGCTGTCAGCCTCTTGGCTAGAGTACGTAGAAGTCGTTGTTGTTTGACAGGTCACTGTAATGGCAGAGGGCGAGAGCGGGAGCCTGTGCTGGCAAGGGTTCGGGTCGACCCCTGCCCTGATCCCCCTGCATCACAGGCCTGCCTGAGCCCGGCTTGCAGAGATGAGCGTCCCACTTAGGCTCAGCCACAGCCTGATGCTTACGCTTGAGTCTGCTGCCACCATTGCAATAGGTCCCACAACACTGGCATGTCAAGAAGTGCTTGGCTCGGTGTTTGGCCTTTGATTCAGAGGCCGGGGCTGTCCCTCCAGGAGCGAGTGTCCCTGCCATGGCACCCCGTGAGTCAGGCTGCCCTTTCAACCGGCTCCTTCTCCTCTGGACAGGGTCCAGGCTGATGTCCGACTGGGAGGAGCAGCTCTCATTCCAGCCGTTGCCAGCACTCAGGCTGCGTAGTGGCAGGGCGAGACGCAATGCCTTCCAGAACTGGGAGCTCGAGCGCTTGGACTTCTCCCCTTTCCAGGTGACGAAGGAGACAGACTCCTTCAGCTGCAGGATGCTGGGATGGGTGCACTGCAGGGGCCTGTACTCCACCACAATGAGCTTGGTGGCGATGGCGTTCTGGCACATGATGCCCAGCTTGAACTCCAGGAGGCTGATGCTTTTCTCTGTCAAGTAATCGGGGCTCAGGACCACGATCATCCTGCGGCTCCTCTGGATGAAGTCGAACACGGCTTCAGTGGTATCTAAGAGTGCAAGGGCAGAGGAATTGGGGTGCACAAGGGGGAGGGAGCAGGGAGAGAAAAGCTGAAGGAACTGTTTGTTGCCATACCTGTACAGATCCCCCCTTCCCACAGAGGGAAACCTGGCACAAGCCCAGTGACTTTCTACTTGCCTATGCTCCTGCTGATGGGTACTGCAGGAGCAACAGCAGCATTCTTGTTTTGCAGTCGGTTTTTCAGAAGGCTGAAGTGGTAAATGAGAAGCTGGGGTGGCAGGATAAGTCAGGACCATACTCTGACTTTGGCCCTGCATGGCATCACCCCAGCCCAGGGAAGTGTAGGCATTTGATAAAAGGCAGCTCCTGTTCAGGAGTCGCCTGCCCACAGCTCTGGCAGCCCTTTGCATGTTGGGGACAAAGCGAAGAAATCACGTCATCTTGCCACAGCTCATGCTGCTGAGGCTAAGACCCACCTCCCTCCTTCTCACGCTCTCCCATCTAGAAATGGAAGCCTCCAAACTTAGAAAGCAAAAATGTCAGCCTTAAACCTCTCCATCAGTTCCCCTAGCTGCAATGGGGGATGAGACCCCTGTGCTTCAAAGCATTTCTTAGGATTAATTGCAGCTTGTAAAGCTCAGCAAGATGCTTAGCTGGAATAGTGCCAGGCAAGGGCAGCATCTCTTTTATTATAAATGTTGAAAAGCAGCAAACCTGAAGGATGTCCTTGGCTATCTATGGCTTGGGATGCAGGAAGCATATTGAAGGTGTCATGGCTAATGGGTGAGCAGTGGAAAGGATGGGACTTAATAGAGCCGTGGCACTTAGCAAATTAACTCAAGCTGATTAACAGAACTGTAAAAACTTAAAAAGCCCCCACCCACTTACTGAGTGCTGCTGCCTGAGATGAGGGGGGATCTGAGGATGAGGTGGTGTTCGGGCAGGACAGGGATCATTGGAGTAGAGCTCTTGCACACTCAGAGAGAAAAAACTCCCTGTAGGAATGTCTTGCATTCCTTGTATCTGAGGATAAGAGCTACCTGCTGCTTCCATTGCCTTTCACTCTGCTAAAGCCTTGATTCCTCAGTATGGACACTCCCTTCCCTCCCTGACAGTGGAACACTGGTTTTTTATACGAATAAAAATACTACTCCTTCTTTGCAATGGCAATGCCTCCTATTCTTCCAGCACTTGGCTGTCTCCTTATCTCACAGCAGATGGTACACCGTGTTGCACCTGGATGCATCTTATTTTAATATTATACAGAGCAATATTTTTTTTCCAAAGACATATGACTAGCTGTAAAACTCATTGTTACTAGATTATTTGGGGACCAGGGGCTTGGGATAGGAAAAATGATTGAACAACAATATCCTGATGGAGAAAGTAAGGTATTGTTCGGTTCTTTAACGTAATACTGGAATTTAAATCCAACTATTTGAAGTATTTTTTTCTTGTATACAAGGTTTGGGGGGATTTCCCCCACCCCAGCACACACAGGAAAACATTGATTCATTGAAACCAAAAGTAAATTATAAAGTCAGTTCTGTCAGAATTGTCACTTAACGTCGTGAAATGTTCTTACCACCCCATTTCAAAGGCACAAAGAACTGGCAGCAATCTCCCCATTTACTGAGTCCAGACCTCATTCAAACCTTTCTATAACTGAGTGAAATCTATTTTGAAATCAGCCAAGCTTCAACATTTTGTGAAAGAAAAAGCTCCTTTGCTGGTTTGAAAGGTCTTTCTTTTTGAAACTGAAATCACAGAATCACAGCGAAACATAGGCAGGAGCAGCCCCTGGGAGGTCACCTATTCTACCCACCTGCTCAAAAGCCACAGGTTCAATTAATGTGGATGATTCCAACACTGCTGAAATGAAATGTTTTGATTGAGCTGATAGTAATGTTTTTCTTTTATCAATTTTGAATTTGCAACGCTTCTGAGACTTGACTTTTTTTTTTTTTTTTGGCAGGGAAAATGCTCAAATTCCTAAAGAGATTTTATTTCTGAGAATGGGATGCATTTAGACTTGGCTGACAAGGATACCTTGGGATGTTCAGTTTACAACATAATCCCAGCTCACAGAAAATCCTGAGTGGCCACTTCACAGTGTGCAGGCAGGATGGTCCCTCCCAGTGACACCAACAGCACAGCATGGGACAGGAGGCAGTAACACTGTGGGGGTTCGGCTACCAACAGAGCTGAGCCCTTAGATATCTGCTTTATACCACAAAATTTCCTTCTTTTCTACATGGTTACAAAGGACACTGCACATTTTTATTGGTTTACTTGTGTCTCCTCTTAATGCACCCCAGAGATGTAACAAAGTGTGCAAGAGCCACACATTCAACCCAGCCCAATAAAAATTGGAGGGTCACAGACCTGATACCCATACCCCATAGACCCCAAGTCCACAGATATTAATTTTGCTAGTGGTCTGGAAGTGCTAGGTTCTCTCTCAACTTACCTGCTATCATGCAAACAAGGGAAAAAGCCAAGAAAGTGGCTTGGCTGAGAAAACATGAAGCTGAATGAACCTTTTTTACCCAGCTACCTGGAAGGTGATGGGCAAAGCATCCTTAGAGTGAGTTTGATTTTTGTAGTTAGGGCAGATTTCCAAGAATGGTGTTTCCTTCCCATCTTTCTACCTTGTGATTGCCAAGCGAGCATTCTGTGGGTTGGAGACTTTCTGTGTGTGCGTGTTCACTGCTGGGTGACACATGAATGCTGCCTGCTTGTCACTGTGCTTCTGCTTGCATGGCCCTGGTAGCAGTGGTGGTGACTCAGGATCTCTGCAGGCAGATCATGAATCAGCCAGGAAAATGCTCCCCTCTAAGGAGGTGTCCCCCTACGATCCTGGTGCTTGGACTACACACAGTCATCTTTCTTTAACGGCCTTTTGCAGACGTAATGGGGAGGAAAATGATAGTTATGAGAAATGCACAGGGACTGAAATGCAAAAGTGAAAATGTTTTATTGAAAAGCAAAATAAAATAATACTGACACTTCACAGACCAAATAACACAAAGGCAAAAACATACAGAAAAGAGAAGGAAAAACTCTGGAACAGCTGTACAACATCAAATGGCACAGAATATTTTTTTCCAATTTGTGCCATGCTGTTTCCCTATGAAATAACAATGAGGAACTTTGTATGAGTTGCATATTGATAAATGTTAGGTTAGAGCACAGAATCTCAAATGAATCAACTGAACTAGACAGATGCCGTGACAGAATCCCACAATGGAAACCACATGTGGCACAGGATGAAATGACAGGCATATCTGAAGTGCTTTGCAGATCTGCATTACAGCTGGGACGGGACTTTACCCCTGGCCCAACAGCTCCCAGAAAAGCCAGTGGTAAAGCTCCCGGCGGAGCAGAGCCTGCTCCAGTGCTGTTCCTCCCACACTCGCCCTGGACCTCGCAGGCCCCCCTCAGTACATTGCACCTGTTGCCTTGTGGGTGCTCTGCTGGCATTCTCAGCAATCTTGGTCTGGGGTTGCAACAGCACCAAGGGCCCCGGCAATGTATGCCAGAGAAAGCCTTGGTCCATTCTCTATCTGGAAAGCCCTTTGAATAATATCAGCAAAATAAATGAGGTGGATTTAACTTCCTGAAATAATCAGACTAACTAAAACATCAGCAGAATTTCTCTTGGTACCTCAGCCAAAAGTGAGATGTGATGTGGCGAGGTTTGGGATGTTAATTGAATTTATGTGTATTTTTGAGTCCATTTTTTAAAAATTAAATTGGAGTCTAACACAGTTCTGCTTTGGCCTCAGGGCCTTTCCTCTGCCTGCAGATCTGGCAGCTGATTACAGGGAAGCTGAAAACACAAACAAAAAGGTGAAGCTGGGCAAAATGACGCGGTTGCAATGGCTTCACAAAGCTGAGCATGGTTTTGGGGACTACCTTGTACAAATGAAGCTTTCTGGAGCCTGGGAAGCAGCTCTGCCCCTCCACAGCCAGCCACAGTAAAAAGCTCGTGAGAGCAAAGCTTTTAAGCTTTTTCACCTCTGAGCAGACGAAGAGCTCCACTGCCTCCAGTTTTACTGCAATTTTATCTGCTTAAAGCAAATCTTACTTGGGGGGGGCGAAGACGAAGGTGAGAAAGAAGGTCTATTTGTTCCAGGTTTGTCCAGTACCTACCCAATGGCATGGGTAGCCGCAGCTCCCCACTACTCTGGAATAATATTATTAATCATAAGATGCTAAAAGCAAGGGGCTTCGCCGATGCCAGGATTCAGTCCCACACCTTTAAGGCTGGGATGTTTACTGGGATGCCCTCAAATCTCCCTGCTCAGCTGGGTGAATAGTGTGTAGACTCCAAATCGTAGAGCTTTTTTAATGCCATTACAAATAGCTATGCTTCACCCACTGAACACCCAGAGAGCGAAATCATGAGTCAAAGGTGACTCAGGAGCAACCATTATTGACAAAAAATAGACATGCACTTAGTGTGCATAATACTGAATTCCCCAGTTAAGTGGGCAGGCCTTTGCATTGGGAGCTGCAGGAGTATGAAGACATCCCCATAGCTTGTAGTTTTATGTGAAAATATTGTGAACAACAGTACCAGTCAATGCCATGGTCCCACTGTGCTTCGGTCTGTTCTACAAGGGAAGAGACGCTCCTCTCCTCCATCTGAAAAGCCTGTCTGCTGGGAGTTAACTCACCAGGTCCTCTCCTATGCCTGCTGCTTCCCATTGAAGCAAGGACTGGTACCCAGTGGTTTTTATATTTCCATTTTGTGCAAAGGCTGCAGAAGCTGAGATACATCCCCTGTTCTGCAATTCTGGGCTGGGAACAAGATGGGTGGAGACTTGCTTTGTAAAGCCAAAACCTGAGCCCTGAATTATGAATGGTGATGTTATTCATACCCAGGCAGAGACCACTGAGTCTTCACAGAATCATAGAATATTTAGGGTTGGAAGGGACCTTTAAAGACCATCTAGTCTAACTCCCATGCAAGAAGTAGGAATATCTCCAACCAGATCAGGTTGCTCAGAGCCCCGTCCAACCTGGCCCTGAATGTTTCCAAGGATGGGGCATCCACCACCTTTCTGGGCAACCTGTTCTAGTGTTTCACTGTCCTCATTGTAAAAAATGTCTTCCTTAAATCTAGTCTGAATATATATTTTTTTAGTTTAAAACCATTACCCTTTGTCCTATCACAACAGGGCCTACTAAGAAGTCTGTCCCCATCTTTCTTAAAAGCACGCTTCAAGTATTGAAAGGCCACTGTAAGGTCTGCCCAAAGCCTTCTCTTCTCCAAGCTGAACAATCCCAACTCCCTCAGCCTTTCCTCATAGTCTTACCCAGCCGGACAGAGATAGTAGTTTTTAATAAGTTCAGATAAGTCTGTAGTGTCCCCTGGGGAGCCAGACATATTCAGTGTCATCTCAGCAGCACCCTGCATGGATGCTTTCACCCAGCCAGCAACACAGAGACAGTAGGCAGGTTCAGTAGTAAATGGGGGTTCCCTGCAGTGCTTGTGAAATCCCTGAGTTTACTCTACAAAGAAGCATCTTTCAGACATACACCATGGCCTATAATAAGGAGAGAATTCCCCCGGATTATGAGCATTACAGCTGTGAAGGATCTGGAGTACTCAGGAGACTGCAGTCTCAGAGACTTAGTTGTTGAACTATCAGAATGCACCTGGTCCTATAGAAATGTGGGGAGCAAAGATGAGGAGCCTCAAGAGTCTATGCTCCCCCCACGGACACAGAAATCTATGATCCCACAGTGATCAAGACTATATAGCTGGGACATGTAGGAAAGGCTACCTTTCAAACTGTTCCCTAGCTTCTGCAACAGGGACCAATGACCAGGAAGAAGTGAAGCTGCTTCCAAAAGGAGCTCTGTCCTGGATGCCAGCGAAGGTCCCATAGGAACTGGATCTAGGAGTACTGGCCTATACGAATGCCATGCTATCACAAGGTACTGACCACATCCCACTTGGATAAGCCAAATTTAGAACTTGAGCCAAGATTTTGTGTGGTTGATGAGAAGGATGTGCATTTGCAGAGAGGAGGTGTGTGCATCTTTGGTCTCTCTACTGCCAGGGCAGTAAAAAAGCTACACGGAGGCATGACTGTCCTGTGAAATGCTTGGGACGTAGTCCTTCATGGCAAGAACTCCGAGTTCCTTCCCACTTCCTGGCCTAAATTGTGAATTTTTGGGTTTTGTTTTGTTTTGTTTTCTGACGGTAGTAAACATTTTTCAGGTATACATATGAACCCATCAAGGCTCAAACTCCTGCTAATTTTTTTCACTGGCATTTCCACCTGCAGCTGCTTCCAGAACCTGCCCTTTGGGAACTTGGATTTCTCGCCTTTCCATTTTATGACAGTCAAGGCTGCCTTGGCCTGCTTCAGCTCCTTCACTTTGCTCTTCTTGATGGCTTTGTACTGCACTAGAATTACTTTGATGTTGCCCTTGGAGGCCATATTCTCTAGACCAGCCTTGAGCTCCAGCAGGGCCTGTGTCCCCTGCAAGACGTAGTTGGGGCTCAGGACAACAAGCAGACGTCGGCTTTTCTGGATGAAGCTCAGGGTTTCATCTGTGACAACTGGGAGAAAGAAACATTGAAGTGGTTAGCGATGGCCAAGAACACGCTGCTGAGCTGCTAGTGTAACACCAGGTGTCTCTTGAAAAGGACAATAAAATCCCTTGGAGGCTCTCTCTAGAGACTATACTGGTGCTTTCCAAACCTGCAAGCAATTCCAGGCAGGGCCTTCTACACCGTGGCTGGTATCCACTGCCCCATAGAGAGACATCTACTCCCAGCCCCAGGCTGCCTACAGGTGTTTCCACCTCCCCATACTACACAGAGATGCCTGAGGTACCTCCATCTAAAAGGCACTGTACTACATGGCAGTGACACCACCCAATGCTACGAGGATGTCGTGTAGCTAAGAGGACTGCTCCAGTAGGCTCAGATTTAGCTTCCTTCTAGTGAGAGTGGAAGAGGTGGCTCTCTGGAGCAAAGCAGGAAAACTGCCAACTGGACAACACATGACCTCAAGGAAAAAACTCAACCTGATGAGCCACCAGGAAGCCCAAATGCCTATGCTTACATCCTCCTCTGGCAGCCCAAATGTCCTCATGGGTTAGTTTGCTGTGGAAATACTACCATCCTAACTCCTGTTACTCATCCAGCTGTTCCTGTTGCTGTCAACTATGAAAGAAGATTTGAGTGTTTCTAGAAGTGACAAGTAAACTGCTCTGAAAACTTTTAATGAAGTGCCTCTAAAGTGACACCCTTCAAGCTCAAGATGTGTCATGGTAACTGTGGATCCTCTTTGATTTTCTAACATCTGCAGGTAGACTGTCCTTAGGCACCTTTCTGTGTGCCTTCATCTAATGTGATAATTTCATATAAGTGTGAATCCCAGTGCTTGCACGCTCTGCTGTAAGACCTACCACACTTCATTGACAAGGGAACACTCTTGACTAGTCAGAAAACACAACAGAGAAAAATAACGTTGACAGGCAACTTCATTTATCTGTCAAGCATGTTTGATTAGTTCCTGTCAGCAAACTTGAAGATAATCCATCTCCTACTGTTTCTCCATCAAGGACAACATAACTCTCTACCTGTGACACAGGTGCACACTCCAGAGGCTTGACACCAGCTGCCAAAAGCTATCTGCTGGCCCACTGTGCTTACCCAAGAAGGAGGTTAGTCAAATCCCAGCTAAGAAGCAATGGGGAAGCCCCAGGAGTGCTGCAAAAGGCAGTGCAATGACAAGCCACCCCGGCAGCGCTCTGGAGGGCTGGCGCTGGATTGCGGCTGGCAGTGACTGCCATGGTGAGCAGGGATGTGACCGCTCCAGGGATGAGGGTGAAGGGCAGAGAGCCCAGGAGAGCTGCACCAGAAAGAAAATTAGACTCTCCAAAGGGAAAAGGAAGGATGGCAAGAAGTAGTAGAAGGAACAGGAGAGAGATGTACATCTTGAGGAACAACTGGTGAGAACAGCTCAGAGCAAACCTGCTCTGAGCCTGGCACCAGCGTCAAGCAAATAGAGCCTGACAGGTGCTCTGCCACATCATTCAGGCTCTCTTTAGAAGGAACAGCACCAGAACTGCAGCTGTCTCCCTCACCCCTGAGGCACATGTAATTATTTGCCCTCAAACTTAGAAATGCTGTATCCTGGCAATGATCTAGGAGATAAAGATAAAAGATCCCAGACTGATTCTGCTCCCTCTGTCAAGCAGCTGGGCTGGGACTCCAGCAGTCCCTCCTGTCCTACCCAAAAGGGGCCCCAATGGACTTTATCAGCACAGGTTCTGACATCAGTCGGGTCCTGACCAAAAGCTCATGAATTCAAAGTGTGTCAGTCTGCACTGGCAAAGGTTCAGGCTTTGAAATTCTAGTAGGCATCAGGAATCATACATCCAACTCAGCCCCCAGGACACTGGAAACTGAGAGTGTTGGATAGATTTGTGCTCTTGCTGTGGCACCTGTGTGACTGTATGCATATCGGGAGAATTTCACAAACTTCCACTCTTGGCGATTCCCTGCATCCCTTCAGCAGATGCTGTGTCCAGAACCTTGTATGATTTATCTTGAAACAGTGAAAAAAAATCTACATCTTAGTGAAGAGGTGAGTCTCACTACCTGCAACAAAGTACTTTCAATCACAGCAACTCTATTGTATGCCATGCTAGACACAGACTCTCTAATTAATGAGGGTGAGTGGGAGGCCTTCTAGGAGGGCATGTTACCTTATCACTGATGCTGGCTTAGTGCTCTCCACACCTTCCTGAAGCAGACACTGCTGGTTTTTACAGGCATTCACCATCACCCTCTGCAAGCTACCAGTCTGGTCCAGCATGACACTCCCTCTGCCTCTTTTCTTTCTTTTCTTTCTAGCCTTGATTTTACTCCCCTTTATTAAGGCAGCTCAGAGAGTTTGCATGAAGGTCAGTGGTCCAGTTCCCTGTTGATAGATCAATCGCCCCTGCACATCACTCCTGGGGAGAGCAACTGAAATGACCAACAACCACCTCTTGCCCACCACAGCCTTTTTGGTGGCCTGGAGCCAATCTGCAACAATGTCACATGAAGCAAAAACATTAGAGGATACCAAGAGATTGCTAGTGGAGATGGGGGATAAAAACCAAAGCATAATGTTAATCTGGATAGGCCAGTTCCTATCAGCTATCAATACCTTAAAGAACAATAAAGAGAGGATGTGCATAGAGCACAGCCCCCTGTAAAATACTCACTTCCCCCAGGGAGGCTGTCTCTGTCGAAGATACACAGCTTGTATCCAAACTCATTCTCCAAGACTCCCCGCAGCGTCAGCAGCACGAATTCCTCCTCCTCTGCGTTGCGTGCGTAGGACACGTAGACGTCGTACTCCTTCCCGTCTGAGCATCGGGAGTGCAGAGAAACACAAACGGCAGAAGAGACACTTGTGATACTGCACATGCTGAGCCTTTGACTTGCTTCACAGGAAAAGCAGATATGAAGGCTTGTTTTGAGCCCGGGCACCGCAGGTTAAGGCACATCGATTTCCATAGTTACAAGACAGCAGCACTGCCTCTTTGAAAACCCAGCCTGAACATGCAGGTACTCAGACACTGCTGGGTTGCTGAAGGCATGAGACCACAGCAAGATGACCAACCCGTTCTTTTCCAGGGTCCTTTTGTCTTTCAACATCTCTGAGATTGCTTCCTCTCATTGCTGTCTATCCATATGAGCAGTCCCACCAGACAGAGACTTGCACCCTGCCTACACCCTCTGAGAGCCGCTGCACCCCCTTGGCAGGTTCACACCACAAGCTGCGAGGGCTCAAACGCCCTCCTTATCCTACCAAGGAAGAAATCTCAGCTCAGAGTCCCAAGAGATGAACTCCCAGTAACACAGGGAAGCCGTGGAAGAACTGAGGACAGAGAGGTGATTTCCAGATCCGCCCTTTTGGATGTGTTCAGACATTTTAAAGCAAATCACCCTGGATTTGTGAATCCTTACACAGAGTTACCAGAGAAACCAGGGACTTACTGAATCTTGATGACTTTTCTTGACCATCTAGATCACATGAAACAACTAGCCATCAGCAGGGCGGTGCCCCAGGGACCCTGACACATCCATGCTTCTCCTCTGCAGATCTTCTTTCTCCTTTCCCCTGACTCAAGCCTGACTCCTCATGCTCTAAAATGACCCACACAACTGAATGCAGGTATAGAAATGGAAGGTCAAAATGTCATTATGTGGTGAAGACGGTTAAAAATAGCTTAACTTCTATATGAATTCAAAGGGTCTAGCCTACGGCAGCACAAAATAAATGTAAGCTCTTTAACTCCTTACCTAGAATGGTTTCATCTGTTCCAAAATGAGCCCGATAGAAGAGGACCATTTCAAGCCAATAAACATGATATATGACTATCAGCACCACAACGAGCAGGATGGTTGCCCCCAGTCCACAGGCCAGCTCCACGGTGTACTTCGGTGCTACAACTGGGTTTGAAAAGAAAGAGGAGGTCTGGTTTACAGAACAGGTTGGGCCTTCAGCTAAGCGAGAACAAGCTTGTGTCACATGCAGCCAAACACCACAGAGGAACAGCCAAGAGTCAAGCTGGCCCTTCAGAGGGAGGTGGCCAAGCCAAGGCTTTTCTGGCAGGACCCCTAATGGCTGGCCACCCTGGCATCCCCATTCTGGGTTACTAGGTCTGGTTGGGCTGGCAGAGCAAGCCAAAGCACAGACTGGACTTCTGTCTCTGAGCAAGACCCTGGGAGCAGCCAGATGGTAGAATGACCTGTTGATGGGAACCACCTGCACAGTCCAAAGCCAGCTCATGAACATGACCTTCTGTAAAAGACTGTGTCAAATATTTGTCTCAACATTGTTGAAACATCAAAGCAACCCACCCCGAACAATGGAACTTCAGTTACTACAGTCTTCCTGTTATCTCGCAAGCCAACTCCTGTTATCTTGCAAGCCAATTCCCGTTATCTTGCAAGCCAATTCCTGTTGTCCTGCAAACCTGAATGCAGAGCTGATTCTGAGAAATCTAGCCCTACCCCCCACCATGAGCCCAAACCCAAGGCCAGAGAAGAAAAAAACAGAGGGGCCCAGAGACGGTAATGGGCATGCATATCACCGCCAGGTGAGGGGTGCAGCTAGGCAAACCAGCTCTTGGAATACAATGAATATGCAACGAAACCAACATGAAAAAGCGGAACAAATGTAAAAGGGAAAAAACATCAAGGAACCAACAGAATCAACATCGGACGGATCGTTCCCCCACCGAGTGAACTGGACTGTCGGGATGCCGCAGCTCCCTGGTGGTAGCTATTGCAACTGAAACTCTTTTCTTTTCTCTGTCTTTCCTTTCTTTCTCTCTTTTCTCTTGCATTCATGAACTTTTTCTTGGGTAAATAAAGCTACCTGGTGCTTGATTCCGTTTTGAGTCTTAATTCTGTTCCCGAGAATACGAGCAAAACCACACTCCGGTGTGTGAGAGGTTGGTCCAGCCGCCCCCAGCCTCCCAGACTCGTCTGAGGTTGGCTAGAACGCAAGGCGGCCTTCCTCTCATCCAAAATCAGAACGTGACACCTTCTCAGCAGTATATGCAAACTCTTGGGGAAACACAACAGCACTTACTTCTAGGAGAGCCAGTCAAAGCTCACCTGCAGCAAAATAAAGGCAATGGCCACCATTTTCCCTCCCCGTCATTCATAGACAGTTCTTGTGGCTTGTCACAGACTGACAGCAAGGATATAACTAGCCATGGCCTGATTGTTTTCTACCAGGAAAGAAGAATCAGAGTTCATTACAGAAAAGCTGAAATGCTGCAAACAAACAGGACAGCCTGTGGACACCAAGCCAGAACATCACAGGCCCCCCTCCAACTTATACAGTGTCTGTCACACCACTGCTGCTTCTTGTATTAAGGACAGAAAATAACTCTTCTAACTGTATCCCTGGGCAACTCCATTTTTATGGCGATTCAGGTTGCAGCTGACATGCACACTGGCAAACTGCACAATATGAGAACAGCAGTGAGCGGAAACATCACCAAATTCCAAGATTTAATAAGTTTTATTAGAAACTGAATTACAAAAAATAAAATTTAACAAATTTAACAACTTTCATTAGGTGATGAGCAGCAGAGGTACATGAGAAGGAGAGGGAAATCATCCAGAAAAAGCAGGAAATATATATAACCTAATGTAATGAAACAGTTGGAGCCAACATATATAGCTACTTGCTAAAAACTGCTCAGAGCAAACCCACTCAACTGCCCAAGAGCAGACGGGGGAGGAAGAGAGAGGATAATACTAGAAAACAGCATTTAGGCACTCTTGTATGTTGCATAGAGAAAGAATCTGAAGACTTTATACTCACTTCTGCTACATGTACAAACATTATAATCCCAGAAGAATTATGTATGTAGGATAAACACACTGGCAGATGATTTCAGCCTCAGTTGTGTGTTTGGTCTATTGTTGCTTGCTAATGATCCAGAAAAGGTTTGTCTCAAAGGAAGAGGAGTAAAAAGGAAGGAGGACAAGAACCAAGAAGGAAGAGAAGGAGTTCTTTCAGTAAAGACCTCTGTGAGCCTCCCCATGCTAAAAGGGCAGAGTAAAGGGAAGGAGGTGTCTGGAATGAGCTACACAAGGCAGGGCAGCATTCCTTATGGGAGAGGGGGGTTCTGACCTACAGCAAGCAGGTGTTAAAGCTCTAGATGAGGTTGATAAGGAGGTTTCCTGCCTTCATCAGGAAACCTCATATACCTATAGTGAAGGCTCAGTTCTTGTTACTTACAGGTGGGTCTGGGAAACAGGAACAAAATCTTTGATGACAGAAAGATGTAGGAAAAACCCCACAACAGAACAGTCCATACCATTCATGCTGAGATGGCTGTATCTAGACTAAAGCATCCTCACAGAAAGGAGTAAAACCACAGAGCATCGTGGTTAGACCATCTTACTCCCTAAGCAATGTCAACGAGTGCAGTCTGCTTTCTGGAAGATGCCAATGGGTAGCTGTTGTGTCACACAAAACCATCACGCAATCAAATAACCTGCAATCATTTCAAGCAGCCTGTCCCCTCAGAATTGCTTCAATTGTGGTACATGGATTAGATAAGAACAACAGATCTATCCATCCCTCTCTCTCCCCTGGTACTTGACCGTGGTAGGGTGTGACATACATCCTTCGTTCCTTGCCTCCAAGAAGTAGTGCAGTATGACAGGAGTAATACAGCAGAGCGTACAGAACAGTATGCATTGGGGGAAAAAGGCCAGATGGAATTATTTGTTCTCCCATTGTTTTGCAGGACAAGGCTCAAGGCAGGACCAACAGCCCCCTCTGAGCACGCCTCATTTCACACCCATGCTCTGCAAGCATTTTACCTTTCATGCGCACTATGGCCTGGCTATGGTCCTCGCCTTTGGCATTTCTGGCGTAGCAAGTATAATTCCGTTTCAAGTCCTCTGGTGTGGCTTTTGCAACTGTTAGAGTCCTTATGACAGTTTTGTCTTCAAAATCTCTAGTAATTTCACTGTAAGAGAAAAACCTGAGCATTACATATGTGAAACTGCAGCAAGTTCTTAGTGACAAATACTTCTTTCCCTGATATAACCCGACTCTTTCTTTAAAAAAAAACAAACCACCTAAACTGATATTTATAAATTGATGCACACTTCAGATTTTAATACAGCTGCAGCTGTTCCTTTATCTTATTTTCCTTAATATTTATTTTGCCACTCATAATTTTTTCATTGCAGCTGCGTCATATTGCATTTTAGAGATAAAGGAAGTTCTTGCCTACAAAGCAACAAGATCTCATGAACTCAGGATTCAGAGCCCACGTGACGTTCCCTGTGCAATCCTGGATGAGTCACTTTGTCTCTCTCTGCCCGAAGTGATCATCTGCAAAACAAGGATAATAGTACTTCCTTTGGCCTGTCCTTTTTCTATGTAGGTTTGCACACTCACTGGGGCAGTGACTGCCTTCCACGTGTAATTCAGCACCTGGCAAAACAAGACTGAGCCTCATTTGGGTTCTTTGTGTAATTGAATCTCTATTCCTGCTAATCAATATTATGTATAATACTACGTTCTTGTTTTCAACCTTTGTTTTTTGAAACATTTTTATCACTTATGCTATTTGGGATATTGCTCTAGATAAAATTGTGTCTGCCCCTGTTTTAGGAGTCCCACAATAGCACCAGCTGTTAGCATCACTACCAGGACCTGAACAAGCAATGATGTGAAATGGTAGACGAAGCTCCCCCAAATCCTTCCGCAAGACGAGACACTGTCCAAGTCTGGAGGTCTCCTCCCTGGAGCTCCTGGTGCTCATGACAGCATGGCATAGACACAAGGGTTTCTGGTTAACAGGGGAGTGAGGGACTCCACACTCCCTTGCAAGGGCAAACAGGACTGTCACATGTCTGTACCCATATCCCTCTGCAGGACCCAAGAGAGGATTAGATACAAATGAAGGTTCACATTATGATGTTACCTTTGCGTGACTTTTATCTTGGGGTCCATGATGTCATCTGTGTTTTTCCCATCTATGGTCCACCACACCTCAGTCCGAGAGTCTTTCAGGAATGTGAAGAAGACCTCACAAGTCAGAACAAGGTCATCTCCTGGGAAGAAAATAACCATGGTGAGATATCTCAAAGCAGGAACAACATCACTGACTTTTGTGCTTTCCAGTGGTCCTACCAGTCCAAGCTCTGCCTCCCTTTAGGAGGGAACCAGGCCACTATCTCCCTTCAGATAGCTGGTAACAGTTTAACAGTCCAGACATGTTGATTTATGACAGACAAATAAATAGGAAAAAATATCCTGACTTCTCAAATGTGTTACAAATTCCTTGACTGCACCAAGCGACCCACCCAGAGTGCCAACCACGTCCTTGGAAAGCTGGGCAGTGGTAATGCTCCCCACTGCACGGGGGACAGATGCCATAAAGAAAAAGATCCAGCTCCACAAAAGCGTTTTGATGTGAGGAAGCTTGTTCAGGCATTAACCTCTCCTCAAGATCAGGGTTGGGAGAGTGAATATCTTTGTGATCAGCACATAAGTGATTTTATCTTACAGAACGACTATGGAAGAAGTCTGACCTTCTGAGACAAAAAAGCTGTGCTTTAAAGTGAAGACTCTGCTGGTAATCATCATCATTGGCACCACATTTATTACTGAAATGGAATGGGACATGATCCATTCAATACAGGGAATTGCTCCAAAGAGCTGTCAGTCTAAACAGATGGGGTGGGGGAAGGGGTGTGCTACCCTGTTACACAAGGCTGTGAGGGCAGCAAAAGGAAAGCTGTCATTAATTAAGAAGTAACAAGGCAAAAAAGGGAGAGGAGATGAGCAAAAAGTGGCCAGAAGTCTGTAGGCACTTGAAGGGCTGACTGAGGGAGGGCTGGTGCAAACCACAGCCAGGGACAGGGCTAAGACAATGTCCTACAGAAATTTCTCCAAGCAGCTGAGGGTCCTTGTTTCCTCTGCTTCTGCAGCTGCAGCCCTGCATCTCCGTGCCTGAAAATCTATCTTTATTTGTGCTTGCAAAAGTAAACTTTCAAAGCAGTGCTCTCCTACTCTGGCATCAGGAACCGGCACTCTGTGCTGTCTGACAGGCAACTTGCGGCAGCTCGTGTGCTCTGCGAGGGAAAGCACTGGGGATGCAGCGGATAGGGAGAGCTGCTGTGCCTGGCCAGGCCTCCCCGTCCCGGCAGGCAGGCTGTCAGGGCAGCCACAGCAGGCAGCAAGGGTTGCCATTTACCTGCTTCCAGTTCGTAGACAACTTTCTCATTTGGAGAGGTGAACTGTGGTGGTAAGGCCTTGTTTGGAGACCCTGTGGGAGAGAACAGATGGTCCCCATGGGGACCCAGACTTCATGAGAACTTGGGGTCCTTGCAGCCTCGCTCATGATGCCCTCATGCCTCACTGTACGTGCCCCAATCCAACTTGTGATACGATCCTGCTGCAGAGTTCCACGTAAAGAGAAGTTTAATCCTAGCCCCCAAATGCAGGGCTAGACCCAGATTTCGAAGCTTCTCCAAAGTTTAGGTAAGTCTAGATACAAGTTTTTTGGCATCTCACATCAGAAGAGCTCCATACCCCTCTCACCTCCCGCTCAACATCTTCCACAAAGCAAAACCTGTACCTGTTTCTTTTTATTGCTGCTTCTAAAAAACAAAATACAAACATTGTTTCCTGTCACAGCTATTTAATTAAGCTCTTAAAGCAGCAATGGCCATGGGACTCAGCATGAGCTCTACTGTTCTCTGCGTTTTTAAGTTCTGTCTACAATTCCCTGGCAGGTAGGCTGAGCCCTTGTGCCTGGGACAGACCCGTCCAAGCACTAGGCTGGGTAGCTGGAGCTCTGCCTGGCCGATTAGCAGGCTCAACCTCAGCACACAAGGCTGTTAGATTGCAAGATGATAGAGGCAAGTTGGCTATAATGGGACAATCCCACAAATAACGATGAGCAAAAGGCACTGGAGACAAAAATAAGCAAGAGTGCCAAGGTTATGCATTCACACGCCAGCAGAGGGTACCCCTGGCCATCTCATGGGCTGTACCTCACCAGCCTAAGTCTGGGCACCCTCTGTGTTGTTTGGGCCATTTGACATGGTGGTGGGTAGGACCTCCAGTGCAACATGTCCTGGGCAGTCACACGAGGCTGAGCCCAGCAAGCAAAAATATACCAGGCCAGTTGGGTAATGCAGATTGAGCACAAACACAAATACAAATGGATCCTGTAACAGACTCTTCTATCTGTTTTCACCACTTCAGCAGTTATCCACTTGCATTTTACACATTTAAAAGTCATTCTTACCCACCACCTTCATCTTTATGGTTCTGGTGAGATTATAGGTTCTTCCGTGGTCCTTGAATGTCACAATACAAGTGTAATTCCCTTTATATGCACTGCGGACAATGCCAATGATGAGCCTGGGCCCTTGGGGGTATCGCTCATAGAAGCCATCCACCAAGTTGCAGTTCTGGAGTCAGGCAGAAAAACACTTGAGTTTTTGGATTCAGAAGTAAAGATATTGGTTTAAATGCTACTACAAAGATCTGTTTTATAATTATGAATATGATACTTGGGATTGTGATGTAGATTGGACCTAAATACTATAAACTTTGAGGATGTTGTAATACAAACCAGTATGTTCACTTTGAAAATGAGGTGATGAAGCAGATGACCCTAGCAGTTTTGTCCCATCTTAAATATAGACAATTTTATAAAAGAAAGATCTCTTATCCAGAAGTACATTTGCAATCAAGGTGAGTGAAGTGACAAAGCGAAGAGTGAAAGTAAAAAGAGACAGAAAGAAAATGATGATGTATTCACAAATGGATACTAAGACTAAAGGACATGTTCCCTGTTGATGTCAGCAAGTATACCTCTTTTGGGACTAATCAAGCTACCCTGACTGACTTTAGCTGGGGATGAGGCCCCAAAATTGGCAACGGGCAAACGAGAATCTGTAGTACAGAAACCTTAACAACTCTTCTCTTTCTGTCAGGCAAGGCAGGAAACCTCTGCCAAGTACCAAGCTAGAGATCCCTTTTCAGAAGCGGTTATGCAGATGGCATCTTGATTGTCATAAAACCTAAAGATGTGCACATTTTCTAAGAGATTATTTCTGAATGGTACATTTCCAAATCAGATACATCCTAATGGGACAGTTTAAGACAGGGGTCATATACCATTTTTAATGACTTTTATTAGGCATGGGATGACTTGCTGCCTGAAAAATTACTTCCATGGGGCTTTTTGTTTCATTCTGCTAATTGATCATTGAGATGTGAATTTCAATGAATGGTACAAGTAAAGCATTTCAACTACTGGAGTGAAACTGCTCCTCTTGGATACAGAAGTCAGTTTTTCCCTGAAGGGTTTTAGAGTTGGGTTTTTTCTTTTGGGGTATGCTCTTTTATTGGTTTGCTTGGGTTTGGGTTTTTTTTTAAATCAGCAGATATATTTGTTGCCAACTTTCTTTATTATTAAATTCACTCATACAGAACCTTCTGTCTAGAAATCCAACAGTGCTTTATAAGCAGTCGAGAATTCAGTCCCATAACCCTCTGGCTGCACATCTCCTGAGAATTCTTATTCTCTCTTGACTAAAGGCATCCACCTAGAGAAAAATACTGAGGTCAAAATTTAATAAAATGGAGAAGCATTCCGTAGGCAAGAGCCTGAGGATGTCTGGAGACAGCCTAATTATCAGAGCAGTATGGAGAGTGGGGTAAGCATGTCTCCATCTTCAGAAAAGAGATTTGCTGAATTGTGTCAAACAGGGCACCCATGGTCCTTGCAAGGGCCTGATGTACAACTTCATTTCCTGACCTCAAAGGATTTTCAAAAGGATGCTATTTTCACTAGCAGATGTGAAGTTTTTTTCTTTTAGTGGGAATTTTTTTTGTTTGGGTTGGGTTGGGGTTTTTTTTGGTTTTTTTTTGTTTTTTTTTTTTTAACAGAAGAGGGAATATGAATCACAGTTCCATTTACAGGAACAGCGGCTGGCTCACACAGCAAGTCAGGTATACTGCCCACAGCTGAACTGAGGTTCCTATATCCCTGCTAGAGTGTTCTTCACCTGTGCACGCTGATGAAAAAAGTTTCAGTGTTAGCTCTCAATTCCCCTCTAAGAGCAGTTTTACCCTTGAACTGAATGGAAATAAAGCTCTTAAAGTTAGTAAAGCATCATTAATAGCTTAATCACCGGGGAGACTCTGAAATATAGCTCCATGACCCTAATGCCCACCATTGCTTTTTCAGATACAACACAGCATTCCCTCACTGCCCACATATGTCCTTCTTACCAAGTACCACTTGACAGTTGGTGTTACACTAGGAGGGTAAAACCCATCAATATCTGGACATATGATCTTCTCATTGGTGTGCTCCAAGTAGAACATCTCTTCAGTAGGTTTTATTGAATGGCTCACACAAGAGTGTTGGTCTTTTGGAACAACTTCCAAGGGAAACGCAACTTTGCTGCAGTAGGTTGTATTTCTAAGGACAAAGAAGGATAGGGCTGATTAGTTGAAACTTGTTTACTCCTATAGCAGTGGAATGAAATAAAAATCACATCTGCAATAACAAACACGTTAGCACTGATGAGGTATATACAGCCTTACTTGACTCAGACTTGAAAGCAAACACCATCAGAGACGGCCACACTAGCTCAAAAAAAAGCCTATAAAGATGACTAACAAGCAACATCCACTCCCCTGCTGGTAAAGTAGATAAAAGGGTCAAAGACACCATGAACAAGAGACAATGTGAGGAAGATCAAAAAGAGCTCTTGCACTCAGTGCATAGCAGATGTTATGTTCATTTTGTACCACACTTAGAGACACTTTTAATTTCCTAGAAATCTGAATCTCATGAATCTTTGCCAAATTAGCATGCAGTCAAAACACTACCCCTACATCTGAAGTTATTTTTACCCTAGACATACAGATCACTTCTTAATGGTGAGTGCCTGTGGATTTTGCCATGGGCTCAGCAATAATATTTTCATGGACACTTTCAGCTAGCAAGGAGAGGCACGCTCATTAATGTTTGCAACGCTCCAAGCATTATTACGATGTAAATTGGCTCAGCACTGAGCAGTCTTATAATTGTAACATTCTTTTCCCATTAATGTTTATGTAAATGGTCTTGTCCCTACAGAAAGATTTGGTGCCAACAGCATAATTTTGCTGCTTCCATGAAAGTCCTTTGATTACACTGAAAACATAGAGAAGCTGCACCACACAACCTACCTGAGCATGCATGTATAATTCCCAGTGTCATTGAGAAGAGCAGGCCAGAACCAAAGGGTGTCCTTCTCCTTACTGATGTGATTGTCTGGGAGACGAAAATTAATGGGCTCCTCCAGATCCCGGTCCTGCCCGATCCTGTACCAGATCAAGGTTAAGCCAGCAGAATGGGCTGTGCTGTAGTTGTACTTCAAGAAGGTCTCAAAAAGTGGGCATTTGATTTTCGCAGGTTCCCCATCATAAAGCTGGATCTGCTTCATGGTGTCCACACCCCAGTCATCACAGCGTTCTGCAGCCAGGAAGAACAAGGTACCTTAGCTTGCAAGTCTGCAGGAGAAAAACAGTTCCACCCATATTCCCCACAGCCCTTGGTCCTTTCCTCATTAAAATCAGAGGCAAAAACATAGTGTTTTCAGTGGAAGCAAGCTGGGCTTTTATAAAGCAGAGCAAGAATACTGTGTTCATTTCTAGAGAACCTGCATACCTCTACTTTCATGTGTACACCTATATTTCTTCCAAGCTATTTATCCCCCATCAGGACAGTAGGATTGGACAAGATATTGCTGCAAAACACCAGGCTTCCTAGACAGCTTCAAGAAAATTCAGCCCTAAAATCTTGTGTAGGAAGATAAAATTTGGGTGAAAACAATGCTAGAGGTGTGTATGCATCCATGCACAGTGACAGGGAAGATGGAAATAGAGGTGTTGAAATAAGAGGGGGGGAAAAAAAAACCAAAACCATCAACCATCCCTCAGAGCTAGGGGTCATTGCCCCAGCCAGAAGCAGCTGGACTGTGGTTTCTGGGAGCGAGGACTGTCTTTCCTGGGGTGGATTCATGTGACGCCTGTGCACACTATGATAACACAAAGAGTGCAAGCACTAAGTAACACGTAGTGACTGTTTATAGTGAAGTTTGGGAAGGGGGGCCGAGAGGCAGAGGAAGCAGTATGGTGGAGGTGGCAGCAGGCTCTCTCGGGGATCAACAGGCAGCCCCCAGGTGCAATCCCCACGCACCGTTCAACAGGCTCAGTGTGGCTCATGGCACTCAGGCTGACACAGAAACTGGGCAGCATGAGAAAAAGCTGTTCAGGTGTTGCTTTTTTTTTTCCCTTCCAATTTATTCTTGTCATTAGTGAATACTTTCAGGACAAAGAGCACAGTCAAAACCCATTTCTCTTCTGAGTGCTTCTTTCTACTCCATTCCTCCCTGCCCATCAGGAAGCCCAGTCACAAAGGGAATTGGTGCAAACAAAGAATGTCAGCAAACCTGAGAGCAACCTGCACTGCCCGCACCAGCTGAGATGCGGGGAGAAGCTGCTGTCACTGCATCTCCCATCTCCCCGCGCTGATGAGGCAAAGCGTGGCACCCCACGCTTCCCAGCATCTCATGTCGCTGCTGGGAGGCATTAGCTAGGGCAGCCTGATGTCTGAGAGCCCAAAATGAGTCAAACAAGAGAGGGGTGTGCTGCCTGCAGTGATCCCCAGGAGCGGTGTCTCAGCATATCACAGGCACACCAGAGACGATACCGGTTTGCAGATCTTAGAACTCCTAGGACCAAGAGGAAAAACAGAATACAATATGCTCTTTGAGCCCAATTCTTCTGAACTGACTTCACAGGCCCAAAGCGGGATTTCTGGCACTTCTCTTCCTTAAATAGACAGCGAGATGTAGCTTGGCCCCAAATTCATACTTAATTTAAAAAAAAGCAAGCCTTTGAGGAGATGGGCCCGCAGTGCTTAAGGCAGCAACGCTAACTCCTGTGGCTCAGCCATGGTTAGTCCCAGCAAGGAGGAATGTGGACCAGTAAGAATAGAAATGTTTTCTGGTGGGTTTACACATAAGCGTAAATGCAAACTGCACTGCTCCTCCTGTGCTATGCCAGACATCATGACAGGGCACTACTGGAGGAAGAGTGTGAATTGGGCTAGGAAAAGACAGTGAGGCTGCCCATAGTACAAGTATTCCAGTACAGGAACTCCAAACCCAAACAGTTGGGGAGTGCCACAGCTCATCATCTCAGAAACATGTAGATATTTATTTCAAATCTGCACAGTATCAGCCAGCACAGCTGCCACCACAGCCAGTGCCAAGGTTTATTCTGAAAGACCAAAATCTCTATGGGAAGCCTTATACTATAAGAAGGGGCATAGTTACCAGTCACAGCCATGGTCAAGGCCAACTGGAACCCGTATGCTGCTTTATGCTGGTGCGGTCAAGCTTCCACATTAAGTCAAGTTTCCATAGAGTGGTAAATGAGACAAATGAGCCCGCCAGAGACTGCCTGCTAATTGCATGATAAAGCACTGATTACCAGTCATGTGGGGGGATATTAGTTTTCATAAAGAAAGGCTTTCCCTCTGAAAGGAGCCAACCTGGGTCCATAAATCAGGACACCCAGGTTCTTTTCCCAGCACCTGACTCCTCTTGGGCTCCATAAAGGCAAATTGTCTCTATGACTTCAAACGGCAAGACTGGAGAGGAAGAAAGCTATATAAAACATTACAGTACTGAAACGCTTGGAGTCAAAATCAATGAAATTTGCAATCATGAACTGCTCTTGCATTTTGCAACAGCTCATAAATCAGCATTGTAAAACTACTTACCCATTCTACCTGAATGAGTTATTGAAAATAAATACAACTATTTTTCCCCCCCCTAGATTACTCAATGTATGATACTTGTCTTCTTAGCTGGGGAAGAAGCGATTGTTATTGTTCTTTATGACGAGAGCTGTACCTAGAGATTTTGTCTCACAGCTGGCTGATTCGCTTGACTTCAGGAACACTGTTACACTAAACAGCTAGTCCTAAGGCTCCCCACGTCTGTCCTGCCTTGGGGTGCAGTGTGCTTGGAGCTGAACCCCAAACACATCATATAACTCTCCTCGTAAAAGCGGCCACACCACACACGGCAGGAGCAGGCAGTTCGTGCCACCCTGCGGGTAAGGATTCCTCCTGGCTGCCAGGGCAAAGCCAGCCCAGCACGGCCCCGAGGGCTCAGGAGGCAAAGCCATGATCTATTGCTCACAGCAGAGATGGCAGAAACACCACGGGCTGGAGTGAGACCTCCTTCTCGCATTAAACACCGAGGACAGAAGTTGTAGTGCTTCACACAACTTCCCTCCTCCCTATGCCATGTTGACAGTAGTACTGTGGGTGTTAATGCCTGAGATAAGTGGGCTCTGCCTGACAAGACATGTGAGGGGAATACAGGGCATCCATCCCTCACACACACCTTTGTGAGCCTCTGCCTCCTCAGCTGTGATGTGCCTCCTCTACCCAGGCCAACAACATCCTTTGCCACGGTGGCACTTAAGCAGCAGACCCCAGGGGAGGGGTCAAGCCCAGGCAGCTGACTGCTCTCCCCACACACACATAAAGTGGAGGGGATGCTCGCATTACTATAATTTCATTTGCACCCAACAGCTCCCTGCAACATTTTGTGCCTCATCCACTATTTTAACCTTCATTGGCTATTCAGAGGCTATTTGCTGCTAACACCAGCATGCAGCTACTTGGATGTCAGTCTAAACTGGAGATAGCCTGAAAAAAATGACATGATTTCACACTGAGCCTCACTGGCATAAAGCAGCTCCTGCTATGAAAAATAAAAACAATATATGTATACACACACACACATATTGATATATCCTGACTTCAGTAACAATATTTGAGGGGACATTGCAGAAGGAAGACGCAAAAATCTAGGTATAATTGTGAGAAACAGCACTAACTTCTACAGTGCTGTGCCCATTTGCAGCGACTCACACTTGTTTTCACTGTCTATGCCTAGGAAGAGAGTTTTTTCTCACTTGAAATTTATCCTGCACAAAACAGTTGTTGGAGTTAAGAGCAGCTCCTGACTAAATTAAGTGGGATCAGTATTCTTGCTCTGACTTCAGGGGTTCACTAGCAAATGAAAACCAATTAAGAGATGGGGGAGCTACATGCAACTGCACATCTAATAGAGGGCAACAAGAAAATTATCTAGAAATCCACCACCCACAAATGCATCTTCCTAGAAACATCTCTGCAAAATACTTTTGAAAGAAGCCATCCTTTTTCCATTACTGATGAGGTACATTGCAGATGCCTCAACTGACCCCTCTTACTGCTGGGGGCTCTGTAATCACACAGCAGGGCAGTTTGTGACCCATAATACCTACTTGTGACAGACAATGCAGGAAAAAGGCAAGAAACAGTCCTGTTTCCACAGCCGTGCTTGGGAAAAAAGATGAGGATTATACAGGCTGGAGGGAGGCTGCATGGTAGAAGGAAACACCCACGTCCAGCGTTGGAAGAGAAATAACAGACAGAAACATGAGGATGCTTATCTTGATTTCATGTGTCTTAGATAAAGATAAGAGCGGGCTGCTGCTTCTCCCTGATGCGCACTGGAAGCGAGGTAAACTAGCAAAGATAACTCCAAGTGTCTTCCCTGTTTGGACTGTGTGTTGCAATCCATGTTTATAGGGTTATCTACTACCGATACAAGGGATAGAAACCTCTTCTCTCACAGAAATACTCAGATCTGTCCCGTTTCTGAATCTGGTGTTACAATGTCCTTAAACACCACGTATCCCAAACCAGATGCCTCCTCCGAAATCAAACACAGCTGAACGAAGTAGCTTCTTCAGATGCAAAGTAGAGAAGAAAAAAAAATAATGATGTTGCTTAGCTGCATAAAGGTGAAAACAGACATTTCTGGAAACCTTTCCCAACCTTCCATTTATTGCACTGATTTACCCCCTTGGGAACAGACCTCTGAATACACACACCTGAAATGCTCCTGAGATTCATCTGCAGCGCCCATTACAAGCACCCACACAGTCAAACCAGAGATAAGATTGGTGCAATTATTTGGATTTTTCAAGAAGAGACAAACTGTTTAACACATGGATTAAAAAAGAAAACCAGAGTAAGGCCACATGAAGAAATGCTGTTCTGTTTCCTCCACACAGTTTGGCACTTCCATGCAGTCATTTTAAGTATTTCCATTTAAAAAGAGTTCTCAAACACCAAAACTCTACCAGCTCCACATGGCCTCCACCCCTTCCTCTCTGGGGCTACAAACAAGGCTTCCCCTTGTTATTATTTTTTCACTAAAATTTTAAAGAGCCATTCTTACAAGAGGCTATCTATCATGCCGGCACAAGTTACCCTGCCAATTGCCAAATTGATGCGTCCTTCTTAACCACCTCTAATCTTGGGAGGGGGCCTGCCTTGCACACAGACCGGGACAGCGCAGTGGCAGCAGGACACACAGCCATCAATGCAGCCGGCTGAACGACACAGCAGGCTCCTCTTCCCCACACCATTTCCGCAGTAGCATCAGATGGGGCTGCACTATCTCAACGGCTTCCTACTTTCTTCGGCCACCACTGCTGCTGCATTACCTCAAAGCAAAGCTGATATGAGTCAGCCTTCAACTGGGGAGAGCAGCCAGGCCAGTGGTTAGCTTGATGCAAGAATCAGCATTAATAAGGCAGAAAAAGCTAGTCACGCTAAGCGATTAAGTGAGAATTAATCATTACTACTTTTTTTTTTTTTCCCTCCACCCTCTTTCAGGCTGACAGCAGTCAGTGAGAAGGAAACAGAGGAAGTCGGGCTGAATAGAGGAGCAGTGCTGTCAGCATAGGAGGTCCCAGCTGTGGCCAGCTGCCACTCGTGGGTGCACCTTCCACTTATGCTGGCGCCAGGAGCACCCACTCTTCCACTGCATCTTCGTTTTTTCCTTGTACATGCACATCCTGCACAACACCAACTTGTGCTCCCCGGCTCCATACTTTGCTCAGCAAATAAGGCAGCGTGGCAGGGCCGTGTTTCCCAAGACCAGCTACCTCTCACCGTTTGCTCCCACTGTTTCTGAAGCAGTGATGATGGTCTGAGAATGCCTGAAGACTGGTTGTAGCTCAATGTTGCCTTGGAAGCTCAGCCTGGAAGCTGCACGAACTCTGCAGGAATTTATAATCTGACTTTCAGTAGAACACATCAGAAAGCCCCTATCAGAACCTCATTGCCTTCTTCCCACAGCCTCTCCAACAGAGCAAGCAAGTGGAAGTGGTCCTGGCAAAAACCTCCTTGTGATCGGCTCCAACACACAGCCTGGTCCTGTCCACATGGTTCTGCTGCAATGGCAACAGCAATGTGGATTTATGCTTCTCCTAAGTCTCACTGTATTTGTCCTGTGTCGCCATTGAGCTGCGATGCCCCCACAGAAGCAGCTCCACTGGATGCTGCACACAAGGATGGAGTATCTCTCTCCCTCTCTCTTTCTCTCTCCATCCGCTTTTGTCATTTAAATAGACAGGACAGCCGAGAAAGGAAAAAGGAAAAGGACTTTCTGTTGCAGAACAGCTCATCTTTTCCAAAAGCATTTGTACATTGTGGTCGTTTAACATCAGATCCTGAAAGCCTAGTCTGAACAGGTGTGATGGTCTGCCTCTGCCAAAATAACGCAAAACCAGCTGGCCACGTAAACTTCTGTTGACTTCAGCACAGCTAGAACTTCTGAGGAAGCAGCCAAGGGATGACATCCAAAAAACAGTGATTCTTTAATGGACCCCATAGCTCCTAACTCCGAGTTTCCTTACCTAATTGAGCATAGCCTGTAACACGGGGAGGGGGAGCTGCTCTTTGTGTCTCTTAAAACTCCTCCACAGTGAGCTCCATCCCTTCACTCTCTATCTGTGCGTAAAGCTGTGTTTACGGTATGTGGCACAGAGTATTTTGGTTACCTCCAGCAACCAGGCCAAACAAACAAACAAAAAAGAAACCCAAAGGAAAAAAAAAAAAAGAAAAAAAAAAAGTGTTTGGTTTTCTCTAGCAAGCTTGACATGTTTTCCTGGAGGCTTTTTTTAAAATTGAGATCAAAACAATATAAACTGCTTCAAAGCCTGAAGGAGAAAAGGAGCAAATAGCTACTTTTCATCCTGCTTCATTGAGGAAATTGCTGTGTGAAGCAAAGCAGAGCAGCACGGGAGGAGGAGAGACAGAGAGAGGAAACGGAACAGCTCGGTGCAAAGTTATCGGTAGGAAAGGCAGCATGAGACAGGGGTTTACCTGATTAGCACCACCATGCAGCTGTGCTCCAGCTGGCAGGGGCTCTTCTGTGTGCCTGGGACATCAAACTGGGACTCGACAAGGTCCAGGCTCAACTCCTGGCTGTGCCATAGTGGTTGCTAAGTTAAACCCACGCAGTCTAGTGATTGCACTTTGCCAGGGTCTCTGTTGCCTGCTTTAAAACACAGTCAACAATTCTGTACTGCCCACCACAGACATCCACAGGGATGTATGCATAAAAAAACCACGCTGCAGCAGTTGTCCCTGGATGAGGATGGGAACTGAAAAAAATGCAGCAGGCAGTAAAATGCACTGCAAGGGTCTACAGACCTGACAGAAGCCACTTGTGTGCAATAAAACACATGAGACTGTGCTGCTGCAGCAAGGGGAGGTGATGGATAAGAAGCGTAAGAGGCAGGTCCCCGATGTCCCCTCCCTGATGCTCTTTTTCATATACACAGAGATATAAACAATCATCTATCAACAACACACCCAAAATGGGCTGCTTTCCTCCACAGGTTTCTGCACTTCAATGCAGACTGGTCACATCACGTCGACGCCTGCACAAAACTCACCCCTCACAACCTCTTTCCTCAGCTGACGAGAAGCAGACAGGAGGTCTTATCTCCTCAGCAGGCATCACTGCCTTGTGCGGAGGGAGGCTGGTGGCTGCGGTTACACGTCTGCACCCAGGCCAGCTCCGCTCCACAGGTTTTATCTCCATCCATTTCAGGGCTATGCACCTTTCAACACCCTCAGTGTTGAATAACTTCATGCCCCCAAGCACCACGAAGTTTACAAATGCAGTAACTCACAGATGGGTATGGATGGTTATAAAATCATGTCCTAAATTAGGACAGCAAGAAGCTGAGATTGGAAGAGTAGGAGGAAGTCAGGAAATCCCAGGAGAAGATGATGGGGGAGGGATTTAGTCTCTTTAGAAAACAATAACGCAGTTTAATCTATTTTTTTTTTACTTTACACACTAAAATAAGCTTCTCAGCTTCTGGGGCTGTCACAAATCATAAGGAAAATAAGGCCATTGGAACCCCATCAGTAGAATAAGAGCTACATAGTAATAATCCTGAGGAGCTGCACAGGGCTTTCCATCTTCAAAGTGTTTTACAGACAGTAATTTATTAATCTGCAAATTTCCTCTGGCCATAAGTAACTACTCTGCCTCTCTGCTAAATGCAAGAGAGACACAGCGCAGACTGGCACTCCGGAGAGATGGTGCAGGTGGCAGCTCTGACCTCCGGAGCTGGACCTCAGTTTCGGGCTCGCTGTGGTCTGACTTTCACTGCTCCAGCCACTGCCTGAATCCAGAAGCACTGGTGATGTCTGGCGCTTTGGAGCTGATTTCAGAGGGGACAAAACCGGTGCCGGAGAGCCTCGTATATGAGGGAGTGTAAGAGACATGCTCACAATCCAGCAAATAACAGCAAAACCTGAAATAAAACTCCCAGGACAGAGGCTCCTGGCTGCCTTACAGCCACTGCCTGCCATGTGGGTGTCACTAGGCGGAAGGTGGCCCCAGTCTTCGGCTCATCCTCCCACTTAGCCGTCTGACAGTCCCTAGGGGAGCTCTTGGAGGGGTTTCCTGCACAAACACGAGGCTTCCTCCCACCAAAGGGCTGTTTATGCACTGCGTTTACCTGTGATGCTCTCCCCAGCCATTGCCCTGCGAAAGCCAAGACTTCTTGGAGAATGAGAGCACAGCTTGGTTAGCAAAGAGAGAAACGTGGAGCAAGGAGCAGGACTACGGCCACCTCTTCTAAGTAAGTCAGTATCTAGCATAGGCCAGCTTCATTTGGAAACAAGGAGAGAACATTATTCCGTATTCGCATCAGCTGTTATGCCCTTTGTCCAACTGGTGTTTCATCTTTTTTAAGCCAGTGTATATTTGTGACTTCAGTAACATCAAAGAAATCATTGTAAGACCAAAACTGGGTTCATCGGTTTTTGCTGGATATCTCTGGATATCAGAACATCTGGGTTCATTAAGCATCCTACAACACCAGCCCAGAGATCTAAGCTTTTTTTTCATCTTCAGGATGGCTTAGGTGAGGCAAGGAAAGCAGAAGACCCCGAGTACCATTGCAATCAATGTCCCAAAGGGTACGAGCAGGGAATTCAAATCCAGGCACTGAAGATCATCTATATTCTCAAGACCAGAAGAGATTTGTCCAAGCATGCAGCATGAGCGAGTAGCACACTCAGGCACAAATTCAGACTCAGACTCCAAGTCTTTTACTCTCTACTACTCAGATCACATTTCTTTCCTCTTCCAGCTTGCGGCTCCCTTTCGGCAAATGATTTTGTTTCAGCAGCAGCCTCCATTCACAGCAGAAACAGCAGAGCCCAAAGAACAGATGTTTAGAGCCACAGTGCTCTTGGCAATTTTTTTTTTTTTTAAAAAAAAAGTTTGCAGATTTGTCTCTCCCATAAGAAGCAGGGTGAAACACAACACTAAGGCTTTCTGACATGCTGCCAGAGAGACTGTCAGCCATACTGGCTGAACTGGATGGAAAGGCTGTCTACATTATTGCTGGAGCAGTGCTGGTGTTTTACAGCTAAAATTTAGTAAATCTTTACTTGTCATCCCCTCAGAGAGCTCAAGACTCAGCAGAGCTGACTCAGGGCAGTCCGGTCAGCCTTGCTGACCTCGCTGCTCCCCTGGGAAAGGCCACGGAGGCAGGCAGAAGCGGCAGCAAACTGCAAGAGGACTCGCTGGGGAGAGAGCTGGTCCTGACAATACAGCATATATGTGACCGTTATAACAAAGCACAGAAAAAGATGCAATTGAAATGACGAGTCCCTAACAAATTACACATCTTAAATATCCCTGGAGCTATGTTCCCCGGTGAGAATTAACCCATCTCCATGACCTTGCGTGGTGTTAGGAGACCACTGGGCCAGCTGCAGACTGTGCCCAGCCCTTCTGCGTTCCCTCCAGATAACCTCTGCTCTGCTCCCCTCACCTACACTCCTTAGTCTGAGACAAAAAAGCAAGCCCAAATGCTGTGAGGTTATCAGAGCATGTCCGGTCTCCCACACTGGTCTGTGTTAATGACTTTGCAAGGGTGAACTGAGCTCCAGCTGCATTTTAGTGCCAGTCCCAGAAAACCCCACAGTGCAACAGAGGGTTGCACAGACGGCTGCCCCTCCATCCAAGTACAAACAGCCATCCAAGCCCATCATGAATAACAAAAGATGTTCTGACAGCCCAAAGTGGTTTATGATGTCCATGGAACAAAAAGGGAGCTCTGAACTCAAGATTGGGTCTGTCACCCACAGTACTGCAGAAAATTGAACACGTATATAGTGGATTTGCAGAAGAAATGTATTTTAACTGATAGTGTGTCCCATGCATTATCCTTTGACACATTTGTTCTTGCAGCACTGTACAAGGGCCCTAACCATCCTGTGCAGAAAACCTCTGCTAAAGGAACAATATTTAAAAAGCACTAAACACCTCACAGAAAAGCATGGAGGGTGCTGCCAGATCACTTGGCACGAGCCTGTGAGACCCAAATGCCAGAGTCCTCAATTCATGGCTCCCAGCTGACAGCCTCAGCTTTTAGAGTTGCTGGGAGATCTTGATTCAATGGCACCTACCTCTAATTTCTGAAAAAGCCAGAGATGACTGCACGTGGGGTGTCGTAACGCTGCCTTAGCGGGAGGAGGATATTGCGTTGGTGGAGAGCAGAACAGCACGTCCAGAAACACATGCAAAGTGGGGATTTTCCCAGCAAGCAGGGGTGATCCATGCTGAGTCCCTTCTTCCCCAGACACTCCTACTACCTAGGGCTTAGCACAGGAGACCTGGGCCATACATTATTTTCCCTTTGCTGTTTCCCCATTGCTCACCACTTCCACCAGGCCCCTGTTAGCCAGGACAGGACATCCCCTACTGAAGGCTACACCTTACTGTGAATGCCTGCAGCCCTTGGGCAACCTGAGGAGAAAAGCCTCCCACCCTTCAGCCTCTGTGATGAACTTTGAGATGCATGCTGTGAATCTGGCTCTGATAATTCAGCACAGTCCAAGAGACAACAATACAAAAGCTGTTCATTTGCTCAGGGTATTAGAGCTGCTTGTTTGCCAGCACTGCAGAGGGGCAAGGGCTCACGAGGGGACTTGCTCAGCCCTCTGACAGCCCTTATTTCTGAACATTTCCCCCTATAAAGCCAGCGCCTGTTCTTTCCTCCCTCCCCCTTTCCCCTCGCCTCCTGCAAATCATGCTGTCTCCTTCCACCCCCAAATAGGAAGTCCGGAGCCGAGACGCACACAATCTGCCTCTTCACAAGAGCTGGGCTGAATGTGTGCCAGAGGAGCTGCGAGCATGACAACATATTTCCTGTCAGGAAAGTGACTCAGTGAGATGAGTATGAGAGCTCCTCTTACTCAAGAAGTTCCCCACTCTTCTTGCGTTGCTGAGGCATGAGTCAGAATGCAAGAGCCAGAATCTCAACCCGCTCCGGATCCAACTAGGAACAGCAGAGTTCACGTTCAAGCCCAGGTCCTGCGTGCAACTCAGTGCCAAGTCAGCACCATGTGTGGAGCCCTGCTTTCACCCCTCGCAGAAGGGGAACGATAATACTGACCGAGCGGGCAGCTTGAATTTGCGAAGCAAAATGGTGCTCATTGCCATTTGCTCAGGCACCCGTTTGCACCGTGCTCATAGCCTCTATACGTGAGCATTATACAACACCCACACAGAACTAACATCATGTTTGTGCATTTGCTAAAGTACTTTACACATGACCATTTCATCCAGGAATACTGGGAATGCTCAAAAACACTGCAGCCAGTTTTATTTCTCTAGCTTCAGATGAGCTCTCTCTGTGATAAGTGGGAAAACCTATTGCATGCCACGTCCTTACCGGAGCCGCTGCCAAGGGTGACCATGCACAGCCAGAGTGTAACCAGGAGGGCACCAACCATCTTCATCCTGCAGCGACAAAGCACACACAGAGCTTTGGGTTATTTTACGATATTTCATCATTGCAGACAATTTTTTAACAAGTATGTGTTTATTCCTCGGCCCACACAATAATCCTTGAATTCTGGTATGTTCTTTTTTTATTTCATTAAGATTCCTTAAGAAAATCATCTGTATGGCAGTGTTGTCCTGCCTGCAGGCAGCTGCATGAGCTCTCCAAGCCTGGGAGGTGATGGCTCAGGAGAGGACAGCCAAGCTCATTGACTTAAGTCACTGGAATAGTCTATGTCCATGAGCACAATGAATGAGGTAGATTCTTGCAGGCTAGAAATCCAAAGCTTTGGCTCTCAGAACACTAAGGTCCTTTGCTGAGACCTCATTTTGCCAGCGTACATGCTCATTTTTAAGAATGACTGCAAAAAGCACTTGCAATGAAGAGCAGCAGCTGAAGCACATCTGCACTGAACACGTCTGACAGTTTGGCGTGACAACGACAGCAGTACAGTCCGAATTTGCAAGGTCTGCCTGCTGGTGACCTGCAAAGAGTCCTGACTGATTCACCCCATTCCTGCAGGCAGGTCAAGGTAGGACAAGGCTCCAGCTTTATCCAGTCAAACCCTCCTTGAAATGGCCACCTCACAGGAGTAAACAAGTGCCAAGTTTGTATGCTTTTCAGAAATTTCTGAATTAAGGTTCATACTTTTGAAGCAGCACTGATATGCAGAAAACAATCCCAGACTTCTCTATTCTTCCTACAGAGCAAAATTTATTGTAATTTGAGATAAATGTACACTGTCAGAGTTTCACTTGCCACTCCAGTATCTGGCGTTCAGCTCTCAGAGCTGCTCATGTACTAGAATTAAATTTCCCTGTCTTTCTAGGTTTTCTAGGAGGCAACTTATAAGCTGGTAGTCACGAAAGCTGACATTTACTAGATGCTCTCATTAACAGGGCGAACGTTGCCTTTGATATTCCTGGGTGCTGTCAGATCACAAAGGGAGAAGAGATGGTTAAAAGACTGAACTTCATCAAAGCATCTCAGCTCTGCTGGGCAGATGCGGTAATGAGCACAGAGTGTGCTCGTGAGATGACAGGGAAATCTGCTCCATCAGGGTGGGCTCAAATGGTGGGGAGAGAAGCCACAGAGCTCCTTTCAACATGCCCCTCCTAAACCTGTTCATAATACATGCATTACGCAGAAGGGCTTCAAGCATAAGCAGAAAGCACCGAAGATTGCACAGACTGGAGAGATTAACAAGAATGGGACATGTGAACTGTACTACTGAAAATCCAGCAGTGGATATTGAATCCTTCCTTTTCAACGCTGGCATCTGAAAAGCCTTTGCACGATGCTTTCCCTCTGCTGGGCTCATCTTGAAGAGAATGGAAATCCAGAGCAAGCCTGCTCTTCCCCACACAGTCCACGCGAAGGGCTGCAAATTTCCTCGGACGCCATAAGGCCTTCAGAAATGGGCAAGAAGCCAGGGAGAAGGGGAGTTTTCTTTCCTGGGGTTCAGCTGAGAGGGCTGGTCATCCATCACCTGCTGCCTTCATTCAAACTGTAATGCCAGCTACTACTCAAACCCTTCTCTATTGCCATCTACAACCAGCTCCCAACATCACTGAAGAAGACTCCATAGGGAGGAAATAAAATTAAGTACTCCTATCCTCTGAAAATGCTGAAGTAAGATAAAACATCTTTACGCCATCAGATTGGACAGAGAGAACAAATCCTGCACTTTTGGCAGGAACTGAGGAACTTTCGGGAATTCAGACACTGGAAGAGAGGGAGTGTAAATGCTGCGGGTGGGGAATCATTCCCATAATAAAGATCCCTCATGATTCCCTCTCCATTTGTCATTAGATAAATGCACAGCGTGTCCTAAATCACTGTTATTTGCCTGTGATTCTCTCCTGCATTTTGCACAAACCAGACTGAATTCAGCCCTGAAGGAAGCAGGAACAACTACTGACTTTGGATGAGTTTCTCTCGTTTACAGCAAGGCCATTTATGTGGCCCAAGGCCAAAATAAACTACTATGTTTCACTCAGTGATACATGAACTCTGCAACCAGTTAATATTTACTGCTATTAACTATGCTCATAGGAACGTGCTTCTTTCGACTGTCTCAGAGCCACCAGGTCTCTGTTCCCACGAGCAAGGTATCTACGATTTCCATGCTCTGCCTGCTAGCAGGAAAAGTCTTCCTTCTTGGTCTACCCAGCTACAAAATCAAAGCCCTGTGCAGCGTGATTTACTTCTGGTTCATTCCAGGCTCTTATCAGTGGAGAGAGACGGACACAGAGCCTGTCAGGTTACAGCAATTTCTCCATTATGGGAATGGGACTCAGTTGACCACAGCCGTGGCTGCTCCCGCACTACAAAATACACGAGGCCAGGGAAGGCACGTGCAGAGAGTCAAGGGCTGGCCAAGGGGAGCAGTCGCAACCTCCTGGATGCCCTGACCATGCCAGCATTTGCCAGCTGAGATGAAGGAAGAGGATTTCTTCCCCTTCGGTAAGGAAATGGAGAGCTCGCACACACAACGAAGAAGATAAAGGGCTATAGGGCAGGATGGTTTCTGCAGTCCAGCTCTGTTCCTGTGGCACATGATTATTTAAATAAATAAATAAATAAAAAGAGAAAATCAAGGAATGCCACAGTATCTGATGGTTTGTACTACTAACAGCACAGGGACCAATTCTAGCATACTAGTGTTGCTAGCACTGTGATGCTTTGCTTTAAATGGCTCGAAATCTGTGATATGCTCCAAAAAGAGAGGTCTTCCCACAGCAGTCCTGTGGTCACACAATGTCGTCATTTCTTTGTGGGCAGGAGAACGTGATTTTGCCAGCGACACCAGGAAAAGAGCATTGCATGCATTCAGTGGCAGAAAGACAGGGTGGATTTTGCGATGCCGCAAGAACCCGACACCACAGGACTGCAACTACCCCACTCTTGCCAGGAACAGAACAGTTTTCTCAGCCTTTTCCGGCAATCTGCTTCTTTGTTTTTTGACATCAAAAAGCATGTTGCCATTTTGCCTGTGTATAATGCAATTCTAGAGGTGTCTCATTCAGTTCTTGCACAACTCGGTATCGCTGCACTGAAACACCAGCATCTCTGGCTGCAACCGAGGGAGCCAGAGGTCAGAGAGTGCAAACCCCAGGCTGCGGAGGAGGGGTTCACCCACCCAAAAAGGTCACAGACCTCATCTCTAGTATACAAGCAACCAAAATAAAAAGCAAACACTGAAGGGAGCTAGGAATAAATCAGTGAGCAGAGGAGCATACCAGCTCAGAAATCACACCACAGCTAGAAAGCAGGCAGTCACAGCAGCCAGGAGAATCATAGGATCATTTAGGTTAGAAAAGACCTTTAAGATCGAGTCCAATCATTAGTCTAACATTGCCAAGTCCCACAAAACCATGTCCTCAAGCACCACATCTACACCTCTTAAATACCTCCAGGGATGGTAACTTAACCACTTGTCTGAGCAGCTTATTCCAGTGCTTGACAACTCTTTCAGTGAAAAATTTTTTCCTAATACCCAATCTAAATTTCCCCTGGCACAGCTTGAGGCTATATCCTCTCATCCTATCGCTTGTTACTTTGGAGAAGAGATTGACACCCACCTTGCTACAACCTCCTTTCATGTAGTTGTAGAGATCAATAACGTCTTTCCTCAGCCTCCTTTCTCCAGGCTAAACAACCCCAGTTCTCTCAGCTGCTCCTTATAAATCTTGTTCCCTGGTTTTCCCCATGAATACACAGTATTCTTTCAACACCTGTCCTGCTGTTTCTTCTGATGCCTTCACACACATGCATTTCCACATGTGTTTCATTCATAGCAGCCTTCAAATTTCCATGATAAATCCCTAAAGTACTGTCCTAACAGGTCTTTGATCTGACCTGCTAAAATTGTTTTAATTAAAGATTTTCCACATCCTTCCTGCTCACCTGTAAAAAAAAACAGAATACAGTTTTGCCCTCAGAGCTGTACCTTGCATTCCACACGCAAACCTACTTGTATGCTTTCTATATTAGAATTTTGCAGGAGTATGTTAAGAAAAAGCATAAGAACTGTGCACCTTTCTGTAGGATATTTACTACGCAGGGTGAAGCAGTGAATGGAGAGATAAACACGTGAAAAGAGCCGGGTATGCAGACGGAAGGGCTGTGCACAGAGTTGGTATTTCAAAAAGGAAAAGTGAAGCTGGTGGGGAAGCACCGGCCAAGAGGCACGGGAAGGCAGTTGGAGAGCTGTGATACACCCTCAGTGCTCCAGGAACTTCTCACAAGACCAGTATACTCTGAGGTGCTCCTAACGTCTCCGTAAGTTAACATTTTAATAATAATAATTCATAGAACATTTAGGGAAAACAATCCATCGCTGCTGTTGCTAGAATATTTTTTTTAAGAAACTTACATGAAATGTTCATTTTATTTCAAATTAGAAATCGTTTCCTTTTTGTTCCTGAGCATTTTCTTCTTCAAACTTTCACCTTCTGTCTACTGGGGAGCAAAGAAAAGCAGGGTGTGGGGAAACACAGTAATGGAAGTGTTTCCTGTTCTTAAAAGCAGAGGTGGTGGAAAGACTTGGTTTCTCATTTGATACTGCCCAGAAGTGGCCTTTACATCAGAAAAAAAACCTTCAGTATTTTCATATAAAACACCCTTCCCAAACAGACCTAGGGAAGGAATCATTCCCTCCTGCCTTTAGCAGCATGGACCCTGCAAAGCCTACACACTTTCCAAACGATCATAAAACCCAAGACAGATGTCAAATAATTAACGAAGAGAGCTGCACTCAGAGTAACTACTGTGCACCTATTCTCCAAGACACTGTTGTACCAATTCTACAGAACAATGCCGCATTTTCCAAGAAAATGCCTTTGTCCCTCCTAACCACAAGCACCTAGGGAGAGCTGACAGGTTTTTTTTTTGCTTTTCACTGAGAAGTCACACCACTGTAAGTAGAACAAAAGCGCCCTTCAAAACCTTGCCACTAAGTGCTCTGGCTGAAAGGGCATTTAAAATAAAGCAGTTTCAAAAAGAGAAAAAAAAAAAAAAAAAACACCGACCAGAGCAGGTTTTACATATTATTTTCTTCCTGTAATTCTATCCCAAGCCCCTCTCAGTCAAAAGGATCTGCAAGCACAGGAGTGGCCCCAGAAAAAAAAGGATGTAGACACAGGAAGGCTAGCAAAACCAGGGTGGGCTAGCTTAGGAAATGCTTTGCTTCTACATCATGTGGACTTGGGGCTGAAGGCTGACGGGCTGCAGAGCAGGGCTGGGGCTCAGGAGAGGGGCACAGCTCCTCTGCTCCCACATCACTGCGTGCCCATGAGCCCTGGGTCCCTGCATCATCACGTGGCGGCATTGGAGAAGGCTGCTCAATGAGTTTGCTGGGTTTTCTCATTGGGAAAATAGATGTAGGGTCCAAGCAAATTCAAAGACTCCAAAAGGCAGACAAAGGGCAGCCTGTAAAAGCAGCTACAGAAAAGAAATAGCAAAACCACTAATGGAAAGTGGGAAAAGGCCCTTCAGCCCTCCAGGAAACACTTCTGCTTTTCAGTATGTGCAGGAGTAAGTCAGACAAAGCGGGGAATTACTGTAGCATAAACCATCTTGGTGCCACTTAGCTGGGATTTGTGCAGCATCTCTCTGCCCCTGCCTCTCCTCCGGAGGCCATTTGGGCACCGCGTGGCACCACCCTTCGTTACGGTGCCAGCGTTTCCTCTCGTACCCCGCCCGAAGCAGAGCCACTCCTGCAGCGACCTGGCCAGTCCTGCAGACAGCCCTCCCAAGCAACGTAAGGTTAAACCGAAATCCCTGGAAACATGGGTAGAAAGACAGGTGGCAGATTTCGGAAGTCCGGCCTTTCCTCCCCAGGAGGAATTAGCACGTTCATTAAAATTTTCCGTCTCAGATAGCTTCCAGGAACAGAATGGGGAAGAAACCCAGAGGCAGCTTGATGATGAACGCCGTAAGCAGCTCAGAGCGCTTTCTCTGCTCTCGTGCACGCTATGCCATTCTCATCACTTCAAACACGGGCACACTGACCAAAAAAGGGTCCCCAATGCTGTCCTCAGAAAAACATTCACATCTCTCCTAAGGGCAGGGAGCCCAATTTGTCTTGGCAGCAGTTCCCTAACAGCCAGGCATATTTCAGCAGGAATCAGCCACGGCTGAAGCCTGGCCTGCCGTCAGGGATATTGCGGGAGCCGTAAGCATGACCCAATCAGCACATCTGACGGTGACACAGCCGAGGCAGGGAGCTGCGAGGTTGATGCTGAAATCCCACTTTTGCCGGGGTAGCTGCACTCACCAGGCTATCGCATGCCTGACAACAGAGTGGGCTGAAAGGATTTTGTTCTGAATTGTTTCTATTATAAAAGCAATTTATATCATCAGAACCAAAGGAAACATTTAGAGCAGGCAAACTTGTCACCAGCTAGAATCACAGCAGATATCAAACACTTGCTTTTGCAAAGGGGAAAAGAAAAAAAAATTAAACTAGCAGGAGTCAGATGGAAAGCTGTTCTGGTGAGAGGTCTCCCCTGTCGCTAGCACAAACCATTTTCTGTCTTCCTTGGCCAGAGTTGGCCAGTGTCTCAAAGGACCTGGAAGCACTGGCTCCTGGCACTGGGGAGCTACAATGCTCATACACGGCTCTACGCTCAAGTTACTGAGTAGCTGGAAGAAAAGAACAAAACAGAACAAGAAACTAAACTAAAAAAAAAAATCTGGAAACAGTCTTCTCAGTCAGCGGTGCAGCCAGCTCTTTGCCAGTTGAGGACATGACACCAGGCATCTGCAGTGGCTCCATTGTCACCCATCACTGCCCCTCCCTGGCCTCCTGCACTGCACATCCAGGCCAGGGCTGCAGTCCGCTGGCTTTTTAATAATTGCTTTTTACTAAATCCCCAACACAAGGATGAACAAACTCAGCAGCGCATCACACCAGGTTCCAAGCTATTTCTCCTTCAACACGGCAGTGCAAACTGCAGGAGCAAGGCCAACCTTCAGCGAGCACCACAAGCTCCCACGGGCAGAGCAGGCAGCAGCCCCAGAGGCTCAGGAAAAGCAGGAAAGGCATTAATTTACTGGGAGCTTCCTTGGTAGTGCAAGATTTGCCTCTGCCAGTGCCAATGTTTGGGACACAGGCAATTGCTAGGCAGGGAATTTGTGATCTGCTGTTGGCATTTAGATACCATCTCCTGGTGTCCTTTTGGCTCAACAGACTTAACATTAATAATCAGAATTCAAGGGAAGGAGCTATTTTTCCCCCTCTCCAGAGAAAAGGAAAAAAGCGCCATCTAGACATGTGGAGAGAAGTGTATGGAGCTTGAAAAATATATCTGAAGAAAGTCAGTATCCCCTCCTTCCCTTTGCAGTCCTCCTGGGGTCCTCTCAGGGCATGGAAAAGCAGAAACGCTACAGATCTTGTTCTGCTGGAGCCCAGGGTGCCGCTGATTATACTCTGGCAGCTGTTTAGCAGGCAGAGCATGCTGCATTTCATACATTTAAAATAAACCAGCTCAATAATCTGTCACCTCTCTAAAATATATACACACCTGGACAAGACAAATAAACAGCTGGGACTGTCACCAAGAGATCTGTGGAGTGGGCTGAAGAGGGGCAGGTTGAGCCACAGCTATGAAATCAAACAGCACAGATTACAAATGCATACACGCTGGCCACCAAGCAGTTCAAACACCAATCTACAAGAGCACTTCTGTGCTCAAGCAAAAGGTATCCAGCCAAGATAGTCTATTTTTTAAGTCTGAATAGCCAGGGAATGAAAAGCTTCCAAGAGAGCTTCAAAGAGAGCTGAGACCTTCCATGAAGGCAGACACAATGCTTCTATTTTGGATGGCAATGTTATAGTGAAAGGAGAGCTCTGAGAAATACCCACATATCACGCTACTGGCAAATAAACTGACAAACTAATCTTTGCACAGGGAAAAAAAAAAAAAAAAAAAAAAAAAAAGAAATCCACAACCAACAAGGCTCAAAGATGTGAGGAATCTTAAGGAATCCAGAGCAAGATTCCTGCCTCACTGGAAGAGTCCTGATTAGCTCCCATGGAGCACCTGAGAACAAGCATTTAATTTATACATTCTGCCTCCTGACCTTTTTAATGGCTTTTAGATGTAAGCAACTCCACTGCCCTCCCTAAGAGGTTACGCCATAGCAGCACGTCCACATTGTGCAACAGACTGCACAGCAGCAACCCCAAGCTAGCTCAACCCAAGTCTCCAAATCCTGAAAATACAACGCAGGCTCAAGCAGGTTTATCAGCTGGGCTTACCGCCTTCTGCGGGACCGACCGGGGACTCTCGTATCCCACAGCAGCTTTCCCAGGAGAGGTGTCTCCTCGCCAGCCCAGCCTGGCACAGCCAGCGCTCTGCAGCCCCACCACACATCCCTGCCGTCACAACGGGGGCTGCACCCAGCCCTGCTGAGTCTCAAAAAGGCTCAGTCTCAAAAAAAGCTCCAAGAGTTTCTTTTCCGAAGTTCAAGCCCTTGCTACCAGCTACGTACCTGCTGTTTCACTTCATCTCCTCCCCTTTACAGCCCTCAGCGCTTGCAGACCGGATTCCCAGGATGGCTGCTTTATATTCAGCCAACATCTTCCCCTTCTCCTTCCTCCAGAGAGGGACACAGCAGGCAAAAAGCCTCCAAGCACCACCATGCTCCAAAGCACATCATCACCGTGTTTCACTCCCCTTCCCAAGCATCTCTTTTACTGTGCTGTGGCCACAAAATCCCCAGGCGGGCTGCAATGTCTCCAGCGCTGCTGGCAGATTTACCCAGGCTGCTGCCGGGGGTGAAAACCTTATCTCCAACTCTCCCTGCAGTGCAAGAGGAGGATTTCCTCAAGCAACTCCAAGTATCCTGGGATGAGCAACATAATCAAGGGTAAAAGTACGTCAGCTGTTTTTCTGTTTTAAGTTTGGGCCACACAGTGTTTCCACACCTGGTACTTAGACTAAGCATATTAATTTAATCACATTTAGCCTTATAAGAAAAAGAAGACAAGAATAAGACCTGAAAATGCTTCATTCTGTCGCCCTCAGGTCAGACAGGCTGCTCTGTAAGTGTGCTTTACACACCAATCCACAGCGGAATTTAAAGCAATAGAAACAGGAACAGCAAAGGCACTGAAAGCCCAGGAGCTGCCTGCCTCCCCCAGGACACCCCCCACCTACGAGCAGTTCTCCAGAGGTCCTTCCAGCCCTCCCACAGGCCCCCACCTTCCCATCCCGCCCATCCAGTCCTCCTGGTGACCATCACAGCAACTTCCTTCTGCGTGCCTGCCCTTTTCTGGTCAGCGCAGTACAGCTGCCCTCTGCCAAGGGGACTAGAAAAATCTGGGTTCAGACAGAAACAAAGGAGGAAAAGAAAAACAGAATGAGACAATCCTTCCTGTGTCACGCGTATCACATTTGCTCCCCGTGTCTCTAACATTTCCTTCTGCAAATACAAGGTTGCGCCACCACAGGGAACTTGCTTGGGCTCTGGCTGCGCTGACCCCATCAGTGCAGCTCTAAATTCAACCTTCAAATAATGGCACCCTGAATTTTCAAGTCCAGGAGCCTCCTATGAGAAGATCTGCTCTGTGATCCACAGTACCTACACAGTGGGAAGGCTAAAAAAGAGCTGCAGGCAGCAGTATGCTGTGATTGTTATCAATATTAATTATTTGGGAAGAATATGATTGATCTCATGAGGGCAATGAATTCATTTCTCCAGCTGAATGACAAACAAAAGGCAATATATGCGCTGCTGACATTTCCAAAGGCTACAAGGAGCAGTGACAGGAGGAAATAGCGCTATGTGTTAAAAACCTGCTGTAAAGGGCCAAAAAGCTGAAAAGTCTCCAAAATTTTCATTTCCAAGCACTTTCAACTCCATGAAGTGGATGCCTTCATAATCTCAAGCCTGTACTGACCCTAGCCCTGGGCTGGCTCACCTCTTTGCATTGAGAGGAAGCAACCACTGAGTGTCTTTGGAAAGCTGGGTTGAGTTTACCTTTTGCTCTTTGACACTTCTTGTCAACAACTACAGAGTCATTATACTTGATAGACAAGGTGGGGAAAAAAAAAAAGCTTTGAAGGGGGAAAACATTGCCTTCCCAGGTAGCCACAACCCAGGGCTATTCAGCAGGGCTGAAATGGCAAGATGCAGCTCCCCTGTGCCACAGCAGAAGAAGAGGACACTCTTGGAGAAACGCATTTCCACCTCTCCATGGCCTGAGGTCAGGGATGTCTGTGTGTGTGCAGCCTCCCAAGAAGCGAGATTTAAACAGAGTTCTCCCTAAAGTCCATATAGCAATGCAAGAGAGAACAAGGAAGGTGGAGAAAGGTAAATGCAGCTATTTTTGCAGGAAAACAGAGCAGGAAAGACAACCCAGACCATAGGGATGTCAGCCCAGTGGAGTCTAAGTTTTGCCACATCCTTCAGTCACCCCAGCACATCAGCTCCATCCCGCTCAACCACAATCAGCACAATTTGCTAAAGCAACACATTTTGGGGTCCAGCAGCACATCTGTGCTCATTCAGTGATGCTGAGTGCCCTACAACCCCTTCCCAGCTCACCAATGTTATCATGTTGGACAGCAACACATACACCCTCCTCCCATTACCCAGATTCCTCTGTATAAGCAAGGACTGGGAGGTGTCTGTGCTTGAAGGAAGAGGAGAAAGGCAGCTACTTCTCAACAGAACAAATCCTATTATTTGTATTAGGGTGAATTTGTACAGCTCTTACTGTCAGAATAAGTATTTTCTACAAAGCCCAGAGCTTTGAATCAACAGATTGACAACAAATCTGTGTAGGTGAGCCCCTGAATGTTACTATGGTGGGATTGAGGTGAAGTTGTTTTACTTTTGGTTCCTTGCGAGATTTGCTTTTTGCAGTAGGGCTAACCTCAGAAAAAAAAAAAAACTAGCCTCCTGCCACTGCCATTAAGTAAGTCTCTGTAAGTCTCTAAGGTTGATGATTTTAAAACAATCTACTAGTTCAGGGTAACAATATGAGTTTCTGGTTAATCTACACGAAACCTACAGAGGCATCAATCACCAATCATAGCGCATGAAAAACTGTAGTGCCTCCCTGATAATCAGGCATCAGAGAGTTTATAAAAGGCTGTCCCCTGAGCAGAGCGCATTAGTAGAGGCCTCCAAAATCTGTGCCTCTGTTTCCCTAGCCACTTTAATAAAAGCCTCTCCCCACCTCTCGCCACAGCTGCGCATCTCAATGTCTCTAAAGTGCTTAGAGATGCTGAGATGAAAGATAACGTATGAGTGCAAAGTATAGATTAAATCCCTGAGCTCAGCAGTTACTGGAGCTGATGGGGCTAAATGTGCCACATACCCACCATGGAAAACTCGGGTTCTGAGCCTGTCTTAAATAGCAACTACTTAAGCAGCAGTTCCCTTGGAACAAGTCATTTTGGGGCTGCTCGGCTGGGCACACGGAGCCCCAGCAGGCAGGAAACACAGAAATGCAATACACTACTATGAAAAATAGATGGTTTTCCAGAATAAGGTCTCAAACCTGTTCCTATAGAATTTGGTAGTGGGATTTCAATTCATTTCAGTAGGAATACAACAGAGCTGTTCAAGTTTTAGCAACCAGCACGCTAAGAACATGGCCAAACATAATTTGAAAAGCTATTTCCATTTCTGTTTGTTTTTTAAATTATTAAAAATCCAGTTTAAATATTGCAAGGAAAACTTCAAATTGAGCAAGACAGGTTTTGGCTTCGTTCCGAGTAGAAGGCAAACCCCAAAACGCTACTGAAAGTCTAACAGATGGGAGTTATTTTTCACTCTTTAAAAATTTCATTCCCTTGCACTGAGATTAACTGTAATTAGCTCTTTATTTACATCTAGGACAAAAGGTAAAATGATAAAGAATGGCAACTATAACCACAAATCACAGGCAGAAAAAGGCAAAAAAAAAAAAAAAAAAAAAGTAAAAATTCCTTTTGAGAAGAAAACGTCATGTCTTTTTCACTAAGCAGCACAATTGTTCTAGTTGTGTAGTTAAACAGCTCCACAGCATCCTGTCAGCACCAAGGATAAACATCTAGGTCATTTTGCAAGTTTTTATACACAAGGTGATCAAATACATAAGAATCACCCTCTGAACATCTGAAAACATCACATCCCTATGAGTGGACAGGATCAGGCCTAAGAGAGGCAAGACACTGCATTACACTGTTATTTCAGTCATGTAAGGGATTAAGCAAAACCAAGGGGAAAAAAAACAAACACAGTTAAAAAAAAAACAAAAACAAAACACAGCAGCTTTTCTAGTTAAAGACACTGGTATTAAAACTTACTTTTTCTTTTTTTAAGTCCTCTTCTAATTCTAATAACACCTCAGCTTAGCAAAGCTGAAGAAGCTTCTAAAGTATTTGTGCAAGTGTGTGATCCATGGTGCATCTCTGCCTTTCAGTTGCACAACAAAACTGTCTGAGGAGCTTCACGCCAAGCTAACGACCAGTCTCTCACTGTGCAACACAGAGCTCCCAGCTTGTGCCCACACAACCTGCTGACCAACAGCTCCTGATGACCCTGCTCTGGGTGGGTTTGCCGAGGTAATGGCTCTCTGACACCTCCCTGGTATTTCCAGGAGGAAGGAACCACCTACCACTTCCCTGACGCAGCCCGGGATTCACCACGATCTCTTATTCTCTGCCCCAAACAGAGCTTTTAAGTTAACAGTACCTTTTTGTTACCATAAGTAAATCTAAAAAGACTCCATAGGAATCAATGTAACTTTTTAATATAAATATGGAGTTGGCACATAACGAGAGAGGTACAAGGAAAGAAAGCCAGCAAGAATGTCCAAACCCAGCTCCAGGAAACTTGACTCTACTCACTACAAAAGTTAAGGACTGATATAATTCTCCTCATTTTACTCACAAAAGAAAGCGAAACTCTCACTTTCTCACACTCTTGCCTTCTCTTTCCCCAACACTCTTAGATTTCTATCTTTAGCCAGTTATCCTTTCTGTAATTTTCTTTAAATTGTAACTGGATAACCATCCAGACCCAGGGGAAACCTGTGTCAAAGGAATTCCTGGGGTTATAGCCCCCATCCAATGAAACTGGGAGCTGCTAAATTAACAAAGGACTAGAGACATGATTCTTTGCTCGTACCAGAAATTCTGTTTTACCAGCAACTATTTTTAAGGAACCCTATAACAAAATATGTACACTTGTGCATTCATGTTCCTGTATTTTATTTTCTGTCAAATAAGACTCTGAATTTATGAATAGCATGATCTGCTCATGTGACTTATTGGGAACTCTGAGATTGAAGGTGGCGAGCGCACTGGCTAAGGCTGAAATTCCTAAAAGGGTGGGCACCACTTGAACTAATTTCCCCCAAATCAGTTTCCCTTTTGCACTCTCTCCGAGAATATGTGTGGCTCAGTCGCATGCAAAAGCCTCACACGCAACAAAACTGTGGCTGAGAAACATGAGATTAGCCTTCTGCTTTGTGAAAACACTGGGGGGGGGGGGGGGGGGGGG
>WHYT01016628.1:614074-627373 GCA_009806455.1 Tetrax tetrax | reverse complement strand
GGGGGGGGGCGGGGGGGGGGGAGGCAGAAATCCTAAAATACCTCCCGAAAGAAGCAGCTGTTTTATTCCATTTTAGCAGTGGCCAAATCTCAGCCACACACTTTCCCAACGGCAGAGCAGAACAAAGCGGTTACAGAGCACAGAGGGGAAAGAAACCCACCTGCACACAGGCCCCCGAGCTCCACCCAGGCTGCAGAGCCGGCATGAGAGAGGGGGTCAGCTCAAGCATGGCAAACGTGACAGCCAGCTTCCTTCTGCTCCGCATCCGGCCCAGCTCGCGCAGCCGGAGGAGCACCAGCTTGCACCCACCAGGTACAGAGATGCTACCGGCCAGGCTGCATCAGCCTGGCAGAACAGAGGAGATGGCTCTTGGCTCTGCTCATGGGGAGAGTGAAATCCATGAGCTGCGTCAAGAGAAAGGCACGGGAGGAAGGAGGAGAGCAGGCAATGTCTGAACTGTGAGCTTCACTGTAGAAAGTGTTTCAGTTCCCAGATAACGTGGCGCTGTTCACAGATTTCAGCTTATATAGGCTTTTCCGTATATCTATTTTTATTCCTGAGGCATTCCCTGTTGCTGTATGATGAAAAGAAAGACCGGACAGCATGGATGCTCACGGATATGTGAATGCACCCCCATGCTGGTTATAATCTTCCCAACTGTCCACCTTGATAACGCAGCCTATGCTCCGCCACCTCCTGTCCCACAGCGCCAGCTGCGAGGGTTATCTTCGTGGCAAGTGTTTGCAAGTCAGAGTCTTGCTGAAATGGGAGGACATTTGACAACAGTGGGGGACCTGGGACAGATGGGGAAAGGAATATGAATCATGTGCCTGCCAGAACAACCAACATAAAAATCCAAACATAAGCGAGAAGAAGGAATAAAAGAACATGTTCTGGCCTCTTATTCTGAAGGAGTGAAATGCTTCTTCTCTAGTGCTGGCATCTGGCTCACACAGGTCTTGAAGGAATAAAGCTATAAAGCTAGGACAAGCTCGCTCTGCCTCTCCTTCCTATATATATCTTTCAGAGCATAAACTTACAGCACCAGGGACAGCAAGGAGACATTTCCCATGTTCCCAGGCACCATCCAACCTCCCACCACATCACTCTCCCAACCCTCTGAAGTCTCTCTTACCTATGTGTTCCTGCCAGGCACTTTGGGGTAGCACTGCCTGGCCCAGGGTACGAGCCTGCTCAAGCCCAGACCAGCGCAGTATGCATCCTCGCTGCACACTAGCTACCGTTTAAATGCAGGATACCTGCGCAGAGCCCCAGAGGTCTGAAAGGAGAGAGCCCTGAGGTGTTCAGACACAAGCTTTCCTTCACAGACTGTGAGGGGATCAGGCGTGGGCAGACTTGAGCAAGCACGGCTCTTCCTATGTAATACACAGACACTTTGAACTCAAGCCACATCCAGAGACACGGCAGGAAAGTCACAGGGCTGCATGCGAGTAGAGCTGCCCTCTGCCTTGCACAGAGGCACTGTCTTAGAAACTTAACCACTCACCCCACAGCTCTGCTTCATCTCTATGCAGCATCTCCCACCTTCCCAGCTTAATGTTTCCTGACCATTTCAGTGCCCTGCACGTTTCCACCACCCCAAGCCACCACAGCCTTACTCTCCGCAACTGCATTATTCTGCATCCTTAACTGCTCCTGCAGAGAAAGTGTTCCCAGTGACAGGAACAACTCCACACCCAGAACTGAGCCCTCCCACCAGAAAGCCCTTGGGCTGGAGCAATGCTGTCCATGCAAACAGGAGAGGCTTTTCCTGCAAGGAGCACAAGACAGCAAGTAAATCTTCCTGAGCTGCCAAAAGCAACCTGTTATAAATGGCCCTCTAACTTATGAGATATGGACTCTCCACAGCACAGTTAATAAATAATACCCCACACTCATTCTGTGTAAGTTCAGTGACAGTTCTGCTTACTCAAGAGAGGCCACAGTTAAAAATGGTGTGTCAGGAAAACAGTACTTTTTAATTACACAGCAAATCACTTTTTTAAAAAAAAACATAAGGAGTTTGCTGCAATCTCCCTAATCCAGAATTAAAAAGCCTTTCCTAGGAGAACAAAGCTAAACATGTGGAACAAAAGCCATCATTTTATAAGAAAAGAAGATCTGTAAAAGAAAATAGAATTTTATCCAAGCATTTTAACCAGCTATTCACAAAGCAGAGGCTAGGATGGAAAGAGAGAGTGTATTTATATTCCAGTTTACAGTAACATCCTCAGGCCCCGAGACCAGGATCCCATTGTGCCAAGCACCGCACAGACGCTCTGAGAAACCAGCCCAGGCCGAGGAACAAGCGCTGCCACTGTGAGGAAGGGAAGTGCCCCTGGCACGGAAAAGGGCCACCTGAAGCACTGGGGCCCTAATGGGCTCTTTTTCCCCCCCTCCTCTTCCTTTTTGGGAAAGCATTCCCACTACTCCGTTTCCATCCAGATACCACCCCCAAAATGCTTCACGTATGGGGGTGGCTGAACCCAACAAACACACAGCAAAAGGCATCTTGCTGCCAGCACCTAATCGTTTTCAGGCTGCTTTCTTGGCCGCGTCTCTTCCACTTTATTTTCCTGCTGCTGTCCGAGCCGGACCCCTTCCTCTCCCCGCTTCCACATCAAAGATCTGTCTGACAGCCGGAGAGAACATCTACCAGAGGCTCACGCATTTGCGATGCGGGTGAAAATTAAAGTTGCATTTGCCAGCGAAGGTAGCGCTTTAGCCAGGAACAGCCGGATTCCCCTGGCCCACGGGAGGGAATTTCAGCCAAACGGCCCCGCGTTTAGGCGACCGGAGGCACCCACGGTTCTGCAGCTTGACTCGGGTTCTCCTGCACCCCACCTGCCTCCGTCCCCGCGGGACAGTGTGGGGGTCCCCCCGGCCCCGGTAGCGCCCGGCGTCCCCGCCACCCCGCCGGACGCAGCCACGCGCGTTCGCGCTCACCGTGCGGGGGCCGCCGGGCGCTGCCGCTCCTCGGGCTCTCCCGAGCGGGCTGTCTTCTTCCTTTCTCCGCCGCCGGGGCTGAAAACCGCCTCCTCCGCCAGAAACTTTCCCTTCCAGTGCGGGGAAGTTCACGGCCGGGGCGGCCCGGATCCCACACCCCCGCCGCCCACGCCTACAGAAACACGCGTGTCCCCCTCCCACACCCCCTACGCACCGTGCCTCACCTAAGAACGCGGAGGACGCCCGCAGCGACGTCCCGACCGCCGCGCTCTGTTCTTCTTCCTCCTCCTCCCCGTCCGCACCCCCCAGCTCCGCCCCGCCCCGCGCTCACCGGCCGCCCCTTTCCCCGCCGCCAGCGCTCCTTACGCGCACAGGGAGGGTTCTCCCGGTGGGGGAGGAGGGGGCAGGTTTGGGGTCGGAGGCGGTGGGGTGCGGCCGCGATGTCCCCCTCCCGGCAGCTGTCGGGGAGGCGGCCGGTTCGCGGCCCATTCGCGGCCCATGGCTCCCTCTCCTGGCCTGAGCCGTCCTGGAGCGGCTGGCAGCTGCCCGAAGTCGGGGGCCCGTCCCCCTGGGCTGGCGTGGGACATGGGAAGCCTCTGGAGCCAGCCCGCTGCACGGTTCGGTAAAGCCGTGCACAGCCCTAAGGCTGCCGCAGCCCCCGCCGGTCTCTGCGGGTCGCTTGCCCCCCGGTAAAACAAAGTTTACCGGTCTCTCCTCCGTAGTGTGCTGGGAGGCATCGCACCCCGAGCGATGCCGTGCCACCTCGTCCCACAAAAGTGTCGCCTTTTTGCTGTATGGCTGCCTCGGGTGCAGCCCAGATGAGAGCGAATTTGTTGATGGACGAGCAGCGGGTACCTGAAATGGACCCCAAGGGAAACAATAGTGAGTCTGAGCGGGAGAATCTGTGGAGATTTGGGTTGGCACCTTCTCCTGGTGAATGCGGCCAGCAAAAATCAGCGCTGCCCCTCATGCAGGAGTGCTCTTGCCCCAGCCAGGGAGAAAAGCTCACTCTCCTTTCAGGTTGGCCAGGAGGCTCTTCCATCCCACCTGGTCTTGTTCCTGTTGTGTCACCTCTTGGCAGTCTGATAGCAAAGCCATATGTCTGGACACAAAGCCTTCAGTGCTAAGGAATCTCTTATCCATTCAAAGTGCTGCAGCACTTTTTAGCACTGTTGGCTAAAAACTGCATCCACGTTGGACTGAGTTCAAGATTTCAGTCATTATCCCCAGGAGGTATCTCCAGGATATCTAGGAGACCAAATTTTACTCCACCCCTTGAAGCTGCTCTGCAACAAACCTGTCCTGGAGAGCAGGGCCAGTTCCACCTGGTGCAACCTCTCACAGCCACCACTAGCATGTATCTTCCCATCCTCTCTGCAAGGCTGCATGAGGTACCATTATCCACGCACCTGTTCCTGTGAAAGGAGGTCCTTGCTCCCCTCAGCCTACCCCAGCTCATCAAGGGCACACCTAAAGTCCTCCCCCAGCCCGAGGAAGAGCGGCTGTGGCACAGGGTGGGAATGAGCTGCAATGGGAGGCCAGTGCTGGTCCTGTTGCTCTGGCAGGAAAAGCTCCTGTTCCTGCACCTCTCTCCCCTTCCCTTCCCAGGGCTCTGGCACAGCAAAATTAGGCAGAAAGATTCTTACCTCAGCAGCTTTCCTGTCCTGATGGTGAATGCCCTTGAAAATCTGCCTGCTTGGCTTGTACTTAGAGTCAGCTCTACTCAAGCCATCTCTAACCCAAATCCATCCAAGTATTAAAGCAACTTGTTAAGGCAGGGCTCTGTACAGACTGGTTTACCCCACTTTTAGGGCAGATTACTCTGTATTTTGTTTCATGCTACCTGCACAGCTCCAGGATCCAAGATATCTTGTCTGAAGCTACTTTAGGCATCCATACACTCAGCTGCATTACTGAATATAGGCAAAAATGGAATAGCAAGGCATATTTTGTGAGCTGTAATTTCCAACATACTTACAGAGAAATATGTGCTTAAAATCTTCTGTTGAAACACGACAATCCACTTTTCTCACAGAAGATGAAATAACAAAAGGATTGCATATTTTAGTCACGGTATTTAATGGGCTGTGGGAGTAGCTCAGCTGCTCTGCTGATTGTTACAAGAATTAAATAATAATAATAATAACAATAATACCTTGTTCTAAGTAATATCTGCCATCCATAGATACAGATCTGGGATAGGACATGTCATTGTTCTTGTTTGGGAGGATCCAGGCACTGTTGCAATACTAGTAATGCAGGTTAACCGTCATCGACACATGCACCCTGAGAAATTCATACCATTCCAAAATCCTAGCCTGCCAGTGCAAATTAGGGTCTTTAGGCCAGTGTCATTAATTTTCTCTGATTTTGATGGAAAGACAGAATTCAACTTTAGACTTCATTGAAAGGCTTACGAATTAAGGTTCAAGACCAAGTTTCCAGACATTATTTTAAGGCTACAGCTGATAGCAAAGCCCAAACACACACCTGCTTATTGTGTTCTCTCAGGAAAGGTTTCAAACTCTTTTTGCTTACAGACGAAAAGGATCATCAATTCCCTACTGTAAAATAAGGGTAATATTGCTCACTTGGGCTCAGCACTGTCATAAGGATTATTTTTGTATTCCTATTTTTTCTCCCATCCTCTCTCCACTCTTGCACATGCTATTTCTGTGCAGGTTAAAATGCAACACAGTTACACCCTAGAGTGAATTATACTACAGTTTGAAGAGCAAGTCAGTAAATAGAAAACATTTTTTAAGCACAAAAAAAAAAAAGCAGCATTGAGCCATAATTTTGGGGCAGGGAGCAAAGAGTAGCATTGCTGAGTGAAACCACAGCGGGGACTTGAATAGTAGAGGAATGTCTTGGTGTTTGGCCAGGACACTGGAGCTGCTGGCATTGTGACTGCTGTGAAAATATTCCACAGATCTCCAGTAACAAGTGGCCGAAGGCCTCGGTTTACCGCTGCTCTGTTCCCGTTAGGCAATTTAGAGCTAGAAGCACAGGAGGAGCCTGGATCGTACAGCCCAGTTCTCGGCCGTGTCAGGCACAAAGTTGTTCATAGTCTTTTTCATGAAAGGACCATGCTCCAACTTAAAACAAGTTTGTGTTCTCTGCCTGTTACTCCTTCTGGGAGATGCTCCTAGGCTGTCATGTCCCTGATGGTCCCTGATGTTTATTCCCGCATGTTCTGGCACCAGCATCAGCTCTCATTTCAGTAGCTGTTTTGCTCACCGCTCCTCAGGCAGGTATTTTTATAGAGATGGTCCTTGCCTCCTTTTCCCCCTGAGCTACACAGGACTGGCTTTTCAATCTTCTTTCCTAAATGGCTCTCAATTCACCTCAGACCTTTTCCCTTCATCTGCTCTGGTTTCAATTAATCTTAAAGTGCATAGGATGACCAAAAGTAGTTATAGTATTAACTGAGAGGAGGTGTCACTGATGTTTCATACAATGACATTAAAGTCCCCATTTTTCACTGAAATATCTCACCTGGTAATCCCAAGACTGCATTTATCTTTCTGCAAGTAAGCTGTAGTGGTGACCTCATATTTTTCTGCCATTTTTGCTTGCAATGGTAAATTCCCAGGCTGGATTAGAAACTTGCTACTATTCCCTTGTCGGTTCCCCATTCTCTTACATTTGTCCCAACTCTCAGCCTGCATGCAGTTTTCTGATTTGTTTCTTCTCAGCTAGAATTTCTGATACTGGGAGATCAAGGTAGTTTCATAACCTCTAAAATACATGTTCCTGCTTGTTACTTTACTCACGCCCACCTAACCCATTTTTCCTTCTTCCTAGTTCAGGAAACAAGCCCCAGACTTCATGTAATTATAGTCTCTGTAGTTATAAATGAACGTGCCTTCTGTGTTTTACACCTATGTTTTAACTGGCATTGAGAAGAGCATGCCTGATAACCTAAGATACAGGACACAGAAGAAACTGGAGAATGACAGACATTTCTAACATAGGAGCGCATGGACCTGCCATCTGCTTCTGTCAAGGAAGCTGAGGTTACCCACACACGGATCTTAAGGGCTGAATATTTTCTGCAGAGTATTTTCCAGCGAGGAACATGTGCCTGGCTGTGCAGGCACACCTGGCTTTCAGACAGGTACGGGCTGCTCATTCACCAAAGTGCACAAGGAGTTGTGATTGTATCTGTGTCAGGTGAGCCTGACTAACACAGATTGTGTATTCTTTGCCATATTGGCTGTGTCCAAATTAGATCTCAAATCAACTCCTTCCCCAGTTGTGTAGGCACGTTGTGTAAACATCTATAGAAACCCTGCAGAGCAAGGAGGGACTGGAAGCACAGCTTCATTATGGGTTCATCTACGTTTATTCCTGAGGATGTAGTAAATAGCCGTTGTCCATGTTCATGTGCTAAATATCGTTAGTGTCTCTTCCTCTGTGTCTCTGTGGTGGTAGAACTGCTAATGCAAATGGCTCTCAAATGGAAACTTGACCTTACATGACTTGCACCTGAGTCCATTCAAATCTCTGTCACAAATGGTTTGATACAGCCTAAGGCCAGAGATGTTTTCCAGTCCTGTGAGTCTGTGTTTTATACAAGCTAAGATTATGTCAAAACAGCGATGGAGAGGAATATCTTCTCACCCTGCTAACGGCTTCAACTTGTGGCAGGTATCTGACCCACAAGTACACAGGTTGGACACGGTTTGTGTTTAGGACACCTGAACATCCTTCTGCACAACACGTTCAAACATACTGAATTCTGTAAGTTGCCTGGCCGTGGGGTTTGCAGGGATACTCAAACTGGGCTGGCGTTTCACTTGGGCAAGATGAGCATCTGTCTCAAACAGTCTTTCAAGAAAGCATCCAGCCTGGGCATTAATTATCTCTAGCTTCCCTCGCTTGCTCACTGATGCCAGCGAGAAGCGGCAGGCTGTCAGCAGATTAATAAGGCTGGATAGCCTGAACACAGCCTTGCTCATCTAGGTAATTCCCTGCTGATGGGTATTTCTGTACGGAGTGGTTTCTGGAGTTGTCTGCAAACACCTTGTGTTTCTGGCTGATGGTTTGCTGACACCATTGCAGAAGGGAAGAGGCAATGAAGTAGCACATTGTCTTTCCTGGGTAAATGGAGCCAATTAAAAGATTTTAAGAAAGCAGGAAAAGCTTTCATAAGTCATGTTTTTATCCTACTTAATTGTAAAAGCTCTTTCTGTCTTGACATAAGTTTATACAGATGTTTGGATGCTTTTAAAGTTTTTTGATACTCTTTTTTCTGGACAAAACCTAGCTTTTCTGAGTAACTGCCTGGTGATAAACTGCAATGCTTATGGAAAAAGAGAGCATCATGTCTGGTGAATGAAAAAAAAAATCCATTAGCACATTCCAAAAGCTTATTATTATAATCAATAACAGTTTACTTTTTCTCCTAAAAATGCAAGATGATTCTGCAGAATGGCCTTTTAAATCTTTTATTTTACTTCAGCAGTGATGAAGCAACATTAACCTTTAGACTCTCGGTTTTATCTGTGCATAAGTTAAGGATTTCTTAAGCAAAAAAAATATTTTGTGCAACACTTACAAAGGTTAGACAAGCAACAGAAGATTTTAGGAGCAAACTTAAGAAACTGCAGAAAACCTTACACAGTCCCTGGAGAGGGCAGCTGCAGGTTAGCAAGGCCTTGATGTAGGGAAATGCTGTTACTTGCCAAAACTGGGAATTCCTTCGTAACAAGCTGGTGTGTTTTAACCAAAGGGCACGATCCTCTGCTCCCGTTAATCAGCGCTGCGCTGATGGAGCTGTGGCAGTTCACGCTGGTGGAGGTTTTTGGCAATGTTGAGCACTGTGGTTAGGCAGAATACCCATCTGCAGAGAAAGTGATCCTGGCATCCTTGCAGCTCATTTCCCAGGTTAGTGTATTTCCAGGCATTTGAAAGTTCCTTTCTCTCAATAGCTGCTATCCATCATTGTAAAAATGGGCATAACAGATGAAGTGGAATGACCAGTTTTGCTCTAACTCCATTGACCTCACTGGATTTACATTAGAGAAGACTTTGGAGTAATAAATTTGCATTTGCAAAATTACTAGGCAAGTGTCGTAATCCCTCCCACCCCAACTGCTGTTGATTTCCCTGGTACTGAGCGCAATGCAGCCCCATGCAGCTGCAGTGGACCAGCATGGATGGCAGGAGCAGGGGGACTTGCTGGCCTTGCTGGCACTGTGTCACAGCAAAGGTGATGCTTGAATGTGGGAGGCTTCTGCTCACCCCACCTCTTTATCGTTACCTCCGGAAGCACCAGGGCAGGAAGCCTCTGGAGCAGCCTCCTGGCAGGAAGGGAAAATAGCATAATAGATTGATTATTTTTTAAATAGAAATCGGTATGATTATAAATGTCATCATGAGCTCTGTGAAAGCAGAGAGCAGGACTCAGGGGTGCTCCAGGTAATTTCTAGTGCTGGGTTTCCACTTCTATCTTCAAGAGAAAATGAGAAGCCCTTAAGACTATTTTCTTTCCTGTAGCAGGAACAAGGAAATGTGCAATAAACTTTATTAGCCTCCTGGGGTGTAACAATCTTGGACAAAGGTTTTTGAAGGAATGGGTGAACCACAGGAATATTTCATTAATTGTGTATGGTATTTGGAGAACAGCTATAAAGACCAGCAGAGGAAGTATTCAATTTGTATGAAGAATGGTGAAAGGATGCTGCCTGTGTATGGGTACAACAACATACAGCTCTCACAGGAATGTGGGCACCTTGAGGAAAATGCTTTGGTTAGGGCAGTTAGTTACTTCTATGTAATTTGACAAAAAAAAAGACTGAATTAATCAATGGAAATTGGGTAGATATATAGGCAGCCTTAAGACACAAGCCACACTTATGGAAACACTTTTTTTTCTTTGGAAGCAGATCACCCACCTGCCTCTTCCTTATAAAATGAGAGATCTTAAAGATCACTGAAGAGGAGGCAATCAAGAGCAACGCATTTGTTAGCAAGTCATAAATTTGCAGGGAGAAAGTGAGGGGAGCAGAAAAAGAATGAACTTGAATTTCACAAGGGCGAGAGGCACCTTCGAACCCCGGCGGTTGCTCGGCTCATGGCAGGGAGCCATCAACTGGGAGATGCAAAGTCGCAAAGCAGCATCTGACAATGAAGTTCACAAGTCCACAAGTCATTAACCAGTGATGTAAAGATGTGCTCAACAGGCTGCAAGTTAAAAGACCTCCCAGGTTTAGCACTCAGTCTTCATAATATGCCAGAGAAACTTGTGAAGACAGTAAATATCCAAAAAGGAAGTGAACAATAAATGCTATGATGGAATTCAATGCTCCTGGGAACTTTTATTATTTTTTTCAGTTACATTTCTCCGTATTATTATTTCTCTGTGGATAGCATAGGTGAAAGATCCTGGCTGAACTGAAGTCCTCTGCTCATCATCAGAAGGCTAAAGTTAGAGGATGTTTCAAAGCAAGGTTGCTCATCCTGGTAAACACAAAATCTTCATCTGATCTGAACAAAAAATGTCCTTTCATGTTTGAGCCACTCAACTTTTTTTAAAAAACAATTTAAAATACTTTAAATATGTTTTTTTTTTTTTCTTTAAGATTTGAATTCTATTTCAAGCACATTAAAATTCTCCCCTCCACTCCTTTTTAGTCAAAACTCTTCACTGAATTCTTCTTCAGTTTATAAATAGTTTTGGTCCCTCTAAAACATCATTTTTATGACTTTCATATTTCTGGAAAAAAAAAAGCACTGCTATTATTAGTCACCTACAGTCTTCAAGATATTATCCAAAGTATTGTCAAACAACTTCTGTTCCACTGTTACTGGGAGAGCATCCTATTAAATAGATGTTCTTTCTTTGACCAGTCACTTCAGACAGGTTTCTCAACCCATAGTTCTGCAACCAGCTAGCAAATTATTTAGAGGTTGAAAATGCCCTTAGAGGAAATTTCTAGTTTATTCTCACATGGTTGTGCGCTGCCAGCCACTTTCTCTCAGCTGAGCCCAAATCGTCATGTTCAGGTTCACCAAGAACGACACTTGTCTGTGGGACAGGGAATACAGGTGATATCCCACCCCAATGGAGAACAGCATTGCCTTGGGCTGTATTAAGTCAGGAAAAAGTTGTGTACCTGGTGCTACAGTATAACATGAGCAATTCAATGTTCCTGATGCAAATGTGGGTTTAACAGGGAGGGAGCTGTTTGAACAAGAGCTGTGATCGCTTTCCAGATGCATCACTGGATAACGTCGGGCTGGTGCCTTCCCTTAGCTCCGCTTTCCCGCTCTTACCACATCTGAGGTATAAATACAACCTATTTCATCTGTACTTAAGTCAGATTTAGAGTATAATTTTTAGCACATTCAAGATCTAAATAAAAGCTTTACCTTGCAATGAGCTATATTAGAAAAGGTAACAGAAAACAAATATCTCCTAGCAAGCCAGTTAAATAACTTGTAATCTGGACTCCTTGTGAGGATAAATATGGGGCTGCAACTCTTCCCTTCCCCATGAATGCTCTGCTCTGCTGGTGAAAAGATAGTTCCTTAAGCTTTTTACCCGGTGAAATCACCTAACCTATCATTTTCAGGCATGGAATTTTTCTGCTCACACATGCTGTCAGTTGTTCTGTGGGGTTATTTCTCATGCAAACCAAAATAGTTCCTGATTTAAAATGTTCCTGAACCTGACTTGTTCATATGATAAATGACATAATGGAGTCGCATTCGTTAGCACCAGAAGCAAACTCCAAAATAGAACCAGACAATTACCAAACAAACATTCTGTAATTATCTTTTCTTTCCTGACCAGCTGAACGATGAAGAAAGCAGCAATGTGTGGAGCTCGTGATTAGAGCCGGTCATTTAGGCAAGAAAAAAATATCGGATTCAAGTGTGTTTCATCAATCAGAGCGTGGAAGGAGCTGGTTTCAGCCGAAGGAACCAATATTGTGGCGGATGTTGGTTGTTTTCCTGGTGTTGACTCCCACTGATTTCCCTTTTTATAATTTTAATCTGTCTCCTACATCACTTCATGCAGCCTTTTCTGCCTTATTTTCTTCTACCTTGCATTAAGGACTCCATTGCATTTAGGTACCCTTTGAACTTCAACCATTACCAACACCTTGATACACATCTTCGAACGTCTCATTCTATGTATCACATTATACACATTAGAATACTACCTGGTGGTGTTTGCACATAGGCATATCCTCATAAGAATTGCAAGAGTCCTTTACAGACCTTTGTTAATCCTTCTTTGGAGCTCGCTAGTCCATTATCTGGCAACACAATAGTCTTATTCTGAGGCACACCATTATTTCAATTACAGAATGATCATAATTAGTCTCTCCGCTCATTAGGACTTCAACGCGTAGTCTACAGATGGAAACCTGAATAAATCTTAATTAAAAGGAAAAAAATGGCCTGTTGTTAAACACAAGTTTAACCTCAAATACTATCCTACAAATTAAGGACAAGCTTAAGTGCTCTTTTACATACAGCAAGGCTAACATCTATTTGATTACTTGCCCAAGCAAAAGAAATGTTCCAGATGTTTGAGGTAAAACAGCTCAGAGATGTTGCATCTGCTACTGAAAGAGTTGCCGTGGTTTGGATTCTAAGGGACTCTGGGCTGACACCTCTGCTCTGTGTCCAGTCCCCAAAGGCCACGGCTACCTCAGAAGCATTGATTGTGAAGGTATTTGTTGGTGATACAGGCGGGGAGTGCACAGAGGAGGGCTCTGGGAGCTTCTGCATGATGCGCAGGGTCCCTTCTGCAGGCTGGTAAATCTGGGTCCTGCCTGGTGGTGGAGAGGCAGAGGGTTTGGTTTCTTAATATGCCATTCCGCCAAACATTTCAGTTGTTGAATGAAGAATCAATTTATTTCAATGTGAAGTGCAAATTGTCACTAGGGAGTATCCTGAAGGGAAGAGTCTGAAGTTTAAGAACCATTTGTTCAAAATATTCAGTGCGTATTTACGAACAGTGAGGTACAGACAACTCAACAACGGCAACGCAGGGTGAAGTTTTGTCATTCCTGAAAGTATTTATGACCGATATTTTGATTGGTTTAACTCCTGATGAGCACAAACAAGGGAACGATTGGCATCGTGAAGCTTTGCAGCTCCATGGTACCAGAGGAGGTTTAGGTTGGATGTGAGGAAAAACTTTTTCTCACAAAGAGTGGTCAGGCACTGGAATGGCCTGCCCAGGGAGGTGGTGGAGTCGCCGTCCCTGGCAGTGTTCAAGAGGCGGCTTGATGAGGAGCTACAAGATATGGTTTAGTAGCTCTGGCACCAATGGTAGTGGGAAGACGGTTGGACTAGATGATCTCATAGGTCCCATCCAACCATGTGATT
>WHYT01016628.1:551445-614054 GCA_009806455.1 Tetrax tetrax | reverse complement strand
AAAAAAATTTTTTACAATGAGAGTTGTAGAGCACTGGAACAGGTTGCCCAGAGAGGTGGTGGACGCCCCATCCCTGGAAACGTTCAAGGCCAGGCTGGATGGGGCTCTGAGCAACCTGATCTAGTCGGGGAGGTCCCTGCTTCTTGCAGGGGGGTTGGACTAGATGACCTTTGAAGGTCCCTTCCAACTCTAACCATTCTATGATTCTATGATTCTATAACCCAAGCAAGGAGGATTGCTAGAGACTTGCCTAAAGCTGCAATGTGTGCACCCAGTGTGGCGGAGCTGGTGAATCCCGCAGGCCTCCTCATGTGCCTACCTACAGAGGAACAGAGCTGTTGCAAATCCAAAGGGAGCTGCTCTCCATTTTTCTTCCCCGCTGTAACCAGGTGTGTTTGTGTTTCTGGAAGTAGCTAGGTGAGTCCTTTGCATTTCACCTACATATCCAAAGGGCACGTGTTTTTGTTATTGCTGGTAGCATCTGTCATCTCTTCCAAAAACTACTCTCCAGACGTGAGGTAGATAAAATTTGGTGGCACTGTGGATAAAATCAACTACTTCTAGTTTCTGTAACAAAATAAAGAACACCTCAGCCTTGCATTCAACATAAGAAAGAAGGTTTAATATGCAGAGAATGAACTCACAACAAATCTATTGTCCTCTTTTCATTAACCTTTAAGATGAGCCTAAAGAAATGTGGAAGATCTATCCGTCCCCCCTCCCATCGTTGTGCTTTGGTACAGTGTGTGGGGCTTCACTTGGTGAAGTGCTATCAGGCAAAGACAGCTGTCTCATCTTGCCCTGTAATAAGCAGTGGATTAAGGATACAAGCACAGCTACTTCATCACCGTGACCTAATGACATAGAGTAAATACGACTGCTTTCAACTGCGTTGATTCCAAGAGCAGGGCCAGTAATGATTGATTAAATCGTGTTTAAGATCATAAATAAAGCCAGGGGGATGCTGCAAAAGGCCAAGAAAACTGCAGGAAATACTGACTGCCAGTCAGTTCAAGTGTTAAGGGAGTATCTCATCCTCACAGACCCCAGGAAAACATTTAAATTTTTTTATATTTTTTTTTAATCGGTCAGTATCATCAAACTCATTCTGCTGGTAGACATTATTCTGGTCTTCCCAACTTTTATATGCTCAGCAGATTATGCAATATCAGATCAAATATTATTGCTCAAGGATTCGTGCCTTGTGGTTTGAAGATGCAACACACAAGTGGAAGTGCTGGGGCAGAAGCAGAGCTGTCAATGTCCACCATTGCTGGTGGTGAGATCAGAGACTGGCAGAAGCAACCAGAGCTGCCACCTCATGGCCCACCTGCCCAATTGTCAGACACATGAGTATGCCTCGGAGAACTGGGAATTTTTGGCATTGAAGATAAGTCAAAAAAAGTGGAAGCATTGGTTTAAGCCCACTTAAAATAAAAATTTTGGGTAGTTTTGCCTTTTTTTCTGGTGAGTAAACACCACACCTCCATTTCATGCTGATCCGCTCCCAATGCAATACACAGTTTTTAGAAGCCTTGTGCAAGGGTTGCATTGGTCAGGTCTTAAGAACAGTGTTGTAAGATTAAAACATAAGAAATCGCAAACATAAAAATCAATCAGCTTTTTTATTTCCTTATTTTTTTTGAAAATATCTCTTTGGCTATTTTTTTTAGACAAAATTATTGAGTATGGCCCACATTAATTTGGGGGTGGTTTTTGCCAAAAAGCATTGTCTTAGTAAAAAACAGAAAATTCTGTCTGTCTCTGCATACAAACGATTGTTTTCAGCTGCGATTTTCTAAGTCACAAGGGAATTAATGAGTAAATAAGAGATCTTCATAACGCATGTGTATATGTGTGTATGTCTGTATATAGATATTATATTGCTTATTTATTATTTATGTCGCAGGAGCTTATTCAAAACATCACTCTATCTTTTTCTTTGAAAATACTCATCTAGAAAAATTACTGACCTGTCTCTCTGCCTTGTCCCTTTTGGTGGTAGCTCAGATCCCTTTTTGTGACCCCACAATGGGCTTCAGTGCAGTGCTCCAGCCTGTACCATGCATAGGCTGGTAGCTCCAGAGCCTGTTTCATTCTCATGGTTGCTGTTGCTGGTACGTCTGAGATCTACTGGACAACACCAGATAAGTCGTTTCATCCCTGCAGTGATGGCAATGAAGAGAGGCACTCAGACACACGTGGGAGGCAGCCCACAGCCCCACAGAGGCAGACCCGCCTGCGTGCTCCACCAGCACCGCACTGCCCCAAGGAAAGCCTCCATCACTCCCCGGTGAGCCAGGCCTTGAGATTTCAGCATCCTGCTGGCAATGCCAGTCTTCTGAGGCAGCAAGACACAAAGGGCTCTTTTGATTAAAAATAGGTCAAGACTTAATTGAAATGAAGATACATTTTCAGATGTGCAGAAATTTGAACCAGCATTGAACCTTCCTTTTTTTTTCTCCCGATTTGATGCTCATTATTTGAAAGATGTGCAAAATTTCTGGATTTATGGAGTTGACAGTGACCCAGTAATGTAATAAAGCTCTCCCCTCACTGCCCTCTCTCCAAAAAATTTCCTGAAGATTTATTCATCATTTCACACATCACTGACAACCCCCTTCCTGTCACTGGCATCATGGACACTTACTGCATTACTGTGTAAAGCAGAAGGATCACGATATAAAATTGTATCCTTGAAGTATCTCTGACAGGAGCATGGAAACCAGTTCAAGTTCAAGCGTAATGACATTAATTTGTGAGTCACTTATATCGAACCTTTTGTGATTTTGCTGTTCTCCCCAACAATTACAAGTCTTGAGTAATAAACAGTGTTATTATATATAATAGGGAACATTTCCATGTCTCTCTGTGCAGTGTGGTTGGAGAGGATAGACTTCAGCTTGATTTTTTTTCATGTTTTCTAATTAGATGACCAGGTTTTAGTGTACAAACCTGTTTGGTGCAGGTTTCCAATCATGGCTCCCTAGCAACAGAAGTAATGTAAAATTAAATTGATAAATGATGCTCTAAAAAAATGAAGATCTCCAGTAGAGAGATTAATTTGTGATGCCCTTTTAGGAAAGATTTATGGGTTGTGATGTGCATTTGCTATCTGCCAAGCGCAATTCTTCATCACCTGAGTACACAAGCTTTGCAAAACTGTTTTCTGATGAAGTGTAAAGTTATATCTACTCACCCTTCCCAGCTGGTGAAGACAGACCTACCCCTTTGTTAAAACTCACCCTGGCTGCAGTCCTGGGGAGCCCTGGCCAGCCTGGGAGATGGCAAAGCTGTCACTCGAGGCACAGGCCAGCTGCTGGGTGCTGGGACATCGTCTCCTAATGCCCCTGGCCCTGATGCTCTGGACCAGTGCTCTCCATCACCAATTTCTGCCATGCTGTTCCACTTCTCTTAATTCACAAGAAAATGAACTTATAAACAAAAAACCCCACAACTTCCACACCCCAAGCCCTGTTTTATCATTCCTCCTCTGTCCTTTTCTCCGCAGTTTATTTAAAACCACAGTTTGAATCCAGCACATGGCACTTGTTGAGACCAAGTCTCTCCATTTTTGGTGATGAGAGAGGGACTGCTCCCTCCACTCAGAGGGCCAGGCGGCATGTCCCTGCCTCCTATGAGCTGGTTCTTCATGAAGGCTTCATGTTGGGCACCATTGAGACAGACCAGTGAGGGGTGGTGGCAGGAGGAATGAGGTTTGGAGTGGACCTCATGTACACAATGAGGTGATGCCATGCCTACCTTTCCAAGCCCACCTGGGGACCCTGCCTTAATATACCTGGAGAAGATGATCAGTGCCCAGGCCAACACATAGCTGCAGGTGTTTTCTGGGCTGAGATCCTCAATCATTTCCATGGCTTTCCTCTGGATATGTGCCACTGCCCTGCCATGACTTCCAGCTCCTTCACACTGAAGTCGCTACTCTAAAGCTACTTGTTTTATAGCCTCCAGTTCCCTTTTCCTTTTTACTGATTGCTTTATATTGCAGGCAATCCTTCTGACATGTGCACTTTATCAGTTTGTGAAAGAAGATGGGTCAATGGGTGAGCTCTGAATAAAAAGCAAGAGCCCAAAATTGGGAATAGGGATTGCTCTGCTGAGCACAGTTCTGGTGTTCTGGCTCCCACTACGGCCAGAGGAAAGTAAGAGAGTCATTATTAGTTATGTTTCTTCTGCATCTCTGTTAGCATGAATCTACTTTATGCATCAAAATGGAAAGGCGTTCCAAAAAATACTTCATTGTTCTGCAAATTCTCCTTTTCCATGGTGATGTCCAATTTCTTTCTGAATTGTGTTTGGCTCTTGTCCTCAATAATTTCCAGCAGCCTTGTATTTCACATGGTATTTATATACTGGCTGTAAAATCTTTTGATGGGCTTTAAAAGGTTGGATTAAAGGATTTGACACCCATGAACTACCTGCCAGTTGGCTGCCAGTGCCTTCTAGCTTCATTGCCTTCTGTTGTTGCTATCAAGCAAATTCTTGCCCAGAGAATGTTTCCAATTTCCCTTGATGGTGGCAGTGATTCTCAAAGCATTGAAACAACCATCCCAAGCTGGCGTCCATCACATCAACACATCTACTCCCATGAGATTGAACAGACTTGAGCTATGCCCCAATCCTTTCCCCTGAAGACAAAGACATTACAAATGGAAGCAGCCACCTCCAGGATAGTTGTTCCATCTCCAGGTGAACTAGTCCATCCTTAGGTTAAGTGTCCATCTTCTTTCCCAGGCAACACAGATTTGAACTTCATAACATGTTCTCCACTCCCCTTCTTAACAGGTTTTATAGCAGAACTTATCCCTGCTTCTTATTCTGCAAGCATAACACATAGACTAACGAACAAGTCATTTGCTGCCGGTAGTCACCTCATGCCTCTCATGACAGTTCTCAGTGATCTTTCCTTGCTATAAACAACGACATACATTTTCCTCTATCTGTGAGGAGTAATAGGTGACCATGGAGTCTCTGCAGCCAAAACCTTATTTCTGGTTTGAAAACACAGTCTTTCTAGCATTATTTGCCCAACAGCCCAACTGACCCATTGATTTTAGTGGACTACATCTATTTCAATGTGATGCTCTTACTGGTCTGGGTTTTTTTAGAAAATTACATAAAAGTATTCCTAGACTTCTTGTGAACCCAAACAGAACCCATATTTTATCATAGAACAGAGACGAGTTTGTGGCTCCCCCTCACATTTAATTCCACCACTCACAAATTCTGTTTGTAATGTTTTGAATGTAGCATTGCATTTCCCTCACTCCCTGCTCTCCTCAAGCTCTTCAGGCAGACAGCAGCTCCATCACAACTGGATGTGATGCTGGAAGTTACCTTCCTTCAAGGAAGACAGTTTCAAAGTGGAAGTATAGTTGGGTAATTCTAGATTATTGAATCAAGTCTTTAACCTCAAGAGGTAAAGTGTGCTGTATTTTATATAGAAAACAATTTTCCCTGCCAGATGAAATCTTATGGCAGAGCATGTCTTACTTTATATAGCTGCTTGGGCATTTCTTTATCTTGGAATTAACGGTGATGGTGTAATTTAGATTCTGTAACAATGTGAGACAGATGGATTTACAGAGTTGTCAGTCTAGCCACATACAGGTGGCTTTGCTTTAACCGAATTTAGCGCTGAGGAAAAGAAAAAATGATGAAAGTCCTTCTCCACCTGCCTTCAGAATAAAGGTCCAGCTGAGGCAGGACCTTTGCCTTCATTGCCCATGCAGGCAGTAACCGCAGGTGGGACTGCAGAGGAAGGGTATCTGGGCATGCTGTCACAGCCTGCACAGCGCAGGAGGGAGGTTTGCTGCCTTGGGGTGCCTATCTCAGGGCTTGAGCTGAACAGTAAAGGCTTGTGAAGCAGTCCAAGGGGAGCTTCTAGCCCACCTGGCAAGTCCATACTGGAAGTGCTTTTGTTTGCATCACCTAATCTCCTAAAGAAACAGGGCAGTGTGATCGTATGACTGACAGACAGACGTCCATCCATCTCATTCCTGTGGCTTCACAAACTGCTGACCATTTTTATTCTGATTTGAATCATCTTAAATCAACTCAAATGTACTAATGACTTCCTACAAGTTTAGGAAAAATAGCTGACCAGCAGAAAAGAGAGAAGTCTTAATGCTCCCCTGAGGAGGAGGATGAGTTAATTACAAGAACCTTAGCACAATATGAGTCTGCGGCTGTCAAGCTGAGACCTCGAGTGGGAAAGGACCATCTCCCTACCCAGGACCGGCTTCTCAGTCTTACCCAGTGCAGCAGAAATGCCAGTCTCCCTGCTGCCTCACTCGAAGCCTGGCCATCCTCTTTTTTTTTTTTTCTCACTGTGTTGGCAGGAGATTTGCGAGTACATCATCATGTGCCATTTCAAGCTTCATTTGAATAAGCGTCCCATATAATAGACTTTTATAGCTCACTTTCTGTGAATTCTAAATTAACGCAACTAATTAAAATGTTCCAAAGTTTTATGTAAATAACTAATTAGCATTTTAGAAGGAATAGTAAATTCACAGATGGTTGTGCTCCATTCAGGGCTCACTCTGCTCACACCAGCTGTAGCCACTGCAGTGTTGGGTTCCTGGTGCAACATCTTCCTTGGCAGGAGCAAAGTACCCAGGTTTCACCCCGAGGATGACCCAATGCCATCCACCTTGCCTGCAGGCAGTAGGAACTCTGCATCTTGCAGGATTAGGCCCATTCTTTCTGTTTCCAACACCAGAGCTTGAAAGAGTGAGGAGAGCATGGGAGCGTGGACGAGAACCTCAAGGAAGATGAGGTACGCGTGCAGGAGATGAGGTGGGTGTCTGAGCTGTGATTGTCAGTGTTCACACTGGTGTTGCTCTGTTACTCCAAGGATTTTCACCTAGAAAGCCTTCCCTAGACATACCTTTTAGGTGTGCAAGCTGTGATACTTAACACAATGCAGCTGATTCCAGCCCCAGCACTACCACTGAGTCCCCGGAAGACTCTGTTCATCCACTCAAACATTGTGCCCAAGCACCGCAAGAGACAATGTAACCTAAGCATTTTCTTCTCTCATAGGACCGGGGCTAATCAATGCCAGTAGCATAGAGAGAGAGTCGGGGAGAGGTGGTGCAAGAAAATATGAGTGGGGAGAAAGAATGGAGAGGTCTAAAAAAATAGATCCAGATCTAATGCTGATTGCTTTCCAGCTGGAATTGAGAAAAATGTCACTCCTCTGACATCCAGACTCTCATACGTATCAGGAGTCTTACACTGATACAGCCCCTGGCACCCTGCACTTCACAGTGTAAATACAGCACAAAAACTGCAAAAAGGAGGAAGGAGTTTACAAAAGTAGCCAGCTGAAGTTGGCTTACTCTAGAAGAGATATATTGTTATCAGATGAAAGAGAGGAGAGACTGTTTTCCCCTCTTATTGACCTGGCCCTACACAACCACCCTCACCTGTTTTAAGGGCAGCTCTGAGCATTTGCACCTTTTGCTTCCAGAGCTGCAAAGGCATGTGGGAGATGGGAGATTATAAAAACCTGCTTCAGGGGAAGGTAAGACTCTCTAGTGAATTTGAGTCAGATCTCTAGAGAGAGGAGATGAGTTTGGGAAGATTCATATTGCTTGAAAGATGCTGCTTGGCCAGAGGGAAATTGAGGGAGCAGAAGCAGGAGTCAGTGGGGAAATCAAAGGGTGAGTTTTATGGGATGGCTTAAAAGAAAGCAGTGTGCAGAACCTTGCTGTTTGAATGTCTTGCATTGAAAAACAGGAATGTGTTCTTCAGACATATTACCAGGGGAAGATATAAATGTGGGGGAGATTAAGTGAAACAGTAAAGCTGGTGGGTGATTTGCAAGGTGAGGGGGAGAAAGGGATGTACTAAGTATGCCTCTTGCATGGTCTTATTTGCAATTCCTGCCTGCCCTGGAAGAATCCCCCATCTCTCTCTCCATCTATTTATACAGGCAGCAAACTCTTGGAGAGCAGGCAGGAAGATGTGAGCTCTCCATCTGGTCTTCCAGCCAGTGTTTCTCGCTCTGGAGAGGTCAGCTGAGCCGGGTGGCCGAAGGGCAGCCTGGCAGTGCTGCAGGGGTCTGGAGGATTACATGGAGGGAGAGCAAACCCAGAGGAGCCTCGCCATCTCATCCCAACCCTGAGCCCACCTACACTGCTGCAGCATGCTTGGGGAGCACAAGGCAGGTGGGTACCCAGCATCTCACCTCAAGCATCAACTCACCATGTTCCCAGGCAGAGCATTTGAATTTTCACCTGTCACAAGAGGAACATTAGAGAGCAGCCTGCTGTTGCTGTGTCTCTTGAAGGCATAAGCGCTGATGTTGAGCCCTATTAATTCTGGGTACACAGGTATTTGGCTGCAGCCTGTCCTGAGCTGACTCTGCCTGCAAGAAATGAGGGGCTGAAATCACTGCTCTTCCCTGCCTGGAGCCCAAGTGGGCTGGGGGTGCTTGGCGGGGGACAGGCTGCCCCTGAGGCCCCCAACAATTCAAAAGAAGCCCATAAAGGGCAACTGGCAAGGGTTCAAAATGTAAAGTAAGGCTATAAGCAATCAACTGTGGCAGCAGTCACTAGGTATTTGGAAAACCTGGGGAAGCCTTAGGATGAGATGTTCACAGGTGTCTTCCCTTAAGGGCATAGCACATGGAGCTTTTGGTGCCTGGGATCTGGGAGCTGCAGGAGGTGCCAAGAGATGTGTATGTGTCCCTGTGTCCACGTGTTACATGCAGAGCTGACCCCTGGAACATGGGGCTCCTTGGTGAAGTGGCGCGTGTACCACCTGGTGATGACCAGCAGCGTGATGCATTTCAGCATTCATTGCTAAGCAGTTCTGCCTGGAAAATTGTCTTGAAAATGTGTTTCAGGATGTGCCAGATATTCTTATGCTAATTTTTCAGCCAAAACCTCCCATGTGGTGTCCAATGTGATATCAGTAACTCAAAGGCAGGGGAAAATGAAGCCTCTATCTTCTTTCGAGCAATTTATTCTCCTTTTGTCTTTTTGCATCCAGCAGCTAAGTAAATTACAGGGATTAAAATACAAAAGACATTTAATTTTTTAACTGTAATTTCTTAGCTCCCAGCAAGAGAGTAACAAAAAAATACGAGAAATTAAGAAAAAAAATTAAAATCCAAATATAATTTCTAATGATTGAAATACAAATACAATTTTAACTTATTACAGTAAGAGGACCTGTTTGAGCACAAAGAGCCAGTAGCAGGCTTCAGGATTCATGTAGCAGTAATCAGCTTCAATTTCACATATAAAACACTAAAGGGAAAAATTTCTGCTAGTGATTACTTCAACAATATTTCTGGTATACTTCATTTTCCTCTTTATTCAAGCTGCTTTTAATTTTACCAGCTTTATCCTTAATTCTACTTTTTTGTTTATCAAGTCTTGAGGGTTATCCAGCCCTTTGAACTGCTTTCTGACATGCTCTGTGGGAGGTACAGAGTCTGTCTGGGGCACTTGTGAGATGAAAGGTCTCTTGCACCCTTTTTCCAGGTGGGCTGTAATACACAGAGGTCTGTGGCTATGTGGGAAGTCAGTTACAGAGCTGGAAATTATCTCAAGTCCTAATGTATGAGACAGAAATAAGAGAAGCCAAACTACTATTTATTCTTCAGGTGTAGTAGATCTTAAAATGTAATTCTGAGCTCTGAATTCTCCCATAAAACTAAACACCTGCTAGGCTTAGCTCTGTTATTTTGGTATTTTTTTTTTTTTTTAAGGATACAACTTAAGTTTTCTAAACAAAACTCAACTTGGAAAAAACAACCCAACACTTTTCTAAATTCTTTCGGCTTCTCATTGCCCCACCAAAACACAGCTCTTTATAAAGCACTGCACACTGTTTTCTGTTTTTAATGGTGAGAGCAGAGTCACTACCAGTCACAGGCATACACAAGATGCTAGCTGGAAAGATGCACTTCTCAAAGTTGCTTTCCCCTGTGAATTCCAGAGTAATAAAGCTCCTGCTTAAATCCTTTAATGTATGCTCAATATTTCAGTTGTTGTAGTACCTATATCAGGTGTAGATTTCAGGGTTGGAACGGGGATATTTGGACAATTCACAGCAATTTCTCACAACAGCTCAGTGGACTTCGTACTTTGGATAGTTTTAAAGTTTTTACTTCCCATGAATGTAGTTTTTTCCCAGATTTCTGTGGTTCTCAGTCTGGGATATGCATGCACAAACAGGAGAAATCTGTTTTACAAATAACTAACCTAAAAGGAGATTTCTTTAGCTTTCTGCCAGACAAAAGGCTTCACTGACCTTGTTCTCTACTGGATTATCCCTACTGATGCACCAAGACAAATGAAAGGGGTCTCTGGACCATCTGAACCAGTGGAGGTAGTTGCAGTTGCCTCAGATCCAAGGGTGACCAGCAAACCCTTGCTCCTGAGGAGGATGTGGCTGAACAATGTCATCCTTGTTTGCGCTCATTTAAATCAGTGCCCGAAGTCTTTCCTTTCCCCTGTGCAGCACGTCCCCCGCACAGGCTCACAAAGGGCTGTATTCATCAGTGAGTAGCAACTAGTTATAATCCTTTTGAAAATCAACGGGCTGTGCCAGCTCTACCAAGGCTTGTTTTAAAAAGGTCATCCTTCCTTGCTCACAGGAGCCTAGGGCTGTCTCAGTTGGCTCCTCTACTTGCAGGTGAATTCAAGCCTCTAAGGACCAACTGAGGTGGTTTCCATGGGGTAGGAAAGGACTCCTTGGGTCAGCAAGTCCTGCTGAAGCAGTTACATCCCCTGTAGGAGCTTGATGACTTCCATCCTGGGAGCTGTTTGGGTTCATGCCCACACTCCTCCCACAGACAAGATGCTGCACAACCTCACTGCTCCGGATGGGGTGGAGCTTCTTTGCATTTCCAACCTCAGTTTATTCATGACCAGTTTGCTCCCATTTGTTCCCATGCCAGCACTGGCCATTAGCTTAAATAGCTCTCCCTGGCACTGGATTTATCCACCTCAGTGTGTTTGTAGGGAGCAAGCAGCTCTGTACAGCTTTCATTTTGGAAGGATGAGACTGAAGCTGCTTTAGTTCTCCTTTTGCAGAGAGGCAATGCTCATTCCTCAATCCTCCCCGTTACCATGCTCTTCTCTTGGGATAAATTGACTTTACCTGCCTTGAGCCTTCCCAGGACAGGCTGAGAGGGATGGTCACAGCCTGGCTGAGCCCAGTTGCTGAGGATACAGCTGCAAAAGTCAAGAGTGAGCCAGCCATGGCAACAAAGTCACATAGGGAGGGCAGAGCTCCCAGTGGACTTGGGCTAGAGGAAAAATTGGTTGTGGTGGTGACGTGAAAACACTGCAACATAAAAAAAAAAAAAAAAGCCAGTACATGCTTAATTAACTCTTTTCAATCAACCTTCCTGTAGAGAGCAGGGCTGCCCTGCCTTTCCTTGTCTTCCTTCCACAGCTCATCTCTGTGCATTCTGCAGCCTGCCCAATGTCCTTCCCTGCGTCTGTCCTACCTCTCCTCCTGCTGATCTCCTTTCTTTGCTTTCTTTCCGGAAAAATCTTTCACAGTCCCACTCTAGACTGTACTGGGGGGTTGATCAGAGCTTAGCAAGGTGACTGCTTTCCCAAGTCATCCCCAGCATCCACCAAATGCTCTGAAGGCAGCTAAGGAAGAGCTTTAAGCAGGTTTAAATTGCTAGCTGTGCTTATGAGCTGCCAGCAGCTCTATGTGGGCTCCTGTTTGCCAGTAAATTACCTCCCACTCTCACCAGAATACAGAGGTCCCCAGGGTGTTCCCTGAAACTTTGGCTCAAACCAAAAGCATGACTGAAAATTATTGTGTGACACAAAAGCTAGCAAAGACTGTCACTTCTAGTGCACATACATACAGGAATGAGCTGGGTTCCTGAAATTCAGACCCCTAATCCAACCTCAGCCCTGTCAAACTTGACAAGTTAAATCAGCTTCTCCCAAATTCCTCCTGTCTTCCAGTTTTACATCCCCTCTCATGAAGCCAAGCAAAAGCTGGCCCCCAAGCAAAAGCTGGCCCCGAGTCTATGTGGCAACTCTAAAAGTCACCCTTTGGATGATCTTAGAGCTGCACACCTTCCTTGCATGGAAAGGACCAGGCACTTCAAGCAAAAAGATAATGGACAATCATAACTTGCTGTATGTTGTAGTAGTCCCTGATGCTGCCTGGGAGATGTATTTATCACCTAGCAACAGTATAAGGTGATGAGGAAATAACAGATTTTTAATCTAATGGCCATGAGTCAACATCTGTCAGAGAGCTGCCTCCTAAGTCCACTGATGAGGTGGATATAACTGATTGAGGAGGCAAGAGATACCAAAGTTTTCATCAGCAAGTGGATGAGGAGGAGGGAGCAGGGGTTACCTTTCATGTACGTATATACATATGTATATATATCTCTTCATGTGGGGAAAGACAAAAAGCCTAGAAAAATTGCTCAGATGAGAGCAACACTCTCAGTATTGTGAAACCCTGAAGGCAGCAGTGTTGCAGGGAGCAGGTAGAGGGGTCACAGCTTTTGGTGCAGAGCTCCTCTGGGCTTTTAGGGCCGGGCCCTGGCTGGCTTAGAGCAAGGGCTGGGGCTTTTTATGATATTCATGTATTCAAGCCGCTCAGCAGTTCACAGACAGAGAGAGTTTTCCTGCTGAAGCAGCAGCCCTTTTCAGTATCGGGATCACCCCTCCAGCAAAAGACACGGTTGTATGCGGACCCCCTCTCGGTCAACTCTCTCCTCCCAACTTCGTTACCAAGAATACAGGGGCAGGTTCCACAAATTGCCACCACCACTTGAAACCTCAATATGGGACCAACCAGCAACAAACTTCAAAGTTTGCCTTTAGTCCAGGAAGCTGAGCAGTGACCGAATTCAATTCTTCCCCTTTTCTTCCCCTTTTCTTCTAGAAATAGACCCAGAACAGATGCTATGCATTATTTTTCAGTACCGGGAGCTCATTTTTTGTACTTGCCCCCCAAAATCCTGGGGATGGTCCATTCAATAGCTCTAAATTGGAAGTACCCTAGATGCTGGTGTAAGGGAAGCAATTGTGAGAGGAAGAAATCTGAAATTAGTTCACTGATGGATGATCTCTCTGAAGCCTGAAATTGTAAAAGTCACAAGGTTTCCAGCAAGGCTGTGCACATTTTTATACTGCAGGAGCTTTTTCTTTTAAGAAAACAGCTAAGAAATCGGTTTGGCAATTTACTGTTGAACAAAATGGAAAAGGATTGGTCTGAACCAGGACACCAACATGTTCAGACCATTTATATTGTGTAGCACATGCCCTTAGCACCATTATGAGAGATGCTTTCTCAGAGGGCATCGTTTCAGAGGCTTGCCTTTAATTAGCAGAAAATAAACATTTGAGAACACCAGGGTTTGGAAGAGGCTCATGCAAAACTTTAAAAATAAATAATGAACCTGGGTTGAGTATGTGTATCAGAGTTGATTAGACTTCTTGACCTTTTAGTTGAAGCAAAGCCACAGAGGTATATCTCAAGAGCAGCTTAGCTTTGTCAATCATTACTGAAGTAATGGTATCACAACATAATGCCTAACTTCTGAACTGACAGCTAAACATATTCATGGCAACACCCTTTGTGTTAAATCTGGAAGAACCACAGTTAATGGTGCATTTCAGCCACGGGCTGTAAACTTCAGTGACAATCTATTACTGACCGCCCAACAAACTGGGACCGTCCGTTCTGCGGTGAGCAGAGCTATGGTGCAAACCATCTTCCACCCTGTTTAATTCCGTCATCCTGGATGTATCTGTCAGGATCAAATTGGTCCTTATATTGTGCAATGAAATGTTATATCCCTTATGAGAACCACTGGGGTTGTATAGTTTTTTGGATGCATTTTCCTAGCAAACCAACCCCTGGCAGCTGAATAACAGCAGTAGAGGTGCTGGTGGTGTTTGTCTCAGGCTGGGAAGTTTTCTTCATCCTTGGTGTGCATATTTGAGATCGTAGGCACAGTGCATGTGAGATGGAGGTAGCACTACTTTTCCTTAATACCAGAACTGCAGCTGAAGGTAACGTGTAATGAAAGCATGGCCTCAGAAAATGATCTCCAGTGATCCTTTATTTGTAGCAGGTCCTGTTAAATACAGCCGTGGGTTAATATGGAACTAAGCCTCAGCAACAGGAATTTGTGAACAGCTATGAAAATACCGAAACAACTGCAAGGTGCTGACCTTAAACTAGTGTTCCTTTAACTTCTAGCAGCTGTTTGAGTGTGTCCATGCAAACCCGAATTCGTTCCCCAGCTAGCGGTAATTTCTGAAGCATGGGAAGCCATTGGATAACGTATTCTCTGGCTGAAGGCACAATGGGCAGAGAAGTTTTAAAAGCTCCAAATACAGAGGATAAAACACTGCTTCAAACAAAGCTCTTCCCACATTTCTCCTGCTGGCAATGAAGAGACCCAGAGCTTTGTGTTTCACTTCATGGATCACAGGAACTGGAGTTCTGTGTTTAACCTTCTTCCAGGTAACCAAACCATTCGCTGGGACCAGGCTGATTTTAAGGATTTTGTGGGGAGAAGATTTCAGCTTTTATAGAATTTATTCATCAGCCCTTTTTAAGTTTTTTTTTGAATAATTTTTTAAGAACCTGATGAATTTGGGGAGGATTTAATGTTCAAAACAATTCCAATTAATGCAGAGAAAACATTACTGCCTTCATCCTTTTTTTTTTGTCTGTGGCTATTGGAAGAGCATGAGTCTTCAGCAGCAAGGGTGGGTGAATGGCTGCATCCATAGATCACTGCCTCAGAGCAGAGACACTTTGCTGCAGTTTAACTACGCTAAGGTAACTCTGCTGAGGTAATTTGAAGGATGATAAAAGAGAGTTCAGAGGTTGTCATTCAGCCATGAAGAATACTCAGGGTACACATAATCACAGCAATCAGCTGTCTGTTTTTGACCTGTTATTCTAATAATCAGTTGAAGTGCAAAAAAAAAAAAAAAAAAAAAATTATTTTGCACAAAGGTGCATGTGTGACATAGCAAATTAGCTCAGTTTTAAAAGGACACGTCTAGAAGAGTTGAAGCTTCTGTCTTTTTTCTATTCCTCATTTGGGTTTCAACCACTCATGAATTTCATAGATATTGTTTTCATAGATAATGAAATTTCATAGATAATGTTTTATATGAAAGACATTATACCTAGAGACCTCTGGTGAAACTAGGGACTGAAAGGCAGTGTGCGCACAGGATCAGATATGTTGTAGCGATTTGTGGGGTGATTTCCTGCTGTTTACAGTTCCACAAGCTTTGCACAACAAAATCCTTACAAAGAAGTCCTGTTAATTAGACATGTAATATGAGATCTCTCAATTATACATATTTGGTACACATTTCTAATACAGAATGCAGCTTTTCAGTTTGGGTTAAAGAAAGTCAAACATCTCTGAGTTTTGGATATACGCAGAAGTAAATCCAAAGTAAAGTAATGATTTACAAATTTCATTCTAACAGTCTTCTCCAAGAAATAAATCTAAATTCTTCCATCTTACTCATTCTGCTTCACAGTGTTATTGCAATTCTGTACTTGATCTGAAGTTTTTTGAAGCAAAGTTGGGCAAGTGTTACAACACATCTAGTGCGAGTCAGCCAAAAATTGTGTTAAATTTGATTCAATCATACCGATGAACCACTCCTGTTACTTTTTGTCCAGATAATCTGAAACTGAGCCTAAGATCAACAAAGCTTGCAAAAATAAACTTGCTTGAGTGAAGAGTAGAAAATATACCTGAAAAACAAGTTTAAGGTTCACATATTTGCAATACCTGAAACCTGACTCTGGGAATCATGCACCACTCTATCCGAAAACAGGAAAATGCTAGGTAGAGAACACATCTGGTCAAACCCCTCAAATTTACAGCTACATTCACAATTGGCTACTGGAAAATGAGCTACAGACCAAGAATTTGGTCATGGGACTTTTTCAGCAGACATCTGAATAGCAAAGCCCAGTTCTGTAAACAGGTCTCTGACACCTACTTGTATCTCCCTGCTCATGTCCTTCCTTCTTTCACATCCAAAGAAATACTTTCCCCTTGGCCTACCTTCCTTCTGCAAACTATCAAATTGAATGGAGCTCTCTGTGAGATTATCCACTGGTATCAATATGGGCTGGCTCAGACCAGAGATGTGCAGAGACAAGAGCTCAGCCCAGTGCAGAGGTCTGGTTTTCATCCTGGCAGGAGCCAACACCTGCATGGCTCTTCCTCTCCTATTTCCCACTCCAAGATCATTAATTATACTGGTTTAAAAAAAACCCCAACACGTATGTGCCCCCTCTGATTTACATGTTTGTTTTCAGTTAGCAGACTCTGAGTCCGACTGTGAGCTTGGCGAGAGGTGAGTGTGACTCTCCATTTTCTCACCCATGGCTGCTCCCACCCTGGGCTCTTTTGGGGGTGCTGTGCTCCTGCCTGGCATGCTGGCACAGCAGAGGAATTGGAGCTTCCAGGAAAGGCTGTTTAGTTTTTCTTCCAAAAGAGGAAAGGGACGCCAGCAATCCTTTGGGTTTTCAGCAGAAATGCTGGTGGTGGGTGCCAGTGTTGAAAGGCAAACCCATCGCACGCTGCTTTGTACATCATCTGTATCTGCTCCTGTGTACATAGAAAAACTTCTAATAGAAAAACTTCCCTTGATGGAGAAAAACTTCTCAATCCTCCACTTACTGATGATGCTTTTTTTTTCATATTGGTAGGCATGCATTGGAGCCAGTACAGTCCCCTCACGCTAGACTGAAAGTTCCTTTATTTTTCCCTTGTTAGGTGCATCGAGCAGAACGATGAGAACTTTAGCAGCTGGTATGTGTGGTGAGTTTCTGATCTGTTTTAGAGGGAAAAACTGACAAATAATATTCTTTGATGGATATACAGAGAGAAAAGCATTAAGAGAGACTGATAGCTAGAGAGCATTGCTCCTGGGCTGTCCCTGTGTTCTGTCTTTACTGACTAATGGGAATCATTTATCCATATCCTCCTCACTGTACTCTGACAACTGAACTGGGCAAAACTGATGAATGATTTTGGGGAGAAATGTTTGAATTTCCAGCCAGCACTCAGCGCTGAGACATTGGTTTCTGGGGACTTTGATCATGTCCAGTACACTCATGGAGAAAACGCAGCATTTAACAGCTATTTGCAAAAGATGTTAATTAATATGTTAATTTGAAGACATGCAGCCATCTGTCAGTGCTGCCTGCAGATGGTGATGGTACTGTTCCTCCCCTGCTGCCTCTGCCTCAGGTTCCTGATGTTGTTTTTCCTGGCCTTGCTCCTGTCCTGCGGGATCTGCTGCTGCCTGCAGTGCTGGCTGAAACGGCGGAGCTGCCTTCCGCACCGACGCACCCTGGCCGTCTTTGCACTCAGCAGCTCGGATGTCTTCTCTGGTTAGTCCTCTCCCTACCTGCTGCAAGGTCACTCAGGCAAGACCTGATTAATGTAATTGAGCTACCCCAGCAGGCAACTTGACTGGCTGATACACTCTGGGGTCTTTCAAAAAGTTGTCTTGGTGGGTGCTGTTCGTCATGGTAGCAACCTTCAGTGTTCCCCCACGAGCACCCAGATTTTTGAGGACTGGGTTATAACAACTATGTGTAGTAGTCCAGCTCTGACCTGGAGTATTGCCAGCAGTATCAGCAAACTGGGCCAGACAACAGTCCCTCCAAGAACAATAAAGCTAATTCTATCATTAGACTAAGCCCTTCCCAGAGGAGGTATTGCCTGCTTTCTGGGTGGTCATGAACAGTGTCTTCACAGGGAGGACCCACCCCAACCCACCCAAATTCCTCTGTTCTCACTTCTTGTATCTGGAGTTTGTGGTGAGAGGCTTTGTGATTCCATGCTTCAAAAATTACATCCACGCATTTCTTGTTTCCAAGTGGTTTGACAGCTCCTCCCAGACTCACCCATCTCACCCTCACCCTTGTTCTTCAAGCCTGTCTGCTGTACGGTTACGCCTTTGTTTTTTTCCAGCAAGTGAAGCGCCTCAGTGCCCGTTCTCTGGATCTCCGAGCCCCTGCATGACTGCGGCACCGTCCCCTTCTCCTGCCCCACGGTTCAGCCTTGGGGGGACTGAGTTGCCTCCATCTTATGAGGATATTATGAAGGAAAACAAGCTCTAGATGCCAGATGTTGGCTTTCTGCAATTCCACTTGTTTCATCGTAGATCTTCTGTTGTGCTACAGTACTGTGAGATCAAATCAACCCTTTCCACAGGTTGGCCAAGAGATTGAAAAGCAGCATATATTTCATCTGAACCTAAAAGGGGAGACAAAATACAACAGAATAAATGCCAAAGTCATGTGTTGAATCTGTCACAGGAGCTCAGCTTGGCATTTTGATAGGGCTCTAGATTTCAAGAAGCTCCCTCAAAGGTCTGTGTGTATTCAGGGTTTCTGGCTCAGCCTCCAGATTTATCTCTCTGAGGCTGCTCAAGCTGGCACAACCCCCTGTGTTTTAGGACTGAATGTTGATAAATGACTTGATAGTTACTTCTCAAACTTGGGCCGCCTTGTTCGCTCAGCTCAGTGCCAACAAACACCCTCTGGCAAAGTCATGTTGTTCTAATACATTGTAATGCAATCATGCCACTCTGCAATGAAGGATCGTTTGCCACATTTAAAATATTTAGCACAGCATATTGGATTTGTCTAGTCCAAAAGGCAGCAAATTTATGGCCAGAGGAGGGAAAGCAAGAGATGGGGATTATTGGGGGAGTAGAAGCGGCAGGAGCTGGCTACAGAACATGAAAAAAAAAAAAGTGAGTTTGCTCATTTAAGCTGTTCTTAATTTCATGTCACTGTCCCCAGCTACTCTTGCCCTTGCATTGTAGACTTATGGGCTTTGTCTGGCCCAGGACCCACATGGCAGTTCCCCACAGGCATGAATTATGAGGTTAGGTATTTGGTGCTTAGCTACAGAAATTTATTAGGACAAAGAATGCTGCTTTCTTTGAGGTGACCGCTGCAGACAGAATGGGAAGAGCCTTCAAAAAACCATGCAGATTGCCTTACACCTAAACAGGATGGGCTCTACCTAAGCCTTTTCTAGGAGGTATTAACCCACCTAGCTCTCAAATTACAGAGGAAAGATGCTGAATTTCCCCCTTAGCTGGATTTCAGATGAAAGGAAAGATTTCCTTTGTTTGTCATGGGCAGGTCACTGCAGGCTGAATTCAGCCTGCCCAACCTCTCTACCTCTGCTCTCTCGGTGGCAAGGGCTGGAGGCTGCAGTCAGACCCCTCTTGGTGCAGAAGGTAGATGTCACACCTAGTACCCTGCACTGCATGCCCTGGGAGCCACAAGCTCACAAAGTGGGCAGCTGGGTCCATCTTAGGTACCCCAAAAGATTAACAGGAGCCCACAGCCTGCCTCGTGTACAGCCTGCCCACCTGTACAGTGAGGTTAGTACCAGTTCCACTGCTCAGGAAGGAAACTGGGAAGATAAATCCACTAAAGTTTATGAAGTGCTTACATATTCTTGTAATGAGGCTATATAAGTACCTTCGCTGGATAGAGAATTACAGCATATTTTGAGAGACAAATTCTCTGCCAGCACCACCGCAAATTATCTCCATAAAATCTTATTTTAGAAGCAGCTTTAATGTTTGACTCTAGTGTGAAAGGAAATAAATGTTACTGTAGCAAAATGAATGTTTGTGCCAGCAGGCTAAAATATTACAGGATTTATTAATAAGGAAAATTAACAAGCACAGACACAGCCAGTGGAGAAGTCGAGCAATTCTTGAGTGTCCTTTCACTGGCTGAACTAGATAAGGGTTGCAGGTAATCAGCACCTCTCAGGATCAGACCTGTTATATACATAACTGCTTCCACTACTCAACCCCTTCAATTTATGCCCTGAAGCATGAGATTTGATTATGTTTGTCACTTCAGTTTGTGTACCCTGCTAGATGGCATTAAATCAGCCATCACCTCCTTCCCACCTACACACAGCGCTTGCCTCAGTGACCCCTTCGTGGAAGTGAACTCCAAAGGTTGTCTGCATTATATACTGCATAAAACACTACTGTCTACTGCTTATTAATTGCTTGGCTCTAAATAAATTGCTGCCTTTAATTTCAGTGAATGTCACCTTCTAGTCAGATGACTGAAGAGGCTAACAAGCAAGGGCTGCTCCAGTTTCAATGTCTCCATCACTTTCCATCCCTCTTTCACGAGGTCCAGTGAGCGGCACTCATTTCCCAGGTGGTAAATTCCTCCCCAGGCACCCAGGAGAGGGCAAGCATGGCTTTCGGCAACACGCACAGGAGGCCACTGCTCTTGCAGAAACATTCTTGGGAAACAGGTTTGTGTTTCCATGCTACTACTGTGCATTTAAGTGCACCCAGCTTCATGTTTGGGGTGCTTTAATTATTCACAAAAGGAATAAAATTATTCCATTAAAATTGCATTGAGTAAATTATAGTAAAGCAAGCTACTGGCTGTCACAAAATTGGGCTCCAGCTGGAGTCACTAGCATGGGAGAACCTGTGTGCTGTGGTACTTGTGCAATATGGCAGGAGCCCTGGGTGCTTCCGAAAACTGCAGAAGACCAGGACCCAGCTGCAAAAAGAGTTCATGTAGGGTTGCTTGGGGCATAAACTGACCTTGCTGCTGGCTTGGAATGGGGAAGGAGAGCATCCTGAGAGAGGGCTCAGTGGACACTGCCCTGGTCCTTGGCTTTCTTGTCACTAAAACAGAGAAAGGGATGGGTTCTTTCCTTCCACAAATGTATTTGGGATAGCCCCACTGACACACCATTGCCTGCGAAAGCTGCTTCTCCCAGCCTGCCCCCTTACTCCCAGGGGCTCCAGCAGAATGGGCATGTTTTCTCCAGATCTTTGTTCCCATTCTTACAAAAGCAGAGGTTTTGCCTGGTGTCTTATGCTTTTGTAAGCACTCAGCCCGTAATGAGGGCAGTTAATGCAGTTTGGCTGATGTTTCCAGAGTTAAAAGGAAAGATGGGGCATTCCTATATAATTAATCACCTTAGGAATTGGGTTTGCTTTGGAAAAGCACTTGTTCTGCTGTGACCCTCTGGGTGCCACTCATCCTCTGACTTATACTTCCTGCTGATTTTGAGAAGAAATGGCAAACTGCTCTAGAAAAACCCAGAAAATGCTAAAAGGCAGATGTATTTGTTGGGGAACTTGTTATCTGTAAGCCTTAAGAGGGGGAAACGGGAGCAGTGCAGAGAAGCTAATTGCTTGGTGACCGTCTGGAAGCAAAAGACAAAGGGAACGTGGTGAGGCGCACAACTGGACTTTCACCTCCACGTGACAAGAGCTGAATAATAAAGTAATAAACTGGCTCTCAGGCAAAATAGAGCAAAACCAAAGGCAGCTGAGTCATAACAGGGGACCGATCGGTCAGGGCTGCCAGGAGAGTTGCAGATTAAAGATGTGATAATGATAAAAATGCTCCTTAAACTGTTTATTATTTTTTTTTACTGTCATCTGAAGACTCTGGATGATGAGCTAAAGGCTGTGGGAAGGAAGAGGACAAGGCCGGCAACAGATGCTCGCTCTATTCGGGTCACTAGATGGCACAATCCTGGCTCTTTCCTCTCGCTCCAAGGCATCTTACAGCAGGGACACAAGAGCTGCCGGCAGAAAATTGTTCTCCGCTCCCTGTAACAGTGCTTGGACAGAATATTTTGGTCATTAATCGCTTGTCCACGATACTTAACACAGGCAGCAGAGCAAACTGTAGGGGTCCAGCCTCACTTGAGAGAGAAAACCTCACTTTCTTGGTGGAATTTTACTTTTCTCTTTTTGAAAGTGTATAAAATGCCTATAAGTAAATGCATCTGAACTGGGGATAAAGTCTACAGCTGTCAAAGAGCTGTTGCTGTAGGTGTCCACTGGAGTCTGGGGTCTGTAGCTACTGGGAAAGGTCTGGGCAGCCTCCGAAATCACATCCCATTTTCCCAGGGGCTGGTCCTGCTTGTGCTGTGCCTTTTGTGTGTCTTTGCAGGAGAGCAATGATTTCCCTCATGGGAGTCAGAGCAGGTCACCGGGCAAAGCACTATTCTGGGAAAAACTTGGACATGGGTTAGAGAAACATGATGCTCAAAGACAACTGCATTTATTATATCTCACAAAGTTACAATACATAAAGAAAACAGGATTCTGAAGTAGCATTATCTACTGAAAATAATTGTTCAAATCTACTGAATTCACACAAGAATCACATTACAATGTGAAAAGGAGGGAAATCCATGTTTTGGAAAATATTCATGCAGCTGCAGTAGGAGAAAGTCTAGTTCACAAGGTCACAGTGAGTCCTAATTAAAGCTGGAGTTATTAAGAGCCCTTACGAACAGGGCTGAACGAGGTAGTAAGAGGACAAAATATTGGATGCAGAAAAGGACATCCATTGCAGATATCATTGTTTTATTCTGTCTCTTACTTGCCTATACCAAAATGGGAAATCAATACCTATTTGTAAGGCATGATGCTAACTTAGCAAAGAGCTTACCTACAGGACTTTGCAGTTTTCCATAACCTGCAACCAGCTGGAGGCTGCACCCAGCTGTGAGCTGTCAGTGGAGAGGGCAATGGGGAGCCCCAAGTTCAAGGAGATACTACAGGGAAGAAACTGGGGTGTCCCAGATCTCAGCTAAGTCCCTGACTCTGCCGATACCCTGGGAAATAAAGCACTGAGACTGAGATGCCCAAGCAGACAAAAAACTCCTTGGAAGTTAGTGAAAGTCTGGAGAAGGCTAAAAGGCTGTTGGCACTGAAGGATTAAATGTTGGGCCTCAGCTGGAAACTGCAACTTAGCAAAGAGTCTCGGTAAGCCATCCATGGCCGTCAGGAAGCAATAGTCAGTCTGTTGTCATTCCTATTGAATGGAATGTAGGTAGGTGTTAAGGAAATACCTTAATATCTGAGCTCACCTGCAACGTCTTTAGCCTTAGGGGCTGGTTGTGATTTTGAAAGAAAAAATAAGTCCTGTGTACTTTCTGGGAGGTTTCTCGCTGATGAATAAACAACCAAACTAAAATAGATCTGCATGGTGGCACAGTAATGAGCTAATGAGGAGTGAATAGTGCAGTCATGAAATCAGAGTCAGAATTAAACCAAACAGTGAATTAACAATTAAATATTAACAACTGATCAAAACATCACATAGACTGTCAACAGGATTTGACTAATGAAGCAATGCAGCATTGGACTGATTGTTACAAAACATTAACCTGGCAAACCTAAGGGTTGCTGTGACCTTTTCCTAGTCCTCTTGTGCAGGAGATAGATCCTCAAAAGCTATCATACAGTATGGCTAGAACAGGAGTATGGTTAACGACTTAACCCTTATTCTACATAGATGCTGAAGAGGAGAAAAGCTCACAAATGTTTATGGAACATTCTTTGTATGCAAAGAATATTTGTATGTACACTCTTTGTATGCAAAGTGTATTTGAGGACGATGGACCCTGAGTTAAGGTAGTATTTGGGGTATGCATGCGCCTTATTTGTGTACCCCCCGGAGGAGCACAGGGCTGGAGGGACAGATGAGACCAGTCCTTTATATTCACCCCTCACCAGGGCATAAACATTCAATCCCAAAGTGCCCGCTGAGGCACTGCTTGGTGTGACCAACGTGTTGCAAGTCACCGAACAGCTCCCACCGCCTTAAAACAAGCTGAAGACTGTTAGGACAAAGGCCCGGAAGTCTCCAACTATAGCATACTGGAGAAAAAGAACAGGAGAAATCAGTGTTCTGAGATCTGCAATTACACTTGCGTTAGGAGGTGATCCCAGACTATTTCTCCCCTGCTAAGCAAGAAATAAATCTTCCCAGCAAGAGATAATCTTCATGTCTCAGAAAAAGCTACAGAAAACAGCAACAAGGTGCTGGCAGATGTCCCTGAGTGTTAGTGGAGAGGGCTAAGGTGCTGGCTGCATAGTCTGGGAAGGATTTGATTCAAGATTTTGATCCAGGTGCTGATGTCTTCACTCAACGCCTCCTCTCAAGGGGCATCTTTGTGCTGGGTGAGTCAGGCTGGGGCAGCCCACAGCATTGCAGCATCTCTCCTCCCTTGGAGAGGTTGAGGGACCATTTGCCTCTCTGGGAAGGAGTGCGGACACAGGCATTGGAGCAGGCACCCAGCACAGCTCTGTGTCTGCAGTGCATTCACCCTCCCTCTCCTTCCTGGTGTATCCCTGAAGGACAGGAGAGCAGGGGCACAGCCGAGGAACCAGACCCAAAAACGTCCCCAGAGCTTCCCTGCCCTGGCGCAGTGTACAAGAGACAGCTCTTCTGCCCCAAAAGCCTCACAGAAAATACATGTTTCTGACATGACTGTGAAAAAGCGTTTTTTAAAAAAAAAGTTCTGGATACAGCTTCCTGCAATAACAGGCAGAAATTCCTATCATCTGCAGATCTCTGTGCATTCCTGGTATATTCTGTGAATGCGTCACATCGCTCATAGCTCTTGTACTCCTTGTCTCTCAGGACTTTAAAAAAGTCTCCCTCACTTCTCCTACTGTGTTTACATCTGTTCAATATAGCTCATCTGTTGGCAATAAGTTGTTTTCAGTTTGGCTAACATAAACGTCCGCCAACCAGTGCAGCATGAACCCTGCAGGCAGGAAGCCTCCCTTGGAGGGGCAGTGGTGCTGCCACGAGGGCTCTTGCTGAGATGGTTGCATCGTGGTCTGAGCCTTGCGGAGGTGCTTAAGCGTGTAGCAAAGCCATATGGGCCTGCTGTTGTCTCATCTGTCCCAGGGCCTGCGTGTTATTTGATTAGAAGTCATGTCAGGATTGAGTTGTGTTTTAATGTTGCTGGTCAGTTCGGTGCTGCAGCACAAGATGCTGCTTCCAGGACAATCTGAGAGAGGACTCAGTCCCTCATCTTCCATCATAGGAACTATCAGAGGTGCTCTTTGGGGTCCCACTCCATCCACAGCCATCCCATCTCCCTCTGGCCCTTATAACATAAGGCTTCACTTCCTATCACCTGGAGGGAGAAAGGGAGTTTCTCCACCCAGTCTCCCCACCAAGCAGTCAGTGCAGGAAGCCTATCTCTGGTGATGCCTCAGTACCCATGGCTGTGCACACCCTCCTGAGACTCCACTCTTGTTTCTCCCCTGCCACTAAGCACGTATATCTCTATGCGGAGAGCCTTTTCTCAACCCCTGGTGCTCATGACCATATGATGTGGTGCCCATGGTAGAAATTACTGGATTTGGGCAGTTCCTACCACTCTAAGAAAACTGTGTCTCAGCTTCTCTTTCCATTAAGGGCATTTAAGAATTTTGCATACATCCTTAGGGAACATGTTAAACCAGACAGGGTTTTTTTCACGCACCCTAGTGAAGACACGGCTGATGCTCTAGCCTCATCCAGCCTATAGCAGCCAGGATTGCAGCAGGGGACAGCAGTCCTGAACTGGATTTAAATATCTTTTGATAGAAAGGCCCAATATATTTTACTATTGCTTATCTTAGTTTCTAGCTGGTGTAGACATATTGTCATGTACACAGTGAAATATTGTACTTCACTCATTTTGTCTTTGTTCAGGCAAAATTTTTACTAAGCAGAAAGAAGCTGGCAATTTCCAGATCCCAGCGAGTCTAGAACATCTGTAATGTACATTTTAACACTTGCTGAGAAGGACTGTATTTTGCAGGGGAGAATGCACCTGAATTTGCAGTGTTTCCTCAGTGCAGAGGTTCATGGGCCAAAGGGAGGGCCAGGCATTTAACACAGCTCTTTATCTTCTGCTGAGCTCTCCAACTGCCTTCAAGATGAACAGACCCCCATGCTGGGCTCACAGGGTCCAGATGCTGACCAGATGATCAGTCCCACTCTTGGCCAGTATTTTCTGCTTTGTACATTCTGTTAACACCTTGCCAGACACAGAACAGATCCATCTCACAGTTTGGGGATTTTCATCCGGAACACTGAGGTGTGATCCAGGAGTGGTTGATTTATCTCACTCGTACCGATTGTGTTGAGCCAAATGCTGGAAAAGTTTGTGTTGGTTATTTCAGTCCATGCTTATGCAAGCGGCCTCAGCACTCAAGACAACAGGATTCCCTAGAGCAAGATCTTCTCAGAGATTACTTTCTTGGAGGAAGGTTTTTTTGAAGCTCTCATCATGCAAACATAGTAGCATACAGTACATCCTTGAATTTAACTTCGTGTCTGTACTACAACCACAGAAGCTTGGGTCTCTGTGCAATCCACTACAAATAAAAGTAGAGCTCTTTCTGAAGCACTTACCTCCTCCTCATACTCTTGTGTCCACTGCATACATTTTGGCAGTAGCTGTTTGCGAGGATGGCAAATGCACGTTTGTGACGATTGTCCCAGCTGAGGAATAGCCTTTCCTCAAGGAGTAAGCAGAGTGGAGTCTTCCAGAGCCAGTTTCTGTGGGGCAGAGGGAGAGAAATAGGATCTGCTAATGAGTGCTTGATGGCTTGCAGCTCCAAAGCCTTGAAATGCAGAGAAAGCAGCACTCCAAGATATGACATAATAACGAATTTTATGTCACACTTACACATCAGCTCCCATCTGAAGACCTTGATGTGCTTCCTAGAGCTGCTGACATAATACTATTCCCATTTTACAGCTGAAGATACTGCTACTGGGGATGAGCAAACATTCTGAAGGATGTCTCTGAGGGACTTTCCCCACCCTGTGTGACTGCAGCATGCCCCAAATGATGGCTCTATCTCTGAATTGTGTTTCAGCTCTGCCACATTTCCTCACCTCTGAAGACATACATGCAGCAGGTGAGCAGGGCCCCGGATAAGAAACAGCCAAGTGACCCTGCCATGCCGAGCCAGCACGACCAGCCAAACTTGTACTGGATGCCCAGAAACACATTGTGGAAGACCAAAGAGGACCGCTCCACGTAGACATCAACAGCGTACCACACCGAGCCGGTAATGCCTGGGAGACCTGCAGGAGAGGAGGGAGGTGCCACACAGAGCTCCCAGATGGACCACGAGCAGATCACAAACATAAAATCTGGAGCTATAGCCCACTGTCTGCTGGGTCAGACTTTAGGATGGGAAGACCTTCCTCGAACGGCAGGTTTGGCCCCTCTGCAGTCTCAGGTCTATCACTTTGGTGGATTCACCCTGGCTGTTTAAAAGAATCTCTCAAAGTGTTTACATGTGCTCCCAGTGGCTGGGGTGAGTTGGTACCTAGTTGGATGTTTATTGTTGCATGTAAAATTCTCCCACTGGCTATAACAGCAAAGCACATCAATCAGCAAAGCACATATCACCTAGGAGGGGCAGATGTGTTGTTATCATTTTATTAGAGATTGGCTGCAGAGATTTCGGGCTAAGTGATTCGCCCAAGGTCACACAATCTGTAGCAGAGCCAGGAACCGAACCAGGATGCGGGGACTTTCTAGCCCTTCAGCAATTAAGTCTCTTTGCCTTATCAACAACACTGACTTCTTCACAGTAAAACAGCAGTAAATGGAAGTCAGTCAACTCAGAGCCAACTCACCCGGTCAATACACAAAATGAAAGTAGCTCAACTCAACTATGTGCTGTTAGGGGCTGGCAGTGAACAGAGGAAGTTATATTGCACAAATAAAGCAAATAAAGATCCTTCCCCCATGTTTACTCTCTAGAAAATCATCAACTCCTCTCACCAGAATAAGAGAAGTCTTTAAATCTTCTCCCCTTTGCTAAAGGCTGTCCTGCAGGATGAGGGCGCAGCGGGGAAATACCTGCAATGAGCAACATTACTCCAGACACCAGGCAGATACGCAGCTTGATGAGCGGCTCATCGGGAGGAAGTTATATTGCACAAATAAAGCAAATAAAGATCCTTCCCCCATGTTTACTCTCTAGAAAATCATCAACTCCTCTCACCAGAATAAGAGAAGTCTTTAAATCTTCTCCCCTTTGCTAAAGGCTGTCCTGCAGGATGAGGGCGCAGCGGGGAAATACCTGCAATGAGCAACATTACTCCAGACACCAGGCAGATACGCAGCTTGATGAGCGGCTCATCGGGAAGGAATTTCACACAATCCAGTCCCAGGACAAGGAAGAGAAATCCAAGTCCTGCCAGGATATCTGCTGTGATCATCATGGCTCGGGTCAGCACCAGCTTCACTGCAGAACAAAAGCAGATCATTCTAGTGCACAAGGAATGGAAATGCAGGTGGGTAATGGGGTCAGATCCCATGGGAATATTTTTTTTCCTGGAGTGAGGCTTTCTCCAGCTTCCCCTGGGAATAACGCCTCAATGAGAAAAGAAACATGGCTCTAATATGTATGTGCACCAAATTATCTGTCACTGAGCAGAACAGATGCTCCTTTTGTCTACACTCAGACATCCCCATCACTTGTAGAAACACTTGTGACTATTACATACCAGGGTGCTCGGCGAAGATGGAGTCGTACTCATCGCAAGTTTGGATCCCATCAAAAACGTTTGTAACACATTCCCACCACAGGCCACGGCATTTTGTACTCACCTGTGGGTTGAGAAGAGAAAGAAGAGAAAGAAGACTGTAAGTTAATATACCCACCACCACAGTGGATGGTCAGCTAGACCCTTCAACCGAAATCCTGGTCCAGTTACATCAATGACAAATGGGAGCTTTTTAGACTGAAGAAGAAAGAAAGTGGCAGAATGGAGAAAAAGGACAGTGGTTTTTTTTGGTTTTTTTTTTAATTTTTGTGTTCCTGCTAATGGTTTTAATTAAAGCAAAAGAAATTCAGACTAGATACAAGGGAAAAAAAAAACTTTCCTGTTGGTAAGCATAAAAATTCTGAAGGAAATTTCTGGGAGTTGCTGGGGAGTGGCTGACAGGAAAGATCTAAGAGCAGGTTCAATCACTCCTTGACAAATGCTTGTCTAGGCTGAGCTGGGCAGGGCTATGGACCAGATGACCTGAGACTTTGCTGTCTGTGCTCCCCTTACATCATCCTGCTGCTGACCAGAGGCAGCTCAGAGGGGAGTGTGACTGGCGGGGCAGGCGTTGCACCAGGAGCTGGGTGCCTGCAATGGGAGGTAGCTGCGGTGGGGTAAAGATGTGCTTTGCAGAGCAGAGGTGTGGATGTCAGCCCCTCTCCAGACGTGTGTGGAGGGCTGCCCCAAAATGACTCAGCCGTAAACACTGGCTGGAAAATGAAAGGCAGCCGGCCCCGATCCGGGCCCTGGGGCTCCTGGTGCACTGCTGGCTATGGGGCCACGCGTGTCCGAGCCACACTCATCGCTGAGACATCCAGACTCAGGCAGGCGTTGCAGTACATCACAGCTAATCGTCTCTGCTGTCCTGAAGCTGTAGACACCGTTCCCAGCCCAGCCTTCCATAAATCACTTTAATATGGGAGGTATATTCATTACCAATGCAAATATGGCAACAAGCACCTTTAAAACATTCCTGGAATTGCTCATACAAGGAGCGGAGTTAATGCTGGTGCAGCTTTGGGCTCCAGCCTGCCCCGCTACTGCCATCAATGGAAAGAGAAACTCTCCCAAGGAATGGGTTTCATGCAGGTGAAGGGGACTGGGCTTGCTTGGATGACACCATACATTCATTTTTCTTGCACTGTGTAAATCACAAAGTGGATAATAACCTATCTCAGCCACTTAATAAAGTCTCATTCGGGATGTACCGAACTCCATAGCCAACTGCAATATTTTCTCTGCAATACACTGCCTGAGCCAAACTGTACACCTTCTCTGTGGTACTGTACTGTGGATAAAAGATGAGCAAAAATGACTTGCTACTTCAGACTGGCAAAAAATATACTATTTGTATTTGAATGAAAACAATCTACACATTTTTTTTTCATGAAGACGAAAACTACTTACAATTTCTGACAATTTTGGGGCAGGTTTAATAAAAAATATAGCCAAAAAAAATGGAAAGCAGTGCTGGGAAAAACTAGTTTCATTGATTTTGTGTTTTTCGAGAGAACAGTGTCATGTAAAACAATTTGCCAGATTTATTAGATGTGAGTTTGTATTGTGGCCCTCTTAATTCAGCTGCAGCTCCTCATCTGTCTTAACTCACCATCGTTCAGGCTGTGATTGAAATTAACATGTTTTTATTAAATTACATTTTGTTCCACTTGTGTTTATACCATTTCATGTTCCTCCTAAATCACCACAGGCTCATTTATACTACTCTGGATTCAGCTAGCACTCTCAGTTACTTCCTCACTTGCTTGCATTAGTATTGTTTTATAAATTTTATAAGCAGCATCTTCATCTAAATTATTTCTAAAGAGACTAACAGGGTTCCAGGCTTTTTTAGCCTCCAAGGAAAACAGAGGTCTTAAGGTGCAACATTTGTGATAGTGGTCTAGCTTGTGAAACAACCTCTTTCCCAGACCAGGAAAAGTCTTGATAAATGTTTGGTATTTGTTGGGATGCTTCAGTTGTCTGCTACTCCTGCTAGCACTGAGCAGGGGCAAAACCAAGGATCAGCCGATCTTGGTGCAGCACGTGCACAGCCAGTGATGAATATCTCATTGCCTGAGCAGAAGAGATGGGAACAGATGTTGGAGGGGGCCATGGCTGGCCTGAGCCACTGCTGAATTGTTCAGGTTTCTGTTATCTGTCTCTTAACCTGCTTGGCCATGTCTTGCTCCCCTCTGCTTTGTGAACTGTTTGTCCTTTTGACTGTTAAGCTGCTCCCATGCTACCCTTGGGCATCTGCCCCTGCGCAGGCAGCACAGACCCTCAGGCAGCTGCTGTGAGTCAGGGCTGGCTGGGGCGTCATGTGGGCATGGAGGGGGCACAGATTTCTCCATCCCACGGCCAGATCCATGCACCATGTTGGTAGTACTAATTACCCACCCCCTCTTCTACCCCTCATAGCAAATCTGCTCCAGCTTCTCTGGGTCCATCCAAGGGCTACCCCAGGAGCTAAGTAAGCATCACCACCAAACTCCTGATCTTCCACTTTGATTACGAAACACATTGCCACAATCTGCTTTCCCTAACGCAAGTATGCATGTAAAACATAAATTGCATAACGACTGTAATATATATAATTATATCCTATGCATAATGTATAATTAGTATTAAAATAATTCTAATACAAAAAAAAATTACAGAACAAGCACACACTTCGCCTCCTGGGGAAAGCGCAGAAGACAAACATGTGAGCACTGTTAGTCAGAGTGTTTTGTTGCACTAAAAAGGTGCCAATATAAAATGATTACAAGCCCAGCATGAGAGTAAAACAGGCAACATTTAACAGTAGTGGTAATATTTTTAATGCACCTGCAACAGGGAGGGACTGTGTATACAATACAGTGCTTGTTGGAAAGCAAAATACAGCTTTTTCCAGCATAAAATACCGCAAAAATTGAGACCCAGGCTGGTCTTTCTGCTCGCGCAGAGAGCACCGGTTTAAACCACTCTCTGAGTTGCCGTAACCCAGTTGTTTCAGAAGGGGAGGTGAGGTGCTGTGAGAGCTGAGCGCTGGCCACTGCAGAGGCAGCTGCTCTCAGTGCTCCCTGGCCTCTTTCTCCTGGACTGCTCCTCTCTGATGGGACCACAGCAAGGTCTTCCTCCTCCCCAGATGCTGGTGGCCAGGCGACTTTCTGTTCTAGAAGACTGGAGTTCCTCTCTCCTCAAGTCAAACTTGCCTGAATTACCCTTTTTTCAGCTGAAAACAGGAGTCACTCTGGACTCCACACCCTCCTGGCCGTGGATGGTTTACCTGTGTTCCCCTGTTTAGAGAGGCAGTGGGTCATTAGGGCCATTAAGGAGATCTGCCAGTCAGGTATTAAGGCTGGGGGCGTTTTTCTCCATTATTTAGTATTCACACTCAGAGCAGGAATGTGAGAGTAGTGGCTGCTAATAACCAAACTGGGTGTTAATGGAGCACTTTGCGACAGGTGCCTTTGTGCCAAGAAGACAAGGTTACACAGCCTCAGGGCAACGGACTGGATCTTTCCTGGACTCATTTTGCTCAGTTTCCCTTTTCTCTCTTTCTTGGAAATGATGGCAAAACCTGGGATCCATTTGGCTTTTCTGAGTGAACTGATACCTTCAACTGACTCCAGGCAATTCCCAGCTTCCTGAAATGAATCTAAAATATCTCCTAAATTAAGGAGATAAACGAAGAGTGATATCCCAGCCAGCATCAGTGTGTACACACTGGTTTCCCTGCAAAGAGGCTCACCAGGCAGATACACCGACCATCAGCAACCTCACAGCACTGGATCTATGACCACCTCAGCGTCTACAACAACCTCTCAGGTGGAGCATTCTGCTCCCTTCTTCTTTGCAGTTTACTTCTGCCAATACTTTTCTCTAACATGAGAGGGCCAATGTCTGCACGAGTTCAAGTGATACAGACTGGATCTGACGCTAGTCCCCACACTTGCCATAAATTTCTGCGAGTCTAATAGCTTAATGGCTGTTAAGAAAAATACTTTAAAAGCAGATGTACATGCTGGACTTTTCCACCAAGAAGTCTGACCTACAAGATCAGAAACATCTCTAAAATATCCATGCTGGCTGGAGGTACAAGGTAACCGTACTCTAGTTCATACACATTTAAATCTCAAGCTTGTAGAGCTCTCCCGAATTTACTAAGTGAGAGCAGAGTCTGGATAACAAAATCTGACAGAGAGAATTACACAAAATACCACTTTTCGTCTGGTTTTGCCTCTTTCATTTTCATCCACTTTCATCCAGCACAACAGGGAAAAAGCACATGAGAGTCAAGCAGTGATAACGGGAACAAAACTCTCTCTAGGACATGTTTGTTTTGGTGATTAGGCTCTCCTCACCCGGATCTTACCTCCAGGGAATCGTCAGCATTCACCATCCAGCAGTCTGTCCAGGTAGATATTATCAAAAACCCAGTAGAGAAAAAAGCAAAAAAACAACCCACATACTGGAGGAGAAACCTCATGCCAGCAGGTGATCAGCACATCCAGAGGGGTGAGAAAAACTATTCCCAGCCCTTCTTCTTAAATCTGGGGTGGAGGCAGAGCCTCAGTGCCCCAGGTCACCGCTGCCCTCTTCCAGTGGCCATGAACAGTGGGAACTTCTCACTTCTGCAGATGCCATCCGTTAGTGATGGCCGCAGGAGCAACACCCCCCTGCAATGGGGATGGGAGGAGGGTGAGAGCACCCACGGGAGCTGCTGCAGCCAATCCGCCCCGCACAGTTAAAGCTCTTGTCATGCCTGGCTGAAGAGAAACTGGGTTGTGCAGGTAACTGGCGTCCTGGACTTGCAAGGAAAACAGGTATCATTGCAGGGTTTGGCAATAGGGATTAGATAAGTAGGGATTAAAAAAATCAAAACTTGTTCTTCAGGGCAAAAGTTTTGAGCACTGCTAAAGGATACAAAGAAGAGCTCTCATGCACGCACATTTTTATCCCTGCACATTGGTTCATACCTTAGCATTGAGCAACTATAAAATGTACTGGTGTAGATCCCAGGCCCTTTGGCTGTTGGTCTCTGATGGACTGATGATCTAGTTCAACACAGAAAGGTGACTGGAAAAGGAAAAGGTATCAGTCATGGGCCTTCAGAGCTAACACTAACAACCATCCCAGCTCAGATATGGAGCTCTGTAACACGGGCACAGGTTGCCCAGAGAGGCAGTGGATGCCCCATCCCTGGAAACATTCCAGGCCAGGTTGGACGGGGCTCTGAGCAACCTGATCTGTTTGGAGGTGTCCCTGCTCCTCGCAGGGGGGTTGGACTAGATGGCCTAGGTCCCTTCCAACACAAACTATTCTACGATTCTGTGATTCTATTCTTTATTTAAGCCAAACCTAGATACTTTTTATGCCCTGGACTTGTGGGAATCTTGAACTTCTCAAGCCAGTGCCAGATGGTGGGAGTTTGTTTGGCTGGATTTTGCCATTGCAACCTTCCTGTTTTCCTGCAGGACCCCCTCTGTGAGCAGGGGTCATGCAGGCTGCCGGGGACAGAAGGACAGAGTCTCTGTAAGGAGGCTTCTACTCAATGCCACCTCTTACACAGTGCCAAGAAACCCAGCAAGGCTCCAGGGCATCCTCCAGGAGCAGGACTACACATTCCTCACATCCCAAAGGTACAAATGTACGGAAACCATCACATCCTCAGTGATCGTTATTTTTGAAAAGAGAAGTCATAAAAGATGGGAGACTTGCTTTTAACGGGCAAGCCTTCAACACAGGGCTGAGAAGCAGATTCTTGCTACACTTTCTGCTCTGCTTACAATCTGCTTTTCCAAACTGATGGTGTCTGTCATCTCAGCTGTCACCTCCAGATGGAGCCCATGGGTACTTTTACAGAACTGTTCAAAGCTTTCTCTTCTCCTTCCAAATACAAATGCTGTAAGAAGTTTATTATTCTTACAATATACAACCCACATAACTTCTGTCATAGCCTCATGACACAGTTTTACTGTCAGAGTTAACAATCTTTTGCCTTGATCCCAAATCACTCTGTTCCTCAGAAGTCATGTTGCAGAAGACGTCCTCAGCACGTGATTTGGGAAACAGTAGGTAGAAAGCAAATGTCCCAGGTCAAAAAGCCAGGGTCTACAGAACCCTCTGCTGCTTTAGCTTTTCTGCTCCCTGTTTTCTAATTCCATTCTTAGAAGCTGAGAAGTGAGGAACTTTTCTTCTTCCTTCTCTGCCAGATGTGTGTCTTGATATGTTTATGCAGGTATGATGCTTTCTGCTGAGTTTTCTGGCATCTAAGTGTCTATACAAGGCAAAACCACCCATGATCTTCACTTCATGGCTTTCTGTGACAAGGGGAGCGTTGTGTTTCCAACAGTTCTGACCCACAGGGACTGGGCATTGGCCATGCAGGTCCCATAAAGCATAATGACTTTCATCAGCCACATATCTATAGATGGCATTGATATGAGACGGATACTAACAATACGCATCATCTTAAAGTGATTGTCTTGCACTGTGTTAATTAACTTGTGTTTTCAAAACAAGGTATCCTAGCCAGTTGTTATTAGTAGTAAATCAGAAAAAGTGGTGAGCTCAGAAAAGGCCTGGAAAATGTGAAAGAGCCTTCCACAAAGAGAATTAAGTGGTTAGAGGAGGCAAGAGAAGGGTTTTACAGTACCAGAGGATTAGCCAGAAATGTATTATAGCCGCATGGATCTCACTGCCTTCTCATTCTGTCCTGCACCCAAATAGAAATGTTTTTCAGAGAGGATAAGCCCAACTAGGGACAATGGGGCCACCTAATTTGGTGCATGGTGAAAGTGTGCCCAATATAAGCATGACTGAGGAAGAAAGTGAAAAACTTCCAGGTGAACTGTAGGGCCACAGTAACAGCCAGAGTGGTGTTTCTAAGCTTTTGTAAATGAGTACATCACACTCTGGCCTTCCAGCTTAGCGCTTCAGATGTCCACGAATGTCAGCCAGACTAAATTCCACTAAGGGATGAAGGAGACTGTCCAGGTGCCAGCACTGCCTGTGCTTTGCTCCATCTCTCCACAGCTGCCACGGCAGTCCTAGCAAAGTCTTGTTTATGTTCCACACGTCCAGCAATTCGCATTGCTGTCACAGGTCCACCCACCTCCCTGTGTTCACCCTCCCTGCAGGGCAGGGCAGGGCAGGCCAGTGACCCTTCCTAGAGCAGGATGCCAACGCTTCCCTGGCCATGAGTCACTGGGGGAAGGGAAGTGGCTTCACACCAGCCATTTGCATCTAGCTTAGGGCTCAGGAGCATCCTGGCCACAGTGACAAAGCAGGTCAGGATGCTCCAGTTTTCCCTGGTGTAAGACTGCTCCAGAGTGTGCAATAAAATGAAGATAGTTTGTGATTTTCACCTAACAGAGAGATCAATCCAATATCCAGTCCTTCTTTTGGTCCATGTCTCCAAACAGTTCCATGGAAACCACTGGAGTTACTAGAAAGAACACAACAATCTTATTCAGTAGAAACTGACAAACGACATATTTAATACACTTTATGTAAAACAAGTCAGCATCTTCAGGAAGCAAAGTCTGTAGCAGTTTCTCATCATACTCTGCTTCCCTAGCTTAGCATGACAGATGTCCCCTCAGCTTCAGAAAACAGCTCTCCCAAAATAACCTCCCAAGATGTCTTTGTATAGCCTAAACCCTAGCTGACATGACTGAGTGTAGCTCTCAAATGGATTTGTAGGCTGTACTATATATGCTAACTGTATTTTATTCTCTTAGCTAACTGAACATTTACAGTCCTTTGACACTAACAAAAGCATTAGCGTATCCTAATACTTAATTATTAGAGCTTGGCCTTGTAAAATTCTTAAACTGCGCGGTATCAATGCCACATAATTTCACTAATGTAACAGCCTTATCACCTTGCCTACACACTCCCAGCTAAGAGACAAATACACTATGGGTCGATTGCTTTTATTACTCATTAACACAAGGTGGTCTGTGCTCTCTGTTAAAGGTGAGTCATTATACTGCAGAGTGATAGAAACTACCGCCACTCTTGGGAGGATCATAGCTGGTTTTCATCTGTCTGTCTACAAAACCACGGGCTGTCTGCCCAGCCCTTCCCACTCCTCCCTCCCGGTTGTACCCACTCCGTTTTCCTGATTCATACAGAACCATCCATGGCCTCTAAGTGTCTTCATCTCCAGAGCAGTGCTCCCTGGACATGAGAAGCATACAGATGTGAATTACAGAGCAATGCGTGTCAGCTGTGATATACCACTCCAGCTGTGATCATTTGGTCACCAGACCCTAGGGTTTAGCTTGCAGATAGCTTGGTAGCCCCAAGGAAAACAGTAAGACTTCTGAGCAACCTGTGACTTTTCAAGCAGGCAGTACATATGTTTATGTTTAAAAGAAAACAGGAAACCAAAGGCATTTTCTAGTAGATATGATCTTAAAGGACTGGTAAGTAAAAACCCTGTGTGTGTGTGTGTGTACAGATACTATACACAGGTACGATGCTTGCATACACGCCTTTAAAAGTTTTTTCAATCACTCCAATGCAATAAATAACAAAATATGTATTTCAGTACAGTCTTTTCAGACTTTCAAAGAATTCTGCAACTTCTCTTCAGTACAATAAATGTTGTTTTATAGCTGCCTGTGAAATCCCACACCTGAGAAACACATAATCTCAATGATGTATTACTAATCCCATTTTAGAGCTGGGGAAACCGAGGCACTGATGACGTGCCTTACATTGAGAGCGAGGAGTCACAGCCCCGCTCCTCTTTAACACCGGGCAGCACTCTCCGCGTGGGCGTGGTAAGATTCGTATCGGTGAAAACATGCATGACCACTCGGGTTTCCTGAAAGCAGCCACCGAGAACACACAGTGCCGCATACCAGCCTCACTGGCGTGTACAGGCAGAGGAGCTGGGCAGTGGATCAGACACACCTTTTCTCGGCATGTCAGTAGCTCCAGTGAATGGCCCTCGTCCCCAAGCAGCCTGAGGGCTGTCCATGCCCTGCCACGTCCCAGCAGCGTCACCCTCATGTGTTTCCCAGCGTGAGACTGAACTTTCCCATGCCCTGACACAAAGGTGAAAAAATGGAAGTGAAGAACAAAGTCTGTGCCAGTAATAGCAATTGTGCAGGAAGGAAAGGGAGAGCAGAGTGACTGTTTAGCTCTTTCCACAGTACCAGAGAAAAGCAAAGGAAGAAAGGTCCTGTGATGGAAGGGGTTCACACTGTGTCCGTGCTCCGGCAGCTGCTTCTCAGAAACTCGGCTCACCTCAGCCTCAGTGAGAGGGGCCATCGTACGTGCGCCTTACTCTGCCGCCTCTCCTGGCTGAAATCCAGCCCCTCTTGTGACTCACTTCACGGGAAACATCCGCTTCAGACCTCTGTACCCCTCGCTCCTGTTCACCAGCCCGCTTACTGGAGGGTGATAAAAGACCCTCTAGGAGACCCATCAAGGAGGGGATAAAAGTAACTACCAGGTTGAAATGCACATTTTGGTAACAGGATGTTTGATTTGCTATCGAAAGGCAAGGAAGGCAAGAGCTGAAGCTTGGAGAAAACAGTTGCTGCTGTGATTCACAGCCCATGAGCAAGGGCCAGTTTTGTGAGCATGGGTGGTTAGGTGAGCATGGGTCAGATTTGGGTATGGGATCTTCAAGGAGTTTCCCTGAAGAGCTCTGGGGCTGAGATTCTGCCCACCTGCTTCTCAGCAGTCACCACACACCCATTGTCCCCTTCTGTTTAATACCCAGCATCCAAGCTGCACATCGAATGCTCCCTGGAGCTGACACACAGTGACTCCCAGGTCTGCCCCCCCACTCCACCCACCAACGGCGCTGTACCTTCTGTGCACAGCTGGGCTCTGGCAAGGGGGAGAAGCCCCAAATGCCCCAAAGACTCCCACGAGGTCACCCCATTGCTCCAGCCCTCTCCCTGCATGGGGGGGACACGGAGCAATGATGCCTCTGCCTCTACCCTGAGCAAACTAGCGAGAGCAGAGCCCCTCATAGCTCACACACACCACATCACCCTCGCCTTGCAGACAAGCTCTGCTGTAGGCTGGCAGACAAAACCATGGAGGAAGAGTAGGAAGAAGGGGAAGGATGGAAGCTCCCTGAGGAATGGAGAGACATGGACAGAGCTGCAGTCCCAGCTCTGGGACAGAAGAAAACAGTGGGTGACTCCAGCTTCCAGCACTCGTCTTGCATGTGTTTATATAGGGAGAGTCTTCAGGGGCCTCCTCCTGTCCTCTCCTCCGCATCGGAGTGTCTGTGCACCAGGAGGGGAGAGCACGGTATGTCCTTTCTTTCTTCTCCTATCCTGTTCTTATTCTGCCCCGGTGGTCGTGGTTCATGTCGGGCTCGATTTCCCTTTCTGTTCTTTACGGAGACATGCTGTTCCTCATCTAAGCTCTCCCAAAAGAGACCATCGCTCTGCCTGCTTCTGGCTTAGGTTTTGTTTGTGTCGTCTTTGTCAACAGAACAGGGTGTGGGCTCGCCCGAGTGCTCCCAAATCACCCATCAGCAAAGCTTCTGTGTACATCGGGCTTAAGGAGGAGTTTTCAGAAGCAGAGAGACACAGCTGTGAGAGAAACACCTCCAGCCTCTGGCCTCCAGCCAGATAACTGGGGTTTGAAGGCACTGAAATACGCAGGCATTGAAATATGACCTTGGGTTGACAATGCGCTCTTTCCATCCTAACGATAAAGGGTGTGTTAGAAAGTCCAGGAGAGAAGGTCCTTCCCTCCTCCTCTGCCTTGCACACATGTGCATGCACAAGCTCTGCTTCCAGTGCAGATGTGTCTTGCACTTTGCAAAGGATTTTCAAGAGTTTCATTCCCATGTAGGCACTAGAATAACTGGGCACATTTGCAGACTTCTTTAAACGTTTGACCCTGCTTCCCATGGAAAATCCAGCCATGTGTGTCACAGCAGCAGCTACCGAGTGCTTCAGAAATAGCTGGCTCTGATTTCAGTCTCTTAAAGGGGACTGAAGCATATTGAATATCGACAATTACAAACCCCGCCCTACTGCTCCTCTCACTTTCTAGAGACAACTACCTGTTAGAGGATGGTTGTACGGGGTCAGCATATCTGTGAGGATGCTGAGCAATTGTTCACCAGTTCTGGCCTGCCATAAGACTTCCTACAGTATACCAATCTATGTGTCTTGGATTGTTCCAATACCCAAGTACATCCCAAATAGGTTAGGTCTTATGGATCCCCAGAGGAATTCCTAGCAATATGTGGAAGAGACTGAGTTCAGCAACCCCTCAAAAAGACCTGACACCTCATCTCCTAGCCTTCACGTTGCCTGATCTACGAATCTTGCAGCAGTTCATGGCAGAGCCTTTCTAGGAAGTACCCTGGATCACTTTATCTTCCCAGTACCTGTTATCTGACATGCCATAAGGGCTGAGGAAATGGATAGAGGGTGTGATCCAGGCACAAAAAGGTGAGACATAGCCATACTCTGGGATGGGATCTTTGAGTAATCTCTAAAATGCTGAATACAGCTTGGGCTTTTCCTTAACATGAAGGTTGCCCCAAAACCAGACTCACGGGTGAGCAACATAAATGGTGGTAACTCTGGCTTCATGGAGGTAACTCTGTCTTCAGTACTGGCTTAACAGCAGTTCCTGTGGAGGACTTCAGATCTAGTCATTAAGCATCTTCTGTTCTTCTTCATTCTATCTGTTTGTTTTATCATTCCAGTCCTCCACCTTCCTTCATCTGATTTCAGGAAGAATAACCTGAGGTTCTTCGAAAGACGAAAATTTTTCAGTGGTGATCCTGAAGGTGATGAGATTCTTGCCAGTCTCAAGAAATTAATTCCATAACTAGGCCGTCGAGCTCATACAGACTCCTCCTGCCACTGACTCCATGGTGGAAACTTGGTGAGGTACGAGTAGAAATGTGATCCCTGCTATAACTGGTCCATGGAGGATCAGGACCAAGACCTTTCACGTATCAGGAACACGGTGAGAGCAAACAGGATGGCTGGATGCCAAGGCTTAAGTCTTCACAGAGCCCATTTCCTGGAGGACCTGAGAGAAATTTTACTAATTGCACTTAGAAAACTCCTCCATGGTTGGTACCAGGGATTAATTTTATCTTGTCAGGACATTGGTGCACATCTCTCATGGCTCATGCACTGAGTATGACACTTACAGACACATGAATCTGCCCCTCTCTCCCTCTCAGTCAGGCCTGGGTCTTCACTTACTCTCATTGCTCTCCCTCTCCTGCCCTGGGACTCTGACACCAGAAGCTACTGTACTCCATCTGGCCCTAATGACACATGGTGGCGAAAGTGGCCACAATTTGTGGTTGACCCTTCCAACAAGGCACACTCTCCACCTGCCACTTCACTGTTGAGCCTCTTCCCTAGATGCTCCACCACACCTATCCCATCATCTGACACCATGATTAGCTTCATACCTTTTGAGAAAGACTTTTGTTGATGATATGACGTAGAGCTACCTTCTATTGACAGCATGCAAAATTAAGTTTAATAACTCCCTGCTTTTCCCACCATTACCTCTCTAGTACTGTGAAACTTATTGTTTCCATTAATTTGATTGTGTCTGACTTTTGTTTTTTATCTGGCCTCTGGTACAGAATGTCCAGTGAAAGAACAATCTTAAAATAGAAAATTGAAAGCAAAATAAATCCTACCATACAGGTCAAATCTCTTGGCCTCTCTGGGATGGGTTTCATGCCATGGAATCTCTATCAGAGCTTCCAGTATCATTTTGGAAAACAACACTTGAGCGGTCAAATGCAGGACCATCTTTATTTCTCAGCAGCTTGCTGCCTTGCACAGACAAGCCCGGAGATCTGAGAGCTGTGGGTAATGACACATTCGGAGCAGCTTTGTATTTGCCAAAACCACTTGTTTACAGACGGGGATGATTTCAGTGTTTTGGGGCATTCTGAGGGACAGTCTCAGGCCTTGTGGTCATTTGTGGGTTGCTGACTCAGGAGAGGAGGAAAAACAAAGGCAACAGGTGAAAACCAAGAAGACAGGGAGGAGACACAATCCCCTCCAGAGCCCTCACCAGAGGGTGGTTTGGAGGAGAAGACAGGAGTTCAGCCAGCCTCTGGTATCGTAAAACTTCAGCGTGTTCCACACAAGCACATTATAACTAGAGCCAGATGAAATCCATTGTGTGAAGAGTAGAGTGAAACTACTCCCAAAACTGTAGCTTGAATACAGCCAGTAAGGAAATAGGAATGTTTGAATGACTGCAAGAAGAGAGTTGATTATTAGCTTGCTTTATCTCCAGCAGCTTAGGAATTCCAGGTCATGTCTGCTGATCAAACACACAGGGGATTCTGGTGTTTCTGATCCCCAACATTTGAGGAGGAATAATTCATACACTCCATTTTAAATCAAATTTTCACAATATGTTGGCTGTGTGTAGTCAGTAGCAAATAAGTTCAGTCAGTCTCTCCAACTGATGCTGCCTCCATCAATCACAAATTTCAGTTCCAGAGAGGAAATCTGAACTTTCCTCCTGGAAATGGAGATTTCAGTTCAGGTGTGCAGAGGAAAGCTCCAGTTTTGGTGCTATTTTCTATCCTGTTGCCTTTTAGGCAATGAGTTATTCAGAGCTGGTCTTCTCCATCAACTTTTTTAAAAACTTCCTACTGAATGGCAATCCTGCAATAGTTAGCAGCTGATGAAGGGCTAAGCTTGCTTTGTGCTGCTGTGCTCTGCAGCCCTGCAAGCTGTGATCTTTGGCTGCTTGGGCTGCTAGCATGGTCAAACACAATGTCTGCCCCTCACTGCAGACTGGGCTAGACACAACCCCTGACTAATCCCAGGGAAGATTTGCAGCTGTCTTAGCTCCTCCTGACATCTGGGCAAAGACATCTGGGCGCTGCCTGCAAAGCAGTGCTTGGAGTTAAGGTTCAGCAGGGGTGTTTCTCTTGGATGAACGGGGGAGTAAGTGGGAGACAGAGAAGAAAAAAACAGCCTGCAGATAAACAAGAAAGTAATTTTAAGGTTTTTTTTTTTCCTAGACAATGTAAACCAAAGCTAAATGCATGTGGTCCCAGCAATCTGCCCTTTTTTTCCCAGAACATTGGGGACATCAAATGAAACAGCAAGTCATAAGGTTCAAAAGAAACAAGCTATTGTAATTTTCCTGTGAAACACAGACTTAACCTGCACTCCTTGCTGCAGGATGCTGCAAGTGCCAGAAGTTTAAAAAAACAAACAGCCAAATTTATGGAGGAAAAATCAAGTGAGCAAAATTGAAGTTAAAAGTACTGGCACTGGCTCAGGATATATTCAGACACAGATCAGGGTGGGCTGTAATGCGTTTTGGGGTAGTGTCACTGTGTGCTTGTGTTATTCCCTGGCTCTACAACTGGCTGTCACCAGAAACAGTGAGCTGGGCCGATGTTGTCTGGCCATTTCCATTTTCTGGTCCAGATGTGGAGCTTGTGTCTTCGCTCTGAAAACAGGATCATGCAGCTGTGCCTGCTCTGCGCACCTGCCCATACTTCTGATAACTTATAATCAGAATGAGATGTTTCCCTCTAGTACATTAGTTTCAGCTCAAGGATGAATTCAGGACAGCTTGGGGGCCAGCTGTAGGGGACACCAGGACAGAGGATCACACGCAACCCTGTGCTCTCCAAACACAGGCATTGCACAGTGAGACCTTCTCCGAGAAACGTCTGGGAGAAGAGGAAACCAGGCTGTTCACCTGCAAGTCCTGGCACGCGTTAAAGCCTGTTTTTGCCAGAAAAGGAAACAGGTATCTTTTACTACCCACAGAGTACAAACCTCTGCTGAGTACGGGGGCGAGGCTGCTTGTTGACTAACAATACCCAAAGGAGCGATAGGACCAAGGTGTTAAGCGTTTGCTCAGTGCAGCAAGGACTGTTGCACATGAGGACAATCTCTATGAACAATTAGAGGAGTCTGTCTACCTGCAGACTGAAACACCCCGGTCTGATTTCGGTACCTGTCTATAGACATGCCTCTTCTCACTTGATCCTGCTTTTGTAAAGGGCAAAAATTGAAGACTCACATGTTTACTTAAGAACAGGCCAGTCACTAAGGACTGTCAGTACTGGAATACCTTTAGCCTAGAGAGTACAGAGGAGATTGCGACACCTTGGATAAACCCAGGTAGTTCAGCTGAGATTAATGATCTGAAGGAATGGTATTTCCCCAAAAGTCAGGTAGAAAAAATGGGAAAAAATAGAGTGAAAACTCTTTGGGACTTCCAGTGTAAAAAATAATTTTAGGCAGAGGAGGGAAGGCAGTGATTATTGACAAAGGGTTTATTTTACCCATTGAATGACTGCAGAAAATAATCTAAAGAAAACAAAGAAGATATTTCATGTCTCAAAGAAAGGAGGGAAGTCCAGAAGAGAAGACTTGATGCTCTCAGGGATGCTGTAAAATTCTCAGCAAATTCCAGAGCGCTGAGAACTCTGATGAGTGATGAAGGGGAAAAGCGGAGTTTCAGTGTTTATCTTGCTGTGTAAATTCCTTGTGATGTCCACAGAAAGAGTTGCTGAGTTTTGAAATCTTTCACGAAATGTAATAAGTATCAACTTCAAATTGGCCCTGGAAAGCAAAACTTAAATTGAGTGTTCATGAGGTTGGGACTCTGTGCACAAAGTGTTTCTATGAGCTGTCATGGTGGTCAGTGCTCACAGTGACAGGAGCCACTTGTCTTCAGGCTTTCACCTCCAGAAAGCAAAATGCAGGCACATAACTTGTGCCTAGAAAGTGTGCACAGAGACCCAGGGAAGAGCCTGTGCTGCAGCTACATGGATGATGGGAGGTCCAAGAGCACATGGACGTATCTCAGTATTGCCTTTCATCGGTTGTGTTTGACCCAAGGCCACTCTGTCATGCATTCACCCAGTGACACTGCCCAGTGCAGCACCCAGCTGGGACAGAGGAGCAGTGGTTGGCTGTACAGCCCCTCAGGAATGCAGCACCCATCTCCGGGCAGCTACAGGCTGTAATCCCACAGCACCCCTCGCAGAACAGGGTTGTCTTCAGTCTAAGCTCTGTAGCCTTCTGGAAGGGGAAGAAACTGAGGATGCATGGTGTCCCTGCTGTATGTCCAAGCACTCAGACTCACACTATGGACAGATTTGGCACAAATTGGCCCGAAGGTGCCACCAGGAAAAGCCCAGCTTTTCCCAAGTACAAGGTGGACATGGACTGCAGTCCTTCCAGCAGTGTGGTTGGAGTGCTTCATCAGGCAGCACGTGACTGAGTGCCTGCTGCACGCATCTCCTCAAGACCACTCTTGATGTCCCTCCTAGTGCAAGCGCAGTCAGATCGCTGCCACCCAGGACTCCTTCCTGTACTTTCCTAGAAGGTTCCGTAGAAAGCTCAAGTCCTTCCCACACAAAATGTCTCCTTTCCCCCTCCTGGCTGCTTGGAGCTGTCAGCCAAAGGATCTAAACCTGCTAAAAGCATCTTTGGAACTTGTACCCCTGTCCAGAGCTGACCTCAGCTGTAGGAGTCAGCAAGGAGCTGCCTGATCTGTCTGGGGATGGCAGGAGAGGGGTGAGTCAGTTCAGTGCACCGGAGCACCTAGGAACACTGCACATTCCTTTGCAGATGGACACTACTGGGCTGATATGACTACCCAGACATCAATGATCAAATCCAGACACTCATAACCCTGCTTTCCTCGGGTTCGCATGGGTTTCTGCCCTGCCTCTTCATCGGGCAAGGAATTGTTCCTCCCAGGGACAAGCTCCAATAGCCAGCACCTCCCTAGTTTCTTGATGAATACACAGAGCAGAGTTTTTGATGAATATACAGAGAGGTGCGTCTACTTTGTTATCTTTGTGTGGCCAAAGAATGCTTTGCTGCTTTCCTCTGCTATAAAACCAGGACTCACAGAGACCCTGGAAAACCCCATTTCTTCAGCTGCAAATTCACAGCTCCCTAATTCCTTTGCAAGTGAAAAAGAACACGACCGGTAAAGTTTGCTACCAGGTAACCAGGATGGATTTCGTCACACCAGCGCTGACGGACGTTGGGGACCGGCAGCCGCGAGTGTTTTCAGAGCAAACCAGCCTCGCTTTGTCTCTGCCCGGTGTGGCGAGATTGCAGTTGCTTTTCTCCCCTTTGACCCCCCCTCCCCAGCATTGCGCAGGACTGGTCAGGTAATCACGGGTCTGTTTGTCTGTTTGCACATCTCAGGAAGCAGCTCCAGCAAAATCTCCTAAGTCATCAGAATGCAGCAAACCACGGTGTCAAAACAATACCACCCCATCCCTACCTCCAGCAGCACCTTTATCAGTAATTATCACCTGTTTATCTCAGAGCCTGGGATTACAGCAGGTCCAGGCTGAAGGTCCCCCCTGTCCAGCCTGTGAGGATGGCAGGCGGCACCACCCAGACATGCCATGTGCTCGCCAGGCCCTCGAATTAGACAGTATTTCCTCACTCCACCTATTCTGAGTCCGGATCTCTCAATATTCAAATATTCACGTAGGAGAAAGGGGAATTATAGTAACTGGACAAACACACGCCCGAGAAAGGGGACACTCCTTCCTGGTCTGTAATCCTTTTGTTCAATAAGCCTTAGTAAATCACTGAAGAGTTCAAATACTAAAATTTCTCCTTTAAGGGAGACCCAGGAATCCAAAGATGTGCAGTGCACCGTCCTTATTAAACTGGTAGATTCAAAAGTTTGGATTTAGGGTTCTGGCACATTTGTATGGGGCTGATGAGTGTTTGCTCAGCTGCATCTTTGAAAGCCCTCTAAAATCATATCACCGACCATTTCCACGACTCCTCCATTACTGCCCCCGCAGCAGTTTATTCCCATGTGTGTTGTGTGGCCGGGGAGCCGGGCAGTGGGTCTGCCAGGTGGGAAATGCCCCCTCACCCTTGCCTTGGTGGCAGCGCTGGGGTGGGCTGGGTGACAGGGACACCAGTGGGACAGGTGGGACTGGCACAGCCCAATCTCCACCTTTCCCATCCGATGCGGTGGCTCGAGGAGGGTGTCTTCACCGAAAAGAGAAGTTTGTCACTCCGGCTGGTAAAGGGCAGCGACAGCCGGTCAAACCCCAGGAGGGTGATGTGGGTTCATGCTGTCCGAGCCCCCAGCTCTGGAAGGGGAGGGACCCACGAGCACAATCAGGGCACTCTGGGGGTGCCAAAACCTCCCAGGGTGCCAACGCATCCCCCGGCACGCCTCGTGGGCACAGAAAGGAGAGACAAAGTTCCTCTAGAGGAAGCGAAGTGAAAGGTGAGCCCCGAAAGCTGCGGATCGGGGCGAAACTCTGAAGAAGAGGGTCACCCCGAGGCGGGGGTGAGGGGGGTGGTGGTATTTTAATGCCCCCCTCACCCGGGGGGTGTTGATAACCCCCCCCCCCAACGCTGCGCTGCAGGGAGGAAGGCGGGGGAGCGGCAGCAGCCAGGGCGGCTCCCCCAGTACCGCACCGGGGAGGAAGGCGGGTGGGTGCGAGTGGCCGCGTCCCACCGCGAAAAACCCCCACGGCGGGGCGGGGCGGGGGCAGGGCCGCCAGGGGGCGCACTTTGCGCGGCTTTAAAAAGCTGCGCGGGGCGGCGCGCGGGTGGCAGTTGCGGTGCGCGGAGCTGGTTGCGCTTCTCTCCCTGTCCTTCGCAGCGACCCTCCGCCGGCGCGGAGCAGCTTTGCCCTCTCTCCGCGCTTCCCCCCACCTCCTCGGCTCCGCGCAGACATGGCCAGCGGGGGACTGCAGCTCTTGGGCTTCGTGCTGGCCTTCCTGGGCTGGATCGGCATCATCATCAGCACCGCCATGCCCCAGTGGAAGATGGCATCCTACGCGGGGGATAACATCGTCACAGCCCAGGCGCTCTACGAGGGGCTGTGGATGTCGTGCGCCATGCAGAGCACGGGGCAGATCCAGTGCAAGGTGTATGACTCGCTGCTCAAGCTGGAGGGTAAGTTGGGGCTGGGGGTGGGAGGGGTGCGGGTGTTGGGGTGCCCGTCCTGTCGGAGCTGAGGCTGGGATGGGGAGGGTCCGCCCCGTCGGGATTATCCCCTCCGTCCTCTCCGGTCGGGGCTGAAGGTACCGGTCCCGTAAGCTCGTTACCCGTACCCCGGTGCCGGTCGTGTCAGGGCTCGGGCTGAAGTATTGGGACTGGGGGTGCCAGTCCTGTCGCCCCCACTCTTCCCCCCCAGGGGCCTGTCCCGCCGAGCGTGCCAGTTCCGTCGGGTTTAGGGTCGGAGCTGCGAGGCTGAAGGCGCAGAGCTCAGGATCACCCATCTTTTTGGCGACCCCTCGTCCCGTTGGGGCTCGGACGCGTGTCGTGGGGCTCTCCCCGCCAGGGCGGAGGGTGACTCCCCCGGTGACAGTCGCTCGGGGCTGGGGGGGGCTCGGCGGGCAGTACTCGGGGGAGGGAGCCCGAGCCGTCCCGCAGCCTCCTGCCCGCACACCGGCTGCATGTCCCCCAATTAAAAAAAAAAACCTCCCGGGATAGGAAGGGTCAGATTCTCCACGTCTGTTCGGGAAAACGCCGTGGTTGCGCCGAGTTTTTGGCTGTGGAAGTTCAGACAGGGACTGCCCCCGTTTACAGGGCTCAGCGGGGAGCGGTGCTGAAGTGGGCTGCTCAAGCACGGCTCCTTTTCTTTTTGCGTTTGGTTGTTTCGTCTTTTGTTCTCTTGAAAGCCGCTGCTACTCCCGTGGGGCTTTGAGCAAAGGGCTGGCAGGTGAGCTGGACTTCAGCCCAGGCAGCACTGCCTGTAGTTTTTAGGCAGACCAGTACATCAAGGTAAAAACTCTAGGTCTCTTCTCTTGTCCTGGGACGGCGAAGCCATCTCACGCATGCGGGACCTGGCTGGCTGGAGAGTCACTAGGGGAGGTCTCACCGAGCTGGACCCAGTGAAGGCTGTTTTTAGAGCGCTGGGGCTTAGAACTTAAGCTGACGCCCAAAGGAGTTAATTTTTTTTTTTTTTTTTAAATCCTTTCTCAATATCCATTCCGTCATCCCGACTCTAGCAGTGTCTTGTAACTGAAACACCGTCATCCTTCTTCCTCCCCAGTTAATAAAATAATAATTGCCACCTTGTCACCTTCTCTTTCCCGAAGGAATGAGCAGGTAGTTTCGCATGAACCGAGGACCTTGGGGAGGATCCCCGATACAGATTGCCACCAACTCTACCAGTGTGTCACGCAGTGAAGCCGGACACCCCGGGCCCCACCTTCACGGCTAGCCCATATCAGTCACCCTTGCCCCGAACACCCGTGGGCCCTTGCAGCTGGTAGAGGTGCAAATTAACTCCCTTGAGAGTGCGGTGTACCCACTTAGCACTACCGGGGTGTAGGGCTGGGCTAAGCACCCACTTCGTGGTTTGAGCGGTAATTATGTGCAATCCCAGCTTCAGGCCTCTTATCTCACACTGGGGGTGGGGGGCGAAGATGCCAGCAGGGCTGAGGAATCTTCAGCCGCCCCCCTGGATGGGTTGCGAAAGGTGAAACCGCCTCGGGGGGCTGTGTGGTTGAAGCCTATTGTGCTGTAAATGAGACCTGCCCGCAGAATCAGATGCTGAGCCCGGCTGGAACGGACCCCTAAAAAACCTGCCCCAGGACCTCCAGACCTGCCCCATTCGTGGCCAAGTGCTGAAAACCAGCTGCTCCCCTCACTTTTGTCCTGCAACAATGCAGGCTCCTCTCCTCCAGGGCTACGGGGGAGGGAGGTGTGAGGTGCCAGGGACCCAGGCTGTGCTCTCTGTGGCCTTTTGTCCTCTAACAGAGCCCTGGCCCTGCAGGGCACCCTTGCCTGAAAATTCCCGGGAAGCCCAAGAACTCTGGAAATCGTAGGGGATGTTTTTCCTCGTTGGTAAAGTCAGTGAGGGCTGGCTAAAAGACTTGTTCTCTCCTACCCCAGCTTGTGTCTTTCCCAGTTGAAAGCAGGTCACACCTGGGGACGTACACCTTATCTGCTGCTTTCCCTGCCTGGTGTCCCTTCAAGGTCTTGCAGCCACATAGGCTCAGGCAGGACCAGCAGTGCTGTATTTTTGGTGGAGCTGTGAAAAAATACCCATTTATACCCAATTCGACAACCTGGGACAGGTGCAGCTGTGCAGTAAGAGCTCCCTCACTGCATTCATTTTATATCATGGTGAAGGTGGTACAGCTGTGTGGGCAGAAAAACAACTTCTGCCTGGCCACGCTTTCCTGCCAGAGCTTCACATGCCCTGAATGCTCTGAGCCACCCATCAGAGCCTCGTGCAGTGGTGGGAGAGGCTCAGATCTGTAATTACTCTGTCCCTGTAGAAAGGACTGGCCTCCTCACACCTGCAGTAATTCATGGTTGTGGGAATGCTGGAAAGCTTTGCCAGCAAGCTCTTGCGTATTGCGTAGCTGTAGCCATTCCTCCAGCTGTGCCAGTGTTTGGAATGATGCTGCATGGCAGATACGGGGTTGGCACAAGCTGATCAGCACTGTTAGCCAACCGCGAGGCCACCAGCCTCCTGTGTGGCCGCGCTGCCCGAGTGCACCCATGCTGGCACTTCTCCCGCAGCTGCGTTCAGCTGAGGGGTTATGTCAGTGCTCCCATTCAGGCAATAGAAAGGCTGCGTTTTGCTGGCTTACGTGAAAAGCGGTGCGTGGCCACATGCAGACATAGAGGCAACAAAAGCCACCCTTGCAACAAGGCTTTGTTGCACAGCCTCAGCATTGTTCTTGTAGCCCTCCAGCATCGTCCATGGAGTTTAGCTGAGCTTTGTGCTCCTCCGGGGTCTTGGACAGAAGGGAGAAGGGTTCCAGATACCTGTCTCTGGAAGCTTGCAGCCCCACCTACCACACTCTCCTTTTCAGAGCAGAGGTTGATCTGGGTTCTGTCTAGGCTGTTTTAGATGAAGATACTTATCGCCCTGTTTGGTTTTGCTGGGAGAGGTTCTGCGCTTGAACAAGCTGAGACCCATCTACCACTTCATCACCAAACCTAGTACATCCACAATGAGCCTTTGTGCCCTAGCCCAGAAAATAAACAAGGGTTTGGATATCCTCTGGGTCAAACAGCATCACTGAAACGTGAAATCTTTCCTCCTGCATCCCTGGCTGAGCCTGTTCCAGGAGCTGGGAAAGAGGATGGGTAGGGGAAGGAAGGGTTCGTGCTCACGTTACTGCTGCTCTGTCGTGGTGGTGGGAGAGTTGGGAGGGTGGCCCTGGGAGCAACAAAGCTATAGCACAAAGGGACAAGTGTGTCCAAATAGTTTGTCACCTCTCCATCTTTAGATCTGGACTAAGCAGGTAGAACCTGCTGGTATCTGCGCTTTCATGTGAGTTAAGGGTTAATTTGCTCCCATGTTTCTCAATCCTTGTTCCTTCCTCATGAAAAACCATGATCAAGTGATAAAACAGTCTCACTGTGCTGCACTTTGAGAAGGTAGAGGGTTACTTGGAATGCCACCGAGGCTGTTCCTGTGCGATGCCGTATTGTGACAGCAAGAAGGATGGGAGTCTGTTGCAACACACTGGCTTTATTGCTCTAGGAGCAGCTCCTAAGCAGCTTTAGCAGCCAGTGTTACTCTGTGTTACTAAATCTCTTGGTAAGGGAATTTCCAGGCTTTGTGGGAAAACAGGCTGCCCAGGTCTCCTCTGACCAGGAATCTGGAGACGGTGGTACTGTGTGTTGCCTGTCCTACCAGTAAGCTGTTTGAGTGACTGCAGGAGAGCATTGAACCTTATTTGCTTTGGAGCAGGCAGAGACCAAGGCCACTGTCACCTACTGAACTTGCTTCTTTTGCACTGGACATGCAGTGAGGGCTTCCCAGCCTTTTCATTTTGGCAAGAAACATGACCCTGTCTGAGTCTTGTGTCCTGCCCAGATCCCTCTGTACAGTCTTTTGAACTTGTGGGGAGATGCTTTGAAGGACTCCATACTGGAATATCTAATGGTGATGGGGGTGCAGGATCTTTGCAGGTGCTGGTAAGGGAGTTGAAAGCTTTCAAGCCACTAGTAGGCTTTTGGGTCCAGCCAGAATGACTGCAAAGTATGAAATGTTTGCTTGCTAGCTCTGAAGCTGTTATGGCTTGCTCAGGTCTTCTCATTCCTTTGCCTGCTGCACAGAAGTAATTTTCACGTGCTGGCAGGGTGGAACAGCAGGATCTCAGATCCTGCACCTTCAAGGAGATTCAGCTTTCATGAAACCCTAGTGGGAAGGCTGCTGACTTCTCTTGGAGGTGGCGATCCAATGTGCTTCCTTACGCTACAGGGGTGCTTGTAAGTCCTGGGGAACTTCCCTTGCAGAAATTAGAGGGAGCTGCAGAGCATCTGTTTCACCTGTATTCTATCTTGGTTGCATGGATGCCCATGGGAAGGAAAAGTCCATAGTTTAAATACAAACAAGGCAGTCAATGAGCATCCCTATCAGAAAACCATCTGCACACAGAGCCATTACAGCAATTTTGCATTACAAACAGGCATCACAAAAATCCCGTGGCACTTTCTCAACAGCTTTTCTGTAATGTAGAGGACATAAACAAAATAAATAAGGAAATGTGATGACAGAAAAATAACCTCAAACATATACAAGTGAAGTCTTTTTTTTTTTTTTTTGGGGGGAACTAAGCAGTTGCCAGCAATTACTTCTGTGTCAGGTAATCATAGTTGTGGGAAGGAAAGTGTTCTGTAGGCTTCCGATAAACTACATGATGTGGTTTGTGTCCAAACCCACTAACAATAAGTCAGAACTGTTTGTTAGCATGTTTTTAAAAAGTGGGTTTCATTACGTAAAACAGGTGTGAGTGCCATGTGATTTTTATGGACTTGAACAGTATTTTATGGCTTGCAGAATTCCAATTTCTTATTAATCATCCTCAGTAGTTTTAAGCCTCTGTTCTTCAGTATTTGCTGCTTTCCTGCTATAGGCTTTTCAGGCCAGGTGTCTCATTACTAACCAGCAGTAAAAAGGCTTGGCTTCTGAGTCAATAGTGGTTTAGTTGCCATCTGACAGCTGTTGTTGGGTGCCAGGCCATTTTATCGTGCCTTCTACCAGACTGTGTTTTTCTCTGAGGGCTCCTGAGGCTGCCTGGGCTTTCTAACAGCTGTGGTGTGGTGGTGTATGGCGTGGGAGGCCACGAGCGCTGTGCTACCTGTGCTGTTGGCGAGACGATTGCAGTAACAAGGAGTGTGGGGAAAATCCTGTTTCTCTCTAATTTGATTAAAGTTGTAAAGTTAAATAGTTGTGGAGTACTTCTGCTTGTCAATAGCCTGTCCTGTTTGGCAGGTTAAGACTATTGTATTTATATAATTTGGGATTTTTAAAGGACCTGGAAAGGCCCGTGTGAACAACAGAACTAGCTTTCTCAGCCTCTGGATGTGCAGCTTCCATTGACAACACAGTCGTTAATGTGTACGTAATAACTAATAGCTTGTATGATGATTAACTAGTCAGGCTACTGCACACATTGCAAAAGTGGTAGGGAGACAAACGGGCTGTCTCCCAGCCCGTGCTATGAGCACAGGGCAGCCAGGCTGGGTTGGGGGAGGATTATTTGCTAATACAGTCATGTCACATTGAAACTTCTTGGGTTAAAGGGACAGTCTGTTCTGCAAATGCTCCAACCTGTTTGTTTTTTTCTGTAGCACTGCAGGCTTCTTAAGTGCTTCTGTCCTCTTTTGCCATGGAGCCGTGCATAAGGCAGGGATGAGGACACTGGGAGATGCCCCTCCAGGCTCCGCTGCTGAAAGTGGGCAGCCCTGGGAAATGCTCACAATGCTGCTTTTTGTTCAGCAGCTTCTGCAAAGCTGTTGTGGCGTGCATCCAGTTAATACTTGTACATCTTGAGATTTCAGCAGATTTCATAGCTAGGTCTTCTGAGGTCATAGAAACTTTTTCAAGCATCTTCCCGTGTTTGTCCCTTAGTACTGTGTTTGAAGGTGAGAGGTCTCTTCCCAGCCTTATAATAAAGTTTTCTAGTTGTTTGAAATAACATTTCATATTTTCAGCTTAATGAAATAACTTTTTCAAAACCCTCTTCAACAGAGAAATTTCTTCTGCAGCAAGACTAAGCCCAATTTACTGTAGACTTGATGAAACAGATTGGGTACCTCTGCAGAAAATGTCCTTTCCCACGCAAAGTATGAACCAGTGTTCAGGCGCTGGCCTCTCCAGAGCTGCTGCTGTCATGCACAGTTTAGCCTTAAATGTATGACAGGTGGTAACCTGTGTAATCTCTGACATTGTAGATAAATCTGTTAAAAATGTGTTTGGATACTGCTGTTGTGATTTATGCTGAAGTGAGAAACGGCTTTGTAAATGGGTTTCTGCAATCAATGCGATGGGTTTTGATGAACACCTGGGCCGTGTGGAGGTGTGACAGCCTTCCCCTTTGAAGGAAGAGAGAGAGATGACATCAGCCAAGCCGATTGTGGGATTTTTCCTGAGAAAGCCAAGACACTTATGACAGTGTGTTCCTTCCTATTGTTCTGAATATTGCCCTTTTACTACATTGTTTTTAACTGGTTTCATAATCTCTTTACAGACAATAAGGTTTATTAGATATGTAGATCAGATCTGTTTGAAGGTAGAACCAGAGCCTGATGGCCTGTTGTTGGTGTGGGTCACGGGAGGTTTGAACTCCTGTCTGTGGTTCAGGTTGAACCAAAGAGCCTGCTGTTGTAGCATGGGCTGCGATGGGTTCACCATACCAGTGATGAGTTTGCAGGTGCTCCGCTGAAGGCTTAAATATCGCAGTTGCAGTTGTCTAAGCTTGAAGTACTTTGCAATACTGTCAGTGTGCTTTCTGAGGGGTGAGCTTTAGACTTGGGAACGGATTCTGGTGATACTTTGCTAAAACTGTACGTGTGTTGCTGCTAGATAACCTTCGTGTCAGGGGACATTTTTACCTTGGTTACAGCATGCTCCTGTGAGCTTGTTCCTTTGATTAATCAGCCTTGTTTGTTCCCAGATCTTAACAGGACTGTATATTAAAATCCATGCTGTTCAAACAAACCTGATTTGCCAGGCAATAAAGCTCAGGCTCTTATTTCACTGCTATTCAGGTGTTTTGTCACCTGAGTTTTTTTAGTAATTACTTAATCTAGATTATTTTGTCCTTTGGTATCAAGAAAATTGAATTCAGTAGCTCATGTACATAGAGTTAGTGTGTATATACCTTCAGATGAGTCCATATAAAACCAAATCCTGGATAAAGTACATTGAGTCTGTCTGAGAACCCAGGCAAATACAACCATTGCCTATGGGAAGCATCACTCTGAGCTTCAATTACTCAAAAGTGCAAGAAGATCTTAAAACCTTTGAATATCTTTGTGTCTAATAAGCTAAATATTTTAGGTAGAAAAAAAACCACTCTTGTTTTTCTCTTGACTGGGAAAGTCCTGTTTCTGTTGCAATTGTATTTTTGTACCCTCTGGGACTCAAATTGAGGATTTAGCACAAAAATATCTAAATCAGCACTGAGGTATTTGTATAAAAGACAGGTTTTGTAAGTATTGAGCAATAGAGGGGCCTTGGTGTCTGCTGTGGGACTATTCATATGTAGGATACCATTCATATTAAAATATGTGCATAAATGCTTTGTCAAGGTAGAGCCTCAATCTGAATACTTCTTTTGATAAACAGATGTGTCCTTCCAATTGGGATTCAAATGCTTAAAGAACAAAAGATGTCTGAGGGCAATTCCCAGGTCATTTCCTGCAAAAAGATGCATGCCCTTGTTCACCATGCGTTTTAGAAGAGGCTGAGAGCCCTCTAGTCCTGGTGCATGATAGTCTCTGGGAGCTTAAAGCCAACAAGAAATCTCTTGCTCGGTTGTATCCTGTGTAACAGGGAGCAAAGTATTTTGACACATGATTACTGAGGCAAGTAATTTGAATTTCTCTTTGTATCTTCATTTTTCTTTGTGTTAATTCAAATCCTAATGTCTTCTAGGCAGTCTGCAGGCCACTCGGGCTTTAATGGTGGCTGCAATACTCCTGGGCCTTGTTGCGCTATTTGTTGCTGTGACTGGCATGAAATGCATGAAGTGCATGGAAGACGACCAGGTGAAGAAGATGCGGATGGCTGTCTTCGGTGGGGTGATCTTCCTCATTGCAGGTTGGTAATGTAGTGTTAAATGTGCCATTTTCCACAGGCATTTATCCTGCATGGGGTATGAGAGGATGGGCAGGGTCTTGCTGTCATTGCTCCAAGAGCATTTGGGGCTGGGAATTCCCTAGCAGACTTTGGCACAGTAGCTGCTGATTGAGGCACCAAATGGGTCTCTTGCTATAGCAACATACTTTCTATATGGGCTGCATGCCTTCTATTGACAGAGCTGAGTTTGACCTGTACACCCTGCTTTGGTGAAAGGCTGTCAGCAGTCCTGCTTTTGGTGCAATGTATCTGTGGGTGACCTCAGATCCTTTCTTAGTTTCTCTCCCAACCTTCATTAAGTAACAGCTCAGAACTTCCCAGGGCAGCAGCAGCTCAGCATCGCTCCAGATGCTGGTTCTATTATACACTTATTTTTGCAGTGATTTTGTTGATTGTGTTTTTCCTAGTAAGACACCACGTTGTGTTCCCTTCATGTGCAGGTTTGGCAGCGCTGGTGGCCACGTCGTGGTACGGCAACAGAGTGGCTCGGGCCTTTTATGATCCTTTCACTCCTGTCAACACCAGGTACTGACCTATTTGATATAACACTTAGAGCATGGATGTAACATGTATAGCATGACAAACTCTCACAGGACTTAGTTTTGAGTAGCAGTGGCTCAAAAAAAAAGAAGGCAATTTTCTGAGCTAGCTTGGTTGACTTTGAACTGTGCAGAAAGAGCATTAGGACTAGATCTCATCATCCATGTGGCTTATAAGTCTTGGATTTAAGGCAGCATCACTGCCAGGGACCTAACTGCTGTGACTTCTGTGTTTTTCCTCTGCTAAATGCTTACAGCCTGGCTTGCACAGCATTTGGCCCTGCTACAGCTGTGCAGGGTGATCTGACAGACTGGACTAAGCCAGCATGCAAAGCTCTGGCTTTGAGGGTCAGCTGTGCCTCAGGCTGCTCCAAACTGCTGCCCTGTAGGAAGCCACTTCCATCCCAATTTCAGCTCCCTTCAGCTTTATATGAACATGCCAACACAGGAATCCAGAGGTATTACTTGTGGTATTCACTTTCTTCCTTCTTTTTCCCCCAGATTTGAGTTTGGATCAGCTCTCTTCATCGGCTGGGCAGCTGCTTCTCTGGCCATTCTGGGGGGAGCCTTCCTCTGCTGCTCCTGTCCACGGAGAGAAACTTCATATCCACCCACCCGAGGCTATCCAAAAAATGCCCCCTCCACAGGGAAGGATTATGTATAATGAAACAAAGAAGAGGAGCCACCAGCACTGGTAGTGAAAGCATTTTGGAGAGGACACTACAATGCTACTGTCCTGAGCAGAGTTCAGACTCTAGGTTCTGCCTTCCTCTTCTCCCAAAAATATGTATATTTTTGTAATCTTTGCTACTGGACATAACTTCTCCTTTCTCTCCCAGCCCATGGAGGAAGGCTAGCCTAGGTACATAGGTGTTGCCACTGGAAAGATGAAACCTCCAAGCTTGGGTTAAGTTTAGTATTTGGGAGTAAAAGGGAAAAATGATACTTTTTTTTTTTTTTAGATGGATGTTGGTGCTTTTTTTAGGTTTTTTTTTTTTTAAAAAAAAAAAAAAAAGATGGTAACAATTGAGTCCCATATCCCATTAAGTTAGAGCCCAGTGTGGTGTGTGTAGAAAATTAAAGGAACATATATCAAAGTGATGAAACCAATAGCTTAAGGGGACACATAATTTTAGGGAAAAGACCTTACATGTAGGAATGTTTGAAGAGATCCAAAATACTCTTGTACTGTCTTATTGGCATCATCTTCAGCACACTTCTTTCTGCGCAGATTGGCATGACAAAGGGTCAGACACAATTAAATTGCTGCGGCTTACCAAATAGAAACCTGTAAGTGCCCATGCACATTCTGTTGGCCAACAGAAGATGCAGTGTAAGGTGGCTTGGCTTAACTGTATGTCGTTGCTCTTTTGACAAGACCTTGTAAGTTGATTGTGTTTGAGCAAAAGGCTGCAAAATTGTGACTGCAGAGGTTAGTGGACTCCCAAAGCAGCAACAAGTTTCCCTGGTGCCAGGGAAGAGCTAAAGAAAAACGATTGCCTTCTGTTTTCACTGGGTGTCTCTGGTGGGGCTGCTGCTCCTGTTCCTTAGGCACTGAGTGCTGCTGGTGATTGTTTCTCCATGTTCCCATCCTAGTACCTAACTGAGCTTGAAGCTTTATCCTCTGTGTGTTACAGGTCACCTTTTAACAAACGCTCTCGTCTTTTTTTTTTTTGAGTCTTTCTCATTTGGGCTTAGTTACTGATCTCAGTTTGCCTTATGCAGCTAAATGTGTTAAACCGAACTGAATGTACTGCTGCTCCCTGATGTCTCCCCAAGGATACCTCACATGCTGCCATTGGATCCTGTCTTTTTTCTTGTAAACACTTTGAGTGATGATATGAAGGCAAATTCCAAGGAAACTGACCCAAAGGCTATGGAATTTTCTTTTAATGCAAGCTCACCAAAGAGGAAGAAACTAGCATTTTAAAGATAAAGCCATCCTTGCATATTAAGTCATATGTTAAGAAAAAAAAAAAAAATGCAGCTCATCAAAGATTCCCAACCCTTCCTCTGAAACACCCAGTCAGTCATTTGGTGTTTGACTAACACTGGCTGAGGCTGTCTGGAGTTAAGTCTCCTAATTCCTAGAAGGATGATACCAGTTCTCTAAAGCTCAACCTTACTTCTTCTACAGAAAGAAACCAGTTGCTTCTGACCAGGCTTTATAATTGTGTATGTGTTCAGAGGCATCAGACTTATTGATTTCCTTCTGTACATGGGGAGAGCCTCTGGGGCTGAGCGATGTACAGCCATGGTGTAGGTGGTTTGTATAAGCCCCGTAGCTCTGTTTGACCTGACTCCCTGCAACATAACTCAAAGTCACTAAAAGAAACCAACAAGAGCATTTGCTTCAGGTTTGAGTTGATGTTGGCCTGAACTTGGAGCTGGGTCATGTGGCTTCCACTTCTTCATGGGGAATTGCCCATGCACAGCAGTTGCCTCATGAGACTTTGTCTTAGGAGGTGGTGGCTCAGGTCACATTAAAGAGCTGCCGAAGTCTGTGCTTTTGTATTTGCATTAACCCTGAGACAGGGAGCAGATGCTTGTATTGGAAACTTGTATAAAGTGTTTAAACAATTTCAATAAATGGACTTTTTTTTTAAGGAAAATCAGACTGTGTTACTTCATTTCTTGGTTTTGGGCAGAACTTGGACAGTGTGCATGGAAGAGGAGGGCTTGGGCTTTTGGGAGCCTGCCTGTCGGTATGGAGCTTGTTTAGCCGTGTATATCTACAGCAGATGTAGGTGGGGACAAATCTTCTGCAGTGAGTCAGGCAGTCAGCCTCTGGCAGAAACTCACCCAGTAATCTACTACGATTGCAGCCCGGGAACCAGAAGGTCTGCTCCTCCGCGAAGCAGGCTGCACCCTGGGTGGAGCAGGAAGGGGCAGGGGGAAGGCAGATGGCTCCCTCACAGGAGAGTGGGAGCTGCAGGAATGGGGAAGGGATGGGGTGTGGAGCTGAGGTGCTCCCGGGAGAGATGCTGTGTTTCAGCAGTGCTTTGTGCTCTGTAGCTTTATCGGGGGGCAGGGTATGTGCAGGCTTGTGGTACAAGATGTTCTGCCTCCAGAGCAGGATGGGACCTGCTGATGTATGTGTCTTGTAAAAACTTAATGTGCAATTCCTTGATGTTTCTAGATTAACAGGATCATGAAAAGATGTGTCCTGGGAGGATCCATATCACTCTAAAGCCCCTTTGGGAGGCTACTGTCCTTCTCCCAGCTGTGACAATGGCCACAACCACTCAGATGACACTTTTGCAGACTGGGTAGAGAATGGTTTCTTCTAACCTGCACTGATAGCTCCCTGGAGCAGAAAGACTCCATTCCCCTTGCTTCTACCTGGCCTGGAAACTTTTTTTCCGTTCACCAGGGCTCTTGTGTTTATCCCTTTCATATTTTCAAGTACATCTGGTAGGAGACAAACTTAAAAAAAATTTTTAAGCTCAGTCAAGGAGCTGCCTCCTCTATTCCCTCTCTCTCCAAAGGCTGTTTGCTTTTGTAATTACAAACAAAAGGAATAGAGCTAATTAGGCCTTGTAAAGCTGGCAGAGCAAAACAGCCAGGCATGTGGCTGGCTGAGTGAGCTTGCAGTGCCTGGAGCAGACTGGTTGCCTGGCATAGTTTGGGGTCTATGGTCATTCTTATTCCAGCCTGTCAATTAGTCAAGGATTTCCATTGAGATTAATTTTTTCCCATGTTTTCATGCTCACTCCTTCTCCAAGAACTTTTGCAAGTTCCACTCTGAAGTTTCCTGGGCAGAAGAACAGAGAAGGAAAGCAATTCCACCTATGAAGTGGACAGTAGGATTCAGCTGCTGCCAAAAATAGGTGACTCTGGGAGACAGATCTGTGTGTGAGACTGGCACAGAGGAAAGAGCCAGAGGCTAGCTTGTTTGTTTGCTATACTTTTAATGTGACAAAATTCACAGCCAAACTTTCATTTGGATATGGTTTGTGGAATTGGCAGCAGGATGGCTGGAAAGCCAAGGATGAAGTTTAGTGATAAACTTAACTTCATATGGCTCATGATCCTAATTCCTGCCTAGTAGTGACAAGGGCCAGAGTATCTCTTGGAGGGCTGATGTCTCAAGAGATGACCCTGACCCTGCTGGGAGGGAGATTTCCAAACTTTTTCCCCTGCCTTTCATGCTTGATCATGCAATGCCACTTGGCCACGTTTGCTACAGCCCTTTGGCTATCTCTGCTGTAGGTTGCATAGAAAAGGAGCAACATGGGTTGAAAGTTGGGGGAGAGTTTCCCACTGGATTTCAGTCCTTGCATGCGACTGACATTCCTGCTGCTGAAGCCATCTTGTAATGAAACGATGGCATTTGTCTGTACAGACAATGGGAACTTTTGACTGTTTCTTGGCTGCTTCTTCCACGCTATATTTATTATTCACATGGTGCCAGGGCTGTGTATACTGTGCAGGGAACCTCACTGTCAGTGGGAATTACATGCTCATTTATATTACTTAGATATTTCAAAGAATAAAGAGAGCTCAAGATGTTTTTAGAATAGCATCAGCCTGTTGGCTTTCTTGGCTTCTCCAACTCAATAATTTTAAGAAAATGTCTGTGCTAATGCTTTTATCAGATTCAGCTTCTGATTTGCACATGAGCTTCTTATAATAAATCTGCCTTTGTTTTCTGTACTGCTCTGAGCACATAGATATAATGTATTGAAGCCCTGAAAACTCTCCGACAATGAAGATCCCAGAATTAACCAATAGAGCTGGCGAAAGCTGGTGATAAGAAATGTTTGAGAAATATTCACACAAGCTCAGAATCCTTTTAATATAAGGCAGAATAAGAAATAATGGTATTACCGAGGGAAATAAGTTAATGCAGCACTTCTGCTTAAGAGGAAACCCCAGAAATGCCAGTAACTTCCTGAAGTTGCTCAAATGTAGCAGATTTACAAATCTCTAGATTTGTAAAAGTAAGTAGCCAGTAAGTAACTAGAGTTACTTAAAAGTAAGTAACCAGACTGAAAGAGCTCGAGGCTTTGTCCTGAGCACGGAGACATATGGAATAACTCTGGGGCAGCCAGTGAATTGATAGTGATGTAACATTATCTCAGTGTTTTCACAAAGGACGTCTAAAAGATGCCAACAGAAGCAGCATCTTCTTCCAGGGTCTTATACCAGTGTCTAGCTCAGAAGGCATCCTACAGAGTCAGTTGTGTTTGCACAGTGGCAGGGGTGCAGTCAGTCTTGCAATGCAAACCTCTCACGTGGCCAAACACCTCCTGCCAGCAAGTAGCACCCATATCTGTGTGCGTGCCATCAGGATTTCTCCCCCATGATGTTGTTTGCCCACCACCTCAGCACCCACAGAGGAGACAGCTGGTGTCACACAGGGCGGAGATAGGATTGCTCATCACAGACCTAGTTCAGGTGCGCTCATTTTTCAGAGGGTGCTGCAATTTACCCCACCAACCACAGAGTCACAACAACCCCATGTTTCAGATGAGGCTTTGCATCTGGCTGGGCAACTGACCTGGACTTCCCAAATCGACCCTTTCACTGCAACACTAATAGCATTGCAAGGATTTCCCCATTATCTCCATTCATTCCTCCAACCCCACCGGCTCCTTAATTTGCCTGGTTGCTTTTTTCTGTCTTCTAGAAGCCCCAGCCTGTAACAGAACTTGCTCTTCTATGGTACATTGCTTTTGACCCTGCCTGCAGTTTCTGCAGAAGTCCTGCTTGCTATGGCATCTGCTTCACTGAGCAGAAAGGAAAAAAACACTCCTTTGTTGAGCCTCGTGCTTGATTGGAAAACATCCCAACTCCTACAGCTTTTCCAGAAAAGCCCTGCCTGGATTCCTAGCATACTGCATCAGGAACTTGGTGTTTCTAGGGTCTACATTTCCTACAAAGACCTACCAGAGACATGAGGAGCCCCCAGCCATGAGAACCTGCTGGTGCTTCTGCTTTGCTGCCTCAGCCAGCCAGTGGATCCTGCCCAGGCTGGGGGCCAAGCACCGGGCATCCCATCTACCAGGTTTGCCTTGAGGCACAGAAACTGCCCTCCACTCCCATCCAGTTCATCAGCCAGGCCCAGGAACAGGTTTCACGTCAGGAACCTGAATTTTTATGTTAAGTTTCCCATACTCAGATATTTTTGTATGTTCATTTTTTGCCATGCTCTAAAACCAGGTTCTGCTCCTTGTCTGTCCTTCTCTAGGTCCTCCTCCTTGAGGAAGGACTTTTCAAAAGTCCTTGCATCACCAGGTCTGTGGAACCATACTAGACTGTTCCTGACCAGCACAGCCGGGCTGGGTTAGATGAGCTGGTGGCACACTCTGTCTGGGACATTGCACAAGTCCTGTTCTTACCATAATATTTTTGTACTTCACCTACCACATCACAAAGTTCCATACCTGCAAAAGGTACATCACTGGCTCTTGTCCAGGAAGCTGAAGGATGTGACTGACATAAGAAAAGAATGGCATTTTCACATCAGGGCTGGGAACAAACCATCTCATCACAGTTAATGGCCTCCATCTGCATTGCTAGCAAGGATCTCCAGCACTGAATGATAGAAATACAGCCTTTGCCAGGGCCCTA
>WHYT01016628.1:506327-551425 GCA_009806455.1 Tetrax tetrax | reverse complement strand
CTATCATGCAGGAGGTAGGGAGGAAGGAACAACATGGACTAACTAGTATGAAGCTTTTTCTATTTCCCTGGCTCCTAGGAAAGACCCAGCTCCCTGCCACGGATTCGCCTCCTGCTGCAGACAAAGGCTTTGATTTTTGATGTGGGAACTACACAGCAATGTTCAGCAGGTGGGAGGGAGCGGTGGGATGCTGATACTCCCAGCCCAGCTCCTGGCTGCCTTCAGAGCCAGCTCCCCCAGCAGGAGAGCAGCAGGGGAGCCATGAAAACAAGCTCAGCCAAGGGGAAAAAAAGCAAGAAATAGCATTCTTATTACAAGGTAAACAGCACTAATTCAGTCTTAGGGGAGTAGAAACACCAGGGCAGTGATAGGCTTTCCTGCCCACAAGCCATGGAAGGGTGGTGGAACGTGCTCCACCCTCCCCTTGTGTAACATCTCCACGCAGCAGCTGTAAATAATCATTTACCTGTGCCTGCTCCTCTTTTGCTGCTTTTTTTTTTAGGGCCATTCTTCTTAAATGCAGCTCCTGGAGGGGTGGCTGCACTGAGGTGTGTGTGGCTCAGCCTTGGTACTGGAGCTGGCAGAGCTTTGCCACACACGACTGGGGCTGGAGCTGGTGGCCCTGGGTTACTCCTGCCAGCAAAGCTGCCAGCTGCGGTAAGCGGGATGGGAGAGTGTGGGCTGCATTTGTTGTTTTTCCAGTGAAAAGAGCTCAATAGTTCATTTTAATTATTGTTTTTCCCAGACCGACAATAGCATTTCTCCATACTTTGCAGTTTTCTAGAAAAGACCTGGTAAAAACACATTGTCCAAAACGCATCTGTCAGTGAGCCAGGTCTGCGTGTTTACCTGGCTCCAGGATTTCAAAGCAGGTGCTCTGGGGAGTTGTTTGAACCTTTCCTGACTTCAGGTGCTTAGAAACAAGACAGAAAGGGGAAGCCAGTCCCTTCCTATGTGTGTGTTTTTGGTTTGATTTGTTTTTGTTTTTTTTTTTAAAAAAAGATAAAAATGCCCTACCACTGACCCAGACCTATGGGTTGTCTGTTTTGTGGAGATTTATTGGTTGTTGGCATGGTGTAACATGACAAAAGCATCCTTTGGGGAGCATGCATGGGGTGGATGCTCTGGGAGCATGAGCAGAAACGTGCCCGTGCCCAAGCACACAGCCAGTGCAGGAGCAGGGGAGACTGAGGAGTGACAAACCCCTCTGCCACTGCCTTCTGTAAGTGAGGGCTGTGGCCTTGGCCCAGCAAGCAGAGCCCGCACAAGAGGGAGTCTAATTTACAGTGCCCTGTAATTTGCTGATGCTGTAATATGTTTAGCTTGGGGAAAAGGCTCTGTTGATGTTAACGTGTTCGCTTACACTGGAGCTGTGGTATGTGCCATCGACACAAAAAACACCACCACACTGGGCTTTGGCTGGACCATCCTTGTGAAAATAACGGGGCAGTAGCTCGGCTAGGGCTGAGCTGCCGGGGCTTCCATGAAGTGGGATCAGCCCCCTGAACCCTCCAGAGGCAGATAGGATGTGCCAGCTCAGCATCCGCTGCAGTAATGCTCACTCTTCATTAACAAATGCTGCCCAGGTTAATTAGACTCAGTGTCAGCACTGAATCAAGCAATATTTTCCTAAAGCTTTTGAACTGCCCCCAAATCACTGATGACAGTATCAAAAAACAAAGCTGCATCCCCCATCTACTTTTCCCCTAACTGCTGCTTTCTGAGTCGGTACAACAATGGTGAGGACATTGTTGTTAGTACCAACAATGACAGCAGCAATAACAAAAATGATTTCAAGGCACAGACCAGGTGTCAGAGTGATACACCCTGCATGGATGCTGGACAGACAGACTTGTACCAAGAGCAAATAATTACTGCCCAGTAATCTGGTCCTACTTTGGGAAACAACATTGTCATGGCTCAAACACACCTCCCTGTTTGCCTAGCACATTTGTTATCGGTAATTGCTTACACCTATGCAGCACTGGAGCTCATGGGGCTGCTCCAGGCTGTCTGCTTCACGGTTCAGGGTAAGTCTGCAGGACTAAGCCCTGCAGATAGAGAAAGCTGTCTGAAATTCAAGCCAACTCCACCGTGAGTACTTATCTCCACAAGAATACATGGCTCTCTACAGTTTTATCTGCACACCACAAGTCTTCATCACCCTCAGAGCAGCCTGGTGGGTTGAGACTGTGTTCACTCTGCTTACAGATCGGCAGCAAGCAAACTATTGCCCTAAACCTTACATCTCTGAAATCAAGGGAAGTGCCTACAGATCTATGAGGCTTTGAACTTGAGTCTCCTTGTCATCTGGTCTGGTGCTGTAGCCTTTCTTCTCCTTCTCCACAAATCCATTCGGAGAGCTCCCTGTGTGTTGGTTTGGGGCTGATCAGCTGTGATGAGTTATTCAGCCCTGGGTGCAGGCATTGGATAAAAATGGACCAGTTTGTTCTCCAAGCTGTCTTGGAAATTGAGAGGTCTCCCTTGCTCCATCCTCACTGGCCACATGCTCTTGCCTCCTTCTTTTTGCCATCTTTGGAGCACACTGAGCAAACAGTTCTCTGACAGGTTTGTCACGATGCTGCTCAGACCAGCAGAAGGCAAGGAGCAGGGCTAAGACCCTTCAGCTCAGAGGCAGGGGGGAAAAGCAGGGCAGTGGGGTAGGACCATGCTTTTGGCACTGCAAGCACTCGGGCACGGAAGGCCAGCAAAGCTCCCAGGCTTTCTGCAGAATTTCTCAGAAACAGGAACGTAAAATAAATAAGATTCTGGTGTTTTATGCTGCAGAGAAATGACTAAGCTTTCCTTTCTTCCCTTCACACACCTAATTCTGCTGAAGGCATGAATTATTCCTGACACAGAGCAGCTCTTATCATCACAAGACCATGCTTTAGTAGGAATTTCCTTAAAACTTTTCCCCAGAACCAGGCTCAGGCCAGCTTTGAAAAATGATGACATCATGACCCAGGTTAGGAGCAGATGAAAACTGCTCTTACAGAATCACACTTCGCATGAACCTCTTTTCCAAAGAAAGCAGATCAGGTGTTTCAGATTGTGTTAAAAACATTAATTACAGCCATAGCAGTAGTTCAATATGTGATAGGCCTTTTATAACTTGTTTGTTACTGTAGATCACAATGTCAATATTGCAAAAGTGTAGTTTGTTTCCATCATAATCAAGTTGTCTAGCACTGCATAATGGACTAGTGGAGGCTGCCTCGTTTTATCTTGGCATACACAGAGCTCAGCAGTGTGTGTCAACACTGAGAACACTTGAAGGATTGCATTGCTTTGTCTGCTTGGACCCAAAAACACAAGGGCTTTGGAGGGGTTTCCAGAAGGTTTGTAAAGTACCTGCTCTAAGCCAGCTTACCCCCTCCTAATATTGGCAAACTTGCTTATCTGTGTCCCAGCTTTCAGAATTTAGCCCTCCCTTTCCTCCTATTATTCACCTGGATAATGAAATCTGTGCTGTGTAAAAGGGGCAGCGATGCACTCTGCACGCAAACTGGCAGTGGTTTCCATCAGTGCGCTGCTAACCCCAATTCTTTCAGTATTACATAAATTATATCCTTCCCCAGCCCCTCTGAGCAGTGGTTTCAGTTTAGCTGTACCAGGTGCTGCACAAACAGCTCAGAGCTTGAAAAAATAAATAATGTATTACAGGTGGGACAGAACCAAATATATGCACTGAAATCAACTTTCTTATGCATGACCGGAGCATAGGAATAGCTCTGATGAAGCAAGCAGTATTGATTGAGTGTCCCTGAGCCTGCACCAGGAATTGCAACACCTGGACTCCCCTTTGGGATGCAAGTTGGCTGTTCCTACTGACTTTAAAGGAGGGATGCCCATGGAAATAATAAGATAAATAAAGCACAGAGAGTCCTGGGACTGCCCACAGTCCCATCCCTGTTGTGGTCAGTTAAGCATTTCTTACAGAACAGCTGCAGATGACATGTGAAGTGCAGGGCATGCTCTGCATCCTCCCTGCCACAGGGGAGATGTGCAAGTAAGGCAGTGCAAGTATTTCCATGAAAAGATCTAGAGAAAGGCTTGTTTGGGGCTCTCCTGTGATATGGGTGATTTTCATTCACATTTCCCAGACAAATGGGAGCTAAAAGTAGTGATTACAACATCCAGAATCTCCCACGGGAGATCGTTTCAGGGCGTTTAAGTTTTTACTTTTTTGCAGAACTGAAAGAAGTTCCGAAGAAATGCTGATAACAGCTAAACAAGCACTTACCCTTCTCCCCCTGGAATTCATCTGCAAAACAACTTACAATGCAGCTAGTGCAGAAAGGTTCCTCTCAGAATTGTGCCTTTTCCTTTTAAGAGCAATTGAGGTGATTTCCTACGAACGGCTCTTTCTGCTTAGTGTCTGTAGCAGTGTTTTTCTTCTCAGGATAGGTGGCCACACATATTTGTGGAGATCGCTGGTGCACTTGCTGCTGGACGTGTCGCAACGCCCAGCCTGGGATGGGAGAAAGTGTCCCTCTCCACAAGCACGGCACGTCCGTCTGCTCCTAACACCAATAACTCAGCACCGGCTCTCTTCCTCCCCGTGCTCCTCAGACCCCCCTTGGCAGTCCAATCTCTTCCATATCAGAGATTTCTTTTTTGCTGGTGGATGTTTGTCATGTGGGTTTAATTCTGTTTGTGGAGGCTGTTGCGTGCACAGATCAGAGGAACAGGGTGGGGGCAGTGACAGCTTCCTACGTTATCTCTGATTGTCCAGGGCAGGTTGGCAAGGGAGGCTCTGGGCTCCATCCAGCCCCAAAACCTGTGGGATGGCTAAGGATGGTTACTATAATGATATCTCCTTACAGAGAAGACTAGAAGAATGTGGTGGGTGCAATCTGGGACACATTCCCACACCCTCCTCTGTATACTCACACTCATTCAGCTTCAACATCCAATTAAGCTTGATGGTAGCAATTAAAAAAAAAGCAGCAGTATCTGTTCTTACTCATCTGTGAAAACCAGTTACAGAGATTCTGTTACAGATGATCAGTCAAATTTTAAGCTGACTGGTGAAATTAGACTCTCAGGATAGTTCTGTCTTTTGGAAACACCGCGCATGTGTGTCAGTGTTACATAGCACAGCCCCGATGCAGGCAGCCTTCCAACAGGGTGAAGTTTAACTGCTCAGTAGTGGAGAACGGGCATCCGTTCTGACTGGGACCTGCAGGAGCAAGAGTGTGTTTGTGTGACTGTGCACATGTGTAGGTGACACACGCACACTGCACTAACTTTGCAAGGGCAAACGCCAAAACATTAGAAAAGATCACAGCATCTCCTGAAAAAGGCTTCTAGCAGCATCGTAAGAGTAATGAAAGTTTGAGACTGCTGCCATTTGGGGGGCAATGTCTGTTATTTTTATATGAGGTTCCCACTGGGAAAAATACTACAAACATTTATTTGTTTTAACAACACAGGAAGGGAAGAGGTTTTCCTTTTATCCTGCTATTACAGCTACCTTTGTCATCATATCCCTTTTCTCATCTGGTTGAGGTCCGTATTTAAACTAACAAAGCTCTTGTCCGTAGCTACCATTCAGTAAACAGTAACGAGCTACAGCCAGCTTTTATCTCAATTGAATTAAGCAAGCAGCAGATCAAAGATGTAACTCATTTATCTGTCCTTACACTAGAGCGGGAAGGGATATATGGGACCCCGTTAGGGAAGGGTGTCCCTTGGTTCTGGCAGTAGAAACTCCCAACTGCAGCTGATCAAATAGAAAGCTCTTGAGTTCTGAGCTAAAATGTCCTAAATGTTGACAAGCTTCTGACAAAACTAGTGGTGAGCTCCTGCTTCATTTGGGTGCTCACGTCAGTTCAAATCCAGAAATGATCCCAATCTTTCCAGACTATTTGAAAATGCCATCGGATTTTCAGATCTGGAAGCGCCCTGAGGTAATCCTTGGCTACTGACTCTGGACTTTCATCAGCCACCAAAACTTCGACTAAGCCCTTTCTCCTTTTGGATAAACAAACTACTATCTGCCTCCCTGATCCTCATCCAAGTTCCGAAAATGAAAGCAAGCTAATTTACTGATCTAAACTGCTCATTTCCCAACATAGTATCTAATGCTGTGAGTCACCCAAAATGACTCTCCCCTTTTCCGCTAAGGTCAGAAGCAGTTTCAGCGGGGAGCAGGCGGGGCACGCTGCCTGGTCACAGTGCCAGGCTGAGCTGAGTTCAGGTGGAGGAAGGCTTCCCGCGTCTGCCTCTGCTACAGCTCTTTGCTGGCACTGCTCAGGGAAGTATATTCTTTGCTTCGATAAATCTGATTATCAGCTCAGTTACTCTGTGGCACGGTAGGTATAACGCCACAGAAATCAGGTGCCAGAGGAGCATAAATAAAACCCAAAGCTGGACCGTAATCTTAAATTAGGTCAGGTGAACAAGATCAGTAGCATTGCCGGAACCTTCTTTTTTAACGACTCTTTTTGGATGCAAATAACTCAGTTTAATAAAGACAGGTGCTACCGCAGGACTCAGTGTAATTTGGGTGACAAATGAGGGATGGCTGGGAGGCAGGGAGCTTCCCTTAACTTTAGAAACAGTTTCATCTCTTTCTTAGAGCTGCAACAGTGAGGAGGACTTTTCTTTGTGTTTCTGTCCTTAGACAAACTTCCTTTGTTCTGGTGCAGTTTCTCCTCCCCTGGAATTTGCTGTCCCAACTGCCTTGCTCAGTCATGCTCAGGCTTGTTCCAACGCCAGAGTCTCAGAAGTCTGATGAAACCTTAATGATCCCCACTTCGCTCGTATGCCTCTACCCAGCCACCCAAAGAGAAGCTGTGGAGCATTTTCCTGCGACAATGTTGGCCCAGCTGCACCGTGCAGGGAGTGTGGATAGAGGGATCACACCTCCTGGAACTGGGCCTTTAGGTACAATAGTGAGGGACTCAGATGTCTGGAGTGAGACTCACCTACCAGGGGCACGGGAGTCTTGTTCGAGTCCCATCTTTCCTGACGAGTGTTTTCACACCCAGGCACACCCTGACCAGAGCAGAGGACAGGGAGCCACCCAGAATAGCCACCAACCCAAGGTTAGGGCACTCCCTTGGGAGGGCGTTCTCAGCCTCCAACCTGACCAGAGCAGGAACATTAATTAAATCTTCTACCTCTCACATGAGCACTCCAACCGCCAGCACTTGCACATGCTGCCTTTGCTCAAACTGGCCCTCTTTTCAGCTTGGAGCATGCCTGGGGCAGAGGCTGGGGAATGCCCTTGAGTTCTCCTTTCAGGCGTCCAGCTTGAGCTGCTCCTTTGCAGGGCCTCAGCTCTTGGGCACCTTGGCACAGGCTGGTGAAAGCTTGGGATCCTGATGGATATGTGGACACCCTTCAGTGAGGAACTATGGCCTCGGAGCCCGGCTCATTCCTACCAGCTAAGACCAGTCGATCAGCAGTCTTGGTGGCTGACTCAGCCCAACTCTCGCATTTGACTTCACTGAGGAGCACCTCTTAAATCATGGTGTGACTTCAGACTTGGGTGAATTAGACACTCGATGAAGAAGTCAGTCTAGGATTTGAGTCCAAGCTTAACTGCTTGGATGCTGTCTAAAGGGTCACGGTCTAAAGAGCAACACCAAAGGCAAAGTCTAAGGCAGCAAGATGGCTGCTGCAAGAACCCTCCTCCATTTCATTGCTGCTCATGTAGCTGTGTACCCATTTTTTCATGCAGAATCAGAGCAGTCTGAAATCACCTGCATTGTTCTTAACCCTTATAGTGTTCCTCTACACATAGAAAGTCCTTTTTCCACCAGACAGGATCAAGCCTAGAGTCAACAAACAGCCCTGTCTTCAGTGAGGGAATTCTCACTGATAGTGTCAGAGCAATCTTAATCAAAGGGCCAGCATGAGGCCAAGTTTTCCACATTAGACAGGAGCTGTCGTCATTGGAGAGAGCAAAGTTTCACCTGCAGAGGTTGCTTCCGTCGGTGCTGCCCATACGATACCCAGTTTGAAGTTACAAGCAGGGGGAGCAGGAAGGGACCAGGCTCCCCGTCTCTGATTGAGCCTGTATCTACACCCTTGTCTTAACTTCTTGCTTTATTCTGGTGCGCATTTGCTCTTGTGCTTTGTGGTAGCAAAACTCGAGTTTCAGGAAGCATCTCATTAAACTTTCCGTATTTTGAAACAGTGACTCACTCTCACCGAGCCAGCTGCTGTTTTGTCCTTACCCTGCGTGCTGATCCCAGCGCATGACTCGCCCCTGCCCCACCACTGGCCCCAGGAGTCCAGGGAGCCGAGGGTCCGGTCAGCAGCCAACCCCCATCACCTTCCCCCTCAAAAAATGTCCCTTTGTGGCTTTTAGACACAAACATGAAAGTACATGAAGGGGCAGTGGGTGGGGGCTTGTGCTGAATAATAAGCAGCCAAACAAGTCGAGCAGGTCTGTGGAAGCAATTCAAGGCAGGCAAGCCAAAAAGATCGGTAAGGTGAGATGTAATTATAATCCCTCTAAGCTGGGACACAGTAGCCCAAGGATCCACGACACAAACGTCGGCCGTGCAGCCATGTTGCACCGAGGGGAATTAGGCCCTGAGTAACAGCATGTTTACAGCTTCACGTTTGTCCCGGCTGAGCCAGCTCCGTGATGAAGAACCGTGAGTGCATCACACCATGGCCAAACAAAAATCTTTTTTGTTGTAAAAGGAGATGGGGAAGGCAGGCACAGGGACATAGAGCATTTTTTTTTCCTTTCTTGTGTCCTGTCCTAAAAATATTTAACTGCAGAGGGATTTATTCAGGACTTTTCCCTGTTTTCCATTGTGTGTCATGTGCTTTGCTGGTGTATCGACGAAGAAGGGACTGCAGAGCAACAGTTTAGATCCAACAAAAGTAAAATGAAGGTTCAGAGCCCAAGCAAACAGCCTCTACTATGCTGCTAGATAACAAAGAGGCCAAAAGGTACCTCAGTTTTCATCCTGCTCATTAAGCTATCCCTCACTCGTTTTCTTTAGGTGTATGAAGTTTACAGTCTTGGCTGCCCAGTGGCACAACAAGAAAGGATCAAATGTGGCTCGCGTGAGCCAAGTGCCCAACCAAAAGCTAAAAGGAAACCCTAGGCTATAGCCAAAGACACAGCTTAACCTAAATGACCGTCATCATCAGAGTGAAGTAGCAAAAGCAGAGACTTTCAAATTGTCCAATCCCTTCAGATAAGGACCGACTGTCTAAAAAAAAGGAAGTAAAATCAAAGGGAAGAAAAAAAAAAAAAAAAAAGAAGCGGGGGTGGGGGGGGGGGGGGGGGGGGGGGGGGGGGGAGGAGAATGCTGAAAGCTTTCAGGCTTTATTCTTTCATCATAAGGAAGAAAAAAAGAGGGGCATGATTGCCCCTTTATAAGTTGCATTTGAGAGCCGGACCCTTCTTCATTTCAAGCCAAGGGAATTTTTGCTTTTGAATTTGTAAAAAGCAGAATCAGGTTCATGATTTTAAATAAAGCTTAAATCCCAGGCGTGTTTTAGAAACAGATTCAAAAGCACATGCTCACTGCAATTATCTACGCCTGCGGTGTTTTCGGACATGTGGACTTCAGGAAAACAATAGCCAGCCCTGTTATCAGCACAAAGGAGGATCAGTTTGGAATTACGTACCTGTAACGTCTGCAGCCCATGGCTCTGAGGGTTTCCATTCCCACTGTTGTTCAGCTGCGAATTTACTTACAACATTCCTGAAACAAAACAAAAAAAAAAGAAAAAGAAAAAAAAAAAAAGGGCATTCCTGGCTGAAGTGTGGAGCAACTGAGAGAGCTGGCACCTTCTAAATAATAATTTTAGCAGAGGTCTTACCTAAAACCAAGGGGATATTCTGCCAGTGAAAACTGATGGCTTTTGAAGCAGAAAAAAAAAAAAAAATCAGGTGTGTGGGGGGGTATCTGAGCACTGGGGTGCTCCAGCTTGAAAGCAGGCACCGCGCAATGGTAAAGAGATGATGGATGTAACCCTGGCTGCAATATTCCCTTGTACAGGAGCTGAAACTGTTTCCATCCATTTTAAACACAAGACCATGATGAACCATTGCAGCCCGAGAGGATGGTTTAATAGAAAGGTTTGGAGATGATGGCAAACACCCTGGTGCTACCCAGTGTGATCACTCTGATGCACACAGGTCCTTGGGTTGGGCTGGTGAGGCAGTATCTCTTGGAAGCCCTCTGCTTGTTATTTAGGTTAACTACATGTGACTCTCTTATGTATTTGAGTTTAACGCTCCCAAGGATAATATTGTTGAATCTCAGAATGTTGGGTGGGACACAGCTAGGCATGGGCAGTCAAGCCTTAAGGAATGAGCTGAAAAAAAAAAAAAGTGATAGTGGAAGTTTAGTAGAAGCGGTCCCTCTGCACTGTTTGCATTGCAAACTACACCGTGCAGGTAGCCATGTTGCTTAACCAAAGTGCCAGAAACCTCTTAAAAACATCTTAGAGATCTTGGGTCACTAACCCAAGGGCTGCAAATCCTCAGTGGACTGGGCCTCTATGGTGCGTCACTGTAGGGTGATGGGTCTCCTGTGGGTGGGTGCTGTGGTGGAGGAGCCCACAGCAGCTGGAGGGGACACTGCTATCTGCGGCAGCCATCTTGGCTCCTTTTGTAATCGATGGGGAGAAACCAGGAGGAAGGCATGATTCACCCAACCTGCCTGACACTCCGCCCCAGCACCTGCATTCATCACAGCCCTTCTGCACGGAAACTGCCTTGCCAGGCTCTGACACCACTCCCCTGCCTGGGCGGTCTGTGTGTCACCTGCACCCGCACCACCATGTGTGTCCTCTGCAGGTGGCCCTTGAACCCAGACCTGGGGCAGGACACTGCAGCCTCCCTGCTGGCAGTTTGTGCTGTAAGCGCCAGGACGGGGCAGAAGCCATGACGCGGGGCAGCACTCCCAAACCCAGCACCCTGCCTCCTGCATGGGCGATCTCTTGGCATCTTGAAGCGGGAACAAGTTTGTGTCACCCTTATCAGCAGGATCTCAGCTGTGCATTTGATTTCTCCATCTGCCAGAGGAGAAGCTGAGAACTGTGCCAGGTGTGATCCATGTGCCATTACTATGGGTAAGCCCTGTGCCGACAATTAGCAACCAGTTACATAAAACACCAGGTTTCCAGGGTATTGTGTAGTTGGGAACTGACAAAAAAAAATTGCAGGTAGAGTGCTTGGGAGCTCCTGAACTTCTCAGTCACTGGCAGAGGAACCCATGGGCTCTACCTGACTGAGGCCAACCAAAACTGTGATGCTGTGTGGCAGGGAGCCAAGGTAACAGGCCTGCCAGAGGGCTTTTCCCTGCCTGGGGAATGGATACTCACACCTCTCTGGCAGACTTATATTGAGAGAGAGCTGAGCCAGCAAAAAAGGATGTGGGATGGTAGAGGATGATGATCCTGGAAGGGAGGAGGTGGGACAGGCTTCACTGATGCGGGTATTTGGAGAGGGGGGAGTGTTTGGAGGCTTGGCTGGGGAGCAGGGCAGAGACTGGTGAGGGTGTAGGGTGAGAAAGTGACAGCAGAATGTGGGGACACTGGGAGCAGCCTCGCTGGGGTGATGGGATGGAGTGGGGGAAAGAGACAGCAGAGTAAGGGAAATGTGGCAGATTGTGTCCCAGCTTTCTGCCACAAATGAACAGAGGTGGGAAAGGCTCTGAGGGCAGATAAGGAAACTCAGCTAATCTCTATCCAGTTAACCTTCTCTAAAGACTTGCTGAGCAGGTAGCCCAACCATGGGGCATGCAGGAGCCAGCTCTGATGGCCTCATCCTCCTGCGCCCAGTGGGAATGTAGTGCTCACCGCTAACTCAGCATGGGCAGAGACCAAGTGAGTCCAGGCAGTGGATAGAGAGTGCTGGGTGCCTGACTCACCCCCTGGGGCTCCTGGCCGGGACCACACTGAGCTTTGAAGAAGGATAACGGGTTCCGAGTGAACAGGTCCTGCAGAGAGCCTGGCAGAGCCAAACAGCCAGCTTGTGCCCAGCTCTCCTGTGCACTGGCTGAAGTCAGGTCCGCTCTCAGCCAGAAAAACCCTCTGATAAATAAGTCAGCCAGCTGCATATTGACCTTCCAATGCCGGCCAGCACTGACATGCTCTGTAGAGCCAGGCCCAGCTCCAGCGAGAGGGGGAGTGCCTGGGAATGCTGCAGCGGCGAAGCAGGAGGATTTATAGCTGTTTGCAATGCGGGTCCGGTAGGTCACCTGAGCTGAGGGGGCCTCCCAGATCCTTTTTCTTCCTTGCCAAGAAAGGCCTGCCTTGTTTGGCCTCCCGGATAGTTGGATCCTGCAGCCCCCTCCCAGGGAGCAGGGTCGCTTCAGAGCAGCTGGGCCTGGGAAACAAACCCGTGGGTCCAGCTCCCATCTCCTGGCGAGCAGAGTGCTGCGCTGCTGGGAAGCAGACGGGCTTGGGGGGCTGGGGGGAGCTCGGCAGAGAAATGAGCTGGGCTGTGGGTATGCTCTGTGTTGCTGAGTGTTTCTCTCACCAGCTGACCACCGCTTTGTACACTCCCACCCTTCCTGACTGCTCTTGTACAAAACAACAGCAAGAAAAAGACATTTTTCAGGTGAAATGGGGCTGATGCCTGAGCCAGGATGGGTGCGAGGGATAGGCTGTTTTCTGGGTGCAATGGCTCAGAGGGACTAAGTGTTTTACCAGCCAGTAGAGCACTCTGCAGGGACTCTAGCACCCTGATGTTAGCCCTCCCTGGACCCTCACACACCTAGCTAAAGCTGAACGCCCCCACCTCCGCTCACACTGCTTTTGCCTTTGCTCACTTGTTGATTTTTTTTTTTTTTTTTTTTTTTTTTTTTTTTTTTTTTTTTTTTTTTCTTTATTCCCCTTTGCCAAGAATGCAGGAACCTGCTGCTCTTGGACGGCTCTGAGATGAATTTCCGCTTCAAGCATTATCACTTCCAAAGCGGAGCTGAGAGTGCAGCCAGCCGAGCTGCCGGAGAACTGCACTCCACCGGGGCAGCGCTTGGCAGAGGCTGCGGGACCCCCCCATAGCGCCGGGAGCAGCCGGGTTTGAGTAGGGAATGGATGTGGGGCTGGAAGGGGGGCTGCATGGGGAACCCCGCATCCTCTCTGGGGTGCGGTACAGGAGCAGGGGGAGGTTGCTGCTCCAGGGGAGGCTGTGGGGAGGAGGGCTCATGGTAACAATTTTCCACAGAACTTTGCAGAGCGTTTCATGGCAATAGGTGGCATTTAGGTTTTTCCCTCGGGAAGATTTCTGCTGTTTGGGAAGGAGATTTTGCAGGAAAAGACAGAAACCTGAGGAGGTCTAGCAAGATCTCCTGTAGTCAGGCCCTGGGGACAAGGTCAGTCTTTCTGGGTCAGTGACTGTTGAATATTTATGCTAACTGAAAAGCCTGGCAAGGTGATGGCTGCCTCTACAGCTCCCTGTGGTGGTAGTCAGGCTCCCTGTCTTGAACTGCACAGAACATGAATTTCAGCCTATTTTCTTAGCAGATATTTGAGTTAGTGGCTGTTGGTTTGGGTACTTGTGCCTTGTCAGGGCCTTCTCTCACGGCCTCTGTGATTTCTCTCGTATTCTATTCAGGAAATCACTTGCAAAGTGTTGCCGGATTACTCCAAACACAACGACCGATTGCCAGCCTGGGGAGTCCCAACCTTCCCGTGCCAAAGCCTGTGGCCAGGTGAGGGTAGATGTGCTCCCCTTCACCCTGGCCTTGCCCCCTGCCTCACCCACTGGTGCTTTGCAGGCTGGGTGGATGGTGGGTGCTGGCTGCTGCTGCGTGAGAGCCGCTCTTGCAGCTCCATCTGCAGGTGCTCAGCGCAGGCTGTGCCTGCGCAGGGCTCAGCTCCCCGCAGCATGGGTTTCCAACCAGGCTGTGTTGGTCATGCTGGGCTTGCACAGATTGTCGCTGTCTGGCCCTTTCCATGGGGTTCCTGCCCTTGGTTGCGACACCGGGGTGCCAGTCCACCTAGCTGTCCCACTGTCTGCCCCACCACGCAGTGCATTCTCATGCTTCGGCCTCCAAACTCTTTGAACTAGTCTGTAAGAGCCTTCTTATCCTCCTTCAGATCTTCCCTAGAGACAGGATTTCACTGGGACACTGGGGAGAAATTAATTGTCCAGCTATCAGGAGAGGAAGGGTGTGTGGCAGTATCTTTAGCTCCGGTCCTTGCTGGGACATGGGCTCCTGGTGTAATGTGAACCATTGGCTGACATCCACATTTTTAAGCTTTCTAGCAGTTGCTCTGCTTGCTGCTGAGTTTCTCTGGAGAAACAGGACCACAAAGCCGCAGGCAGCAAGTCCTGGGAAGGTGGTTTGAGGAGTGTGCAGAAGTTGCCATCCCCATCTGCCCACATTAACCCCTGCCACATGTGACTGTTCCTGGAGCAGCAGGAAGGTATATTTGGCCTCAGTGCAAAGTCCAGCAACAGTTAAGCCATCATCGTCTTGGTGTCCCTCTTCACTCAGTGCCTCTCAGGACACGCAGGGGACTGTGGCAGCCCATTCCCAGTTCCATGCAGGGCTGTGGCTGGTCCCTCTGCCTGCTGGCAGCCTTTCCCCTAAAGAGGCCACATCATCCAAAGACCAGAGTAGCTCTCACTGCTCCTTTGGTGGCTCTGATGGCTGTGATGCCTTTGAAACAGCAGCCATAGGGTTGCTGCATTGACCCAGGTGGGGGTACATTTAGATTAGCACTCTACAAGGAGGGGATATGAGGATTGGTAAGATCTTAGACGCTCTCATCTGCAAATAAAACCACCATCTCAGGAGCAGTGGTGACTGAGGAGGGGCATTCTGGTCTTGCATTATTAATAACAGCAATGCAAAGCTCATTAATAGCAATCCTCTAAACCTACTGTGAGGCTTGCATATGCAATTCATGTCCTGTTTGCTATACTTTGTGAAAGGTACTTGCTCTGAGATGTCTGTGGGCAAAGCTCAGCAAACTCTCCACAGGTGGGAATGTCAACATACGGGAGCAGACTCTGGAAAAATTGCCCAGGAAGAAAGAGGCTCCTCACCCCAGGGCTGACTCACTGTCAGGTGAGATTTCATGGTGTCTGCTGTTGTTGTACAAGATTACAAGATAAACAAGAACACTGGCCTACGAGGCTTTTCAGTCAACAATTCTCCTTGGTACGTGCAACCAAAGCTGACAAAATGAGCCAGAGATGGTCAGTCCATCAGGCTTCTAGCTCTGTTTGAAGCAATGTGTTCAGCCTGAGCTGCTCATGGCATGTATGTTGATCCCATTAACCTAAGAAAACATGAGCATGGCCACTCCTGTCAGCCAAACAAGTACTTTGTACCCAATTTCTTGTGCCTACGTGCGCAGCCCTTGCTCATCCATCCATCTGGAGAAGATGGCAGCAGGGACAGTTAGACTGATCACCAGCCCAGTGTCTGGGAACTGCTGGCTCTGAAGTTTAGACTTGGAGAAATCCCACCACTTGTGACATAAAATGGGGAATAAAGATGCTTAAGCAAAAGTTGCTTAGAGCTGTTATGGCGATTAACTGGTTAATCCCTGCAAAGTGCTGTAGACATCTGAAATGCAATGTTAATATTACTGCCTTCCACGCAGGCAAACAATGTTCACTTCATTTGAAAACTTAAAGCAGACTACTCTCATTAAGACTCCAGAAGAGTTTTTGCAACCTTTTGTGTATATAACCTTGTCAGGGCTGATGTGACCAATCTGTGTGAAACAAACTGCCATGATCTTGCTCATTTCTTTTAGCAGTCAAGCACGGTTCTTTCATCAGCTCATTTGTCTGGCGGAAGGACCAACGCATGGGATTTCAGGCTCCTGGACCAAACCTGGTGCCTTTCTTGGCACAGCTGGGCTGCTGTTGGCCTGGCTTCACCGGCGGGTTTGCAAGATCTCCGTACTGAGTAAGCGGGCAAGAAGCACATAAATAGTATCAATCATAGAATAGTTTGGGTTGGAAGGGACCCACTTACACTTCCACACATGGCAAATCCAAGCAGAATGGTCTGGAGCTGAGAGTGCCTTGATTGCTTCAAAACTAGAAGAGAGTGATTGGGAACGTACCATGCGATGGGAAAATGGCTGTTGCACCTAGCTGGGAAAGCCAGCAGAGTGAAGAGGATCTCTGACTCTGAGAAACCCCCGGGATGTGGGGCTGCTTACCAGCCCTGGGACAGATTCACGGAGTCGGTAAGGGGCTTTCTTGGCAATGCCAAGAAGCCAGGAGGGTGCGTGGGGAGAGGCAGCTGGCCGGGCTGAGCCAGGGAGTGGAGCGATGCTCCAGCCTGCGCGGCCAGGAGAGGCCGGTAGATGGTGGTGTGATCCTGGTGGCTCTCCCGAGCGATGGCTCGGTGGGAGGGGAGCAGCAGCTATTGCCCGGGTTACCAGGCCCTCAGCCCAAAACCCTGCCATGCAGAGCCCTGTGCCTAACCTACAAAAAGGCCAGAGTCCCAAAAGTCCACCGTATCCCAAACAACCCCGTGGGTGTGCTGCTTACAGTTGGTCTTTATTCTGCTGGGTCCCTGGCGTTTGTTACCCAGTCCCTAGCAGAGTGAACGTGCGGAGGTTGGAGGGAGGAATTCGTGTATAAGCCAGCTGGTTCTGTCCTTCCTACCCTTGCCCCTTTCTTCCCCCCTTGAATGCAGAGGCGGCTGCTTACCCGCCTTGCAGGGAATGAAAGGCTGGCGAGTGAATCAGAAGGGAGGCATTGTACCCTGCTAATCCCCCTGAGCCAACATTTGTCAATAAAAGGCGTGACTTCGGTCCCTAAGCGTGTTTTCTGCCTCCTCAGTGCAGCCAAGCAGCTTTGTCCCCAGAATGCTGACTGGTCTTTTCAAGAGGCTGCCAGCTATAACTTCAGATGTCAAACCAGAATGGCTCAAGACCTCTCTGCCTTGCCTGTGCTATCGCGCCTCTTTTCCTGGGGTTTTGTTTGCTTTGTCCAGCATCTAGCTCTGTTATGCAAGAGTTATGAAAATTAATCCTTATCATCCCACCAAATTAATTTTCCCTTTTATATTTTCATGTTACAGTGAGACGCATCCCAGGTGACAAGGAGTCATCTTACTCCTCCAAGAGGGGATGAATTCAGTGCTGAGGCCCCTCTGTGTTTCTGTGGGAGTGGATGAGATACCAGAGAGCAGAGGGATGCAAGGGGCAGCAGCGTGTCTCCTGGACGTGTTACCACTCTGGCAGAATGGAGCAGTGCTGGCTGGGACAAATGTATCAGAAGAGGAGAGACTTCCTACCATGGGCTGGTGTTTTTGGATTTTGTATTTTAAAGCCTTAAATTCTCCCAGGATAGGAACCTAGGTAAGCACCCCTACACCTAGGAGTGGGGAAGTCTCCTTTGTGGTCATCTCCTGCTTGTGACACTCTTGGTTTTCTGTGTTACCTCGGGTTTGCCTGCACCCAATATGACCCTTACACCTTCCTCTTGGCCATCCTTGTCCCTCTTCTGCTCTGGCATCAGTTCTCAGCAATCCTCCCTTGCACTCCAGCCTCAGAAGAAGAGCTGGGAGGAGTGCAGTCGGGTGGGGAGACAAGGAGCTGGGGCAGAAGTTAAGGAAGAGAAAGACCAGGGAGACTGTACCTTCTCTCGAGTGGTTCGTTCTACTGCCATGACCCCCCCCTTGTCACTGCATCCCAAATTTCTTCTGCAATACAGACCCCTTGTTTGCTTGCTACCCTCCATGTCCTCCAGCAATTCCCCAGATATTCCTGATACACTCTCTCTAATACTCCTACACTCTCTTTCTTGCCCTATTCCCCATTCCAAGAAAAGAAGGGAAACCACCCTCACTGCTCCAGTTTACAGAATGCTGTATCCTCCTTCTCCCCCTGTACCCATTGTAGCCAAGCGGCTGAGCACAAGGTGGGTGGGAAGCATTCAAACTCCCTGGGCAGCTATAGAAATCATAATGTTGAATGATACCCTTCCATGCACCTAGAGCCAAGGGCTGCTCCTTGCACATGAAGCAGGCTGAGGAACCTGGCCTTAGTTTTCCTGAAGCCAAATGCTGATTTATTTATGGCAATTTTCCAATCAATTGGAGTAGGCCAGGACTCAGACCGAGACACACAATCTCTCTAATGTTTCACATAGCTGTACTTATTCTTGCAACATGACGGTCTTGTTAGTAGTTGGAAGGCTTCAGAAATGTGCAGAACAGATGCAGGTAATTTTGAGTTTCCAGTCTTGGGAATATTTGTGTGCATTGAAGTTAGTGGGAAAGCTACCACCACTTCCAGTGGGTGCTGGAATGCCTCTGAGCTGTTTGGCAGAATAAATTTGACTGCCTTAATGAGTAAAGGAGGGCTTAGGTTTTCCACCGGCTAAAACAATCAGCAGCAGGGAGTTTTGGAAATGATTGTGTTATCACTTAGGTGTCTTTCATGCAAAAAGAAAGAAAAAGGTCTTGAATGCAGGAAAAAGGTGAGGGGGTGAAAAGAATGTTTTTTCTTTAAAGCTCTGGGCATTCAGACCACCATGAGTCACCTTAAAGCACTGACTGGTTTGGAAATCAGGGTGTTTCTTAACCCTGTTTGTTATGGGAACATGCAGCCTGGGTCAGACAAGCTGGTATTTCTGTTCTGAGCAAAGAACTTATCTGGCAAATGAGCCAAACTACCCAAAAGGCCTGTGTTCATCCCACTCCTATGGCACAACAAGGTCCAAGTCTCACTCTGTGGTCTTACACAGCTGTGTATGCAGCAGAGCTCATTTCGGGAGGACCTTTGAGGTGCAGATTTCCAGGGGCTTCACACTGCCTGTGAGGTGCTTCAGTCCCATGTGATGGATATTTGCATGCCACCAGCTCACACATTGGACTCATGGAGGCTGTGTCTCCTCCTCAACTACCCAGGGAAGGCTGCAACCTCAGAGTTAATGGCTGAGATGCAAACCTTTGCTGCACCTCTTCTTCTTCTGGTCTGTTGTGCCACGCTTTCCCTTCCTCCAGTAAGGAGGTTTCTTTTTTCCCTCTGCAAATAGTTTGAGAAGAGGGAAGAGGAGCTCTCCATGCAAGAGCCAAACCCATTGCGTGGTGTGAGGCCAATTTGCTGCCTCCTGTTACACTGATAGGTAACAAGGGCGTCACCTGTGTGATGGGGGGATATTCCCAGAAGAGCTTAGGAATTTTGGACTAGATACAGAAATATCTTGGTATGGAAATTTTGTTCATTCATGAGACATCAGGGGCTCTTTAAAGAAGCCATGAAAGAAAAAACTGTTTGAGCTTGTTACTCAGGGAACTGCACGTTTTCCTAATGTGGGAAAAGGTGATGGAAAAGCCCCCTTCTATTATGAAATCCTTATAACTGCTGCCAGCCGGGGGAGTGTTTTCCCTGTAGCATATTTTCTCTTCATATTGTGTTATTTCATCACTTGAATATCTCTTGCTTGTGTTTCTTCAGTACATAGCTACAGAAAGTAACTTCAGCTGTAGCTATTCTGCAGCCAAACTGATGTGCTCCACGTAGGAGGCAGTATCCTGTGGGTGACCTTACGATGACTTCACTTGGTGCCTCACAGTAACCTATAGATACTGATGCTGTAAAAATGGTTTTGTGAGAGGTATAAATACAAACACAATGAGATCACATATTCCGAACTATAACTGAATGCAGACTCTTGGAAGAAAATTGACTCAAAGCCCTCCTGGAAAAAGCTGTCAAGCACGGCACACTTCATAAATTTTTTCACAACCCCAAATATACCATGCATCAAACAAGCTTCTTTTGGAAAGTGGTGTTGTGAACCCCATGATGCCTGAACATTAATTAGATTACTTGTAATCCATCCAAGATGGGAAAGGAGAAGGGCTATCTCAAGTCCTCTCTGCTCATGGTGTTAAGGGGACCTCGGGAACTTCCACATGCAAGATCATCAGGAAGAAGTCAAGTGCTTGCTCTGCAAAACGAGCCCAACTGCTTCAATCTTGTGCTATGCAGCAGCTCCCCTTGCCCAGGGAATAACCACCAAGCTGGCTACCTCAGGGCAGTAAAGCCGGGGATTGAGTGGATCATGAGATGGGCCCACCCAACGCAGCATTCACCCTGGGTAATGAAGACGCATAGTGTGCAGGAAACTGTGCTGAACGTCTGTCTTTCTGGACTCAAGTGCCGTTGGTGGATCTGAGATTCACACACATAGCTATCCACCAGTTTAATTTTTACTGTCTTTTCTCCATACTCCTAGGCAAGCCAGAGCAAGGGTAGTCCAAGCAGGACTCCTAACAACTTATTACCTTGTTCTGGAGCCATCATCCTTCAGATTTCATCGTAGATCAACCATCCTGGTAGATACACCTGCTTGGAGTCAGAATAGCCAATATCCGCTGTGCAAATTATTTAGTGACAGTTAACCTGGCTGTAAAAGGTACCACAGCAAGGACAATTACATCATGGCTATGGGGATCTCGGAGCTCTTTACATCCCATCTCACACTTGTCTATTAGTGTCTGGTGGTGTTGCACAGAAGCCTGGAGCAGGCAATAAAAAAGAATTATGAGTTTAATTAAAAACCACCATGACCATTTAACTAGGCATAATGATGCTATCCGACCTGGAATTTGCCCAGCACTCAAAACACTTGCCATTTCAAATGAGTGAAAATGGCCAGAAGTTGTTTTACATTTTGGGGAAAAATGGCATGTCCAGTCCTACAGCCACTCTAAATCCATGCCAAGGCCCAAGTCCAGCACAATCTTTTGTGCATCTCCCACATCTCCCATCTGCCACCCTAGCGCAGCCCCTGCCAGGAACAGTGGCCCCGGCTCAGCATGCTGCACACCAGCCTCTGCTACGCTGCATTTTTTCCTCCCTCTTTCCAGCAGTTGCTCTTTCATTATTCACTGAAGCAGGGACTGGATGCTGTGACAACAAAGTTTGTGCCACAATCCTGCAGAGTCTCGCCCAGACCAGTAAATAGTTGTTGATACTGAAAATAATCCATCCAGGCTTCTGTTCAGCGTCAGAAGAGGAGAATACAGAGGCTGCACAGGACCTCCGCTGCTACCTCCTACTCATGCTGCTTTTAATGAGGTTTAGCCGTGCTTGTCAAGGCTCGCTCTCAGCAAGAGGAAGCAGTGTGGGAACATCTGGCTTGGGAGGACAGCCAGAGCTTAGCCATGACGCAGGACCCCATTCCTCAGCAGGGCTGGCCCCGGTGACCACTGCAGTGTTGCCCTTATAGGCACCATGGGCAGAGAGCATGGGCTGGGTGCCTACCTGCCCTATGGACAGCACTTCCCAGCAGAAGACCTTCCTCTGCAACTCTGTCAGACACTGAGCTAAAGGTTTCCATGTGGTCTGCCTGCCTTAGGCATTTCCGTGTTTTTGGAAAGTTTCAGCTATAATTGTCCTATTCTCTGTGGCTAAGATTTGGGACACATAAGTAGTTTGGAGCATTCTTGTCTCTAGTTTGTTAAGAAAACTAAGTGCTGCCCAAGCCTGGAGGTTTGGCGGGAGGCGCCCACCTTGAGTGGGAGGTTTGCTGCTTTCTCCAAATTGGCCGAGTTACGGGTGTCTGAAAACCTTCTGGTAGCACTTGCTGAGGATGATGGTGCTTGTGGAGGCTCACTGATGTGGCTGATGTTAATAGAAATTGTGTCCTAGATATATTAAATATGTTGTAAATATGTATTTAATTAAATAATTAAATACAGAAAACATTTGCTGCTGTATTTCATCTTCATTTTGTACAGATTAATTTTATACAGCTAACATGGAGCTAATAGTATTTCCTTCTTGCACAGAGAAATAAAAGCAGTCAGAGAAAAGCTTCAAGTGAAGTTGTGTCCTCAGAGCAATAATTAAGTGCTTGCACTGGTTAGCACCTGAAGCTGCATGCTGAAGAATGAGAAGAATAGAAAACGTGAAATTATTTCATGCTACATGAATGTCTACTCTGTGTTCTGAGCAAACCACAGTGCTGAGAGGGAAGGAGGCAGAAAGAGTAAATAATGAACAATATGCCCTGGAGATCTCCAGTAGTGCATTCATCTGATGGGCACAGCAGGAAGCAACATAAAGCAGCCGTAGCTCTGACACCCCCTAATTTCAGTGTTTGGCAGTACAATTCTCATATTCTCATAGTATTTTCCTTTTTTTATTCAGTGAATATACATAGTCAAAACTTTTTGCTTATCCCTCCTGAAAATATTGGTTTGCTCGCCTGGAGGTGTAAAAAGGCTCATTATTCTTCCATTACTATATTCATCCTAAAAATCCACTCTAGGTGTGCGTGATGTGGGGTCTCCATTCTGTTTCTCCTCTCTTCGTGAAAGCCCTCACTAGGTCTCTCCCACAAAGAGGCCACCTTTGCACAACATTAAACTTGTTTTCATAATAAATTACTCTCAGGCTTTTGGATTACCGTGGGATGGAAAAAACCTAACCTTTGTTTTACTTAGCCAATTTAGAAACAGAGAACTTCCTTACATGACATGATAAAGCCATTTATGTGTGGTTTGCCTTCAGTATTCCCAGCTCTTCGACCTCCCCTGGGCTTGCATTGATCCTCTGGATCTCTGATGTCCTATGCCTCTTCAGAAATCTGGCCAGGCTCAACCTTGATGTCTCTTCAGCTTTCTAGTGTACCCGATTATGTCTAAACCACCTCATCTATAACTCACTGTTCATTTCTCTCCGCCTCACCCCGAGATGCCAGAGGAGGGAAGGCAGCTGGAGGCTGGCACCCTTCTCTGTAACTCGGGACTGGGAGGGGTGATGGGAAAGAGGAGTTTTCCCTTGGTTTGTTTGTCACTACGAACCTGTGAATCTGAATTGCAAACCTTTCACCCACCTTCTCCAAAGGCAGGCCAAGTTTTGAGTAACTTCCTTTTAAGCTTCCAAAAAGCCTGGGCTGATTTACAGGTTAGTGTGGAAATCCTGAAAACCCCTATGCTTTTTGGCACAAATGCAGGCAGTATCACACCTATTGGCTTCCAATTAGAAACAGCATTTAGCACACATGTAGCACCTGCAGCCTTCAAAGTCCTACTCAAATATTACCAGAGTCCTGGGAACGCACCTCCAGAGAGGTAAGAGGCTTGTGCAGAGACCTGGCCCTGAATCTGTGCTTTCTGTCTGCTAACTCAGATGCACATAGCAGACTTTTCCATATAACCATGATCGTTCCCTTCCCAGCTTATGCCAGATTGCCTAATCACAGCAGGTGTGGTATGGAGAGCAGCAGCTCTTAGGTAGCAACCACTAATCTAGTCAGCCCCATTGCAGTGGCTTTATTTGTCCTTAGAGAGTCTGGCAGGTCTTTCTTTCCTTTTGTGGTAAAATCCTATAGAAGATCACTTGTTTAACACTTGACATCCAATGGCTGTACTGGTAAGTTAGATTTCATCCTAAAAATATTCCTAAAAAGATTTTGCTCCCCACCTTTCAGAGTGCCTAGTGAGTGTATTTAAATAGCTCCCTGAGGCCAGTCCCTATGCAATGCTCTCCACCGAAATACCTGCTCCCTCCAGCTAGCAGTCATCCTGGGAAACTAGACCTGAATGTAGGAAAAAGGAAATGGGTGCCGAGCAACGTGGTGAGTAAATCAGATGCATGCTGTTGGTGCTTTTTTTAAGTATCATAAGTTTTCTTCTCCTCCTCTCTGTATCTAGCTGCTTTCTGGTTTTATATTGTAAACTACTGAGAGAAGGGACTTTTTTTTTTTTAAAATTCTGCATTTGTACAGCAGTTTGCACAAATCCTGAGTGCTGTTTTAAGACACAGCTATTCTAAAAAATCCTGTGCATGTAATAGGTTATGTTGCTTCCTGGCCTCGTGATGAGGTGTGTGATTAACCTCTACATCTAACACTTGGACCAGCTCCATAGCTTGTGTAAACCAACGTATCTGCCTGGTTCTTGTCCTGTGGTAACCAGATTACTGTATTTAACTTGAGAGTCACTGAAATATTACATGTGGCTGGAGATTCCTGTCTGAATTTTCTCACATGCACCTGTCATTGTGAGAGATCGTTTGGTACCAGGCAGTGCTGGTTATCTCTTATCAACTCTTCAGGGAGAAGTGGCCACTCTAGGGACCCAATCTCAGCTCTGCACTTTACTGACTTTATGGACCATGCTGGAAATCAACAGAAATGTCTTTGAAACAACTAGGTAGCACTAATATATGATAAAAATCTGGGTCAAAATAGGTGTAGGAGAGGGAACCTGTGATCTTTTATGTCCTGGCTGTTTGGATAAAGGCAGAGAAAAAAATAGCCAAGACATATGAGACAAATGGGTTGGTTGGAGGCATGGAGGTAGAAGAGGATGGTCTGTATTCATGGGTGCCTGCTCAGGAACTTACTCTTTGATATGAGGAGAGACAGCGTCTTAGTTCCCAAATGCAATGATTTATTGTCTCATTGTCAGATTGCTGAATGTCACTGAAATGTCTCGGTCTCTAGTTTTGCTGTGCTAAGTGCAGCAGAAATCTCCATGGCCTCCTGCTGAGGAGAAATGAAGTGCTCCTGGCACTGGTAGCTGATTTTCTTTGTATTTGGGGCTAATCCTGCCCACTTCTGCATTGACCTCACTCTATCTTTAGGGCAGAAGGAACTCAGCCTTGACACAGCTTTTAGGTTGGACACGTGCAAACCTCAAGTAATACTTTCTTGAGCACAGAAGTTCATTCTATTCACTCAGAAATGTTAGCGTGCGTGCAGAACTGGGAGTGCAGTGTAGGGAAGAATGAGTTGCTGTGATGTTTTGTGATGAAAAAGTGGACACACAGTTGAAGAAAAAGGCTCTCATTTTCTCCCATCCAAGCCTCGTTGAGGAAACTCCAACAAAATCAGTGATGTTTGGCCCAGAAAGTGAGCATGTAGGCATAAGCATCAAATGAAGCATCCAAAAGCTCACAGATGATCTATGAGAATTCCTGTCTTTACTACCATTTCCTCCAGCTGCCCAAACTCCTTCCACACCATCCTCCCATTTGAGAGCAGGAATTAGCTTCCTTTTTCCTAAATGCTAAATTTGTGGAAGACATCTGATTGAGCAGGCGCTCTCTGCAGATGGCCATCGGGATGGGTTCAAATATCGAAGGGTTTCTTTTAAAATAAACATGCTAGCTCAAGTCCCCTGGAAAACCAAACACCTCCTTTGGGCTCCTTTAGCAGGCAGTGTTTCCCCTTGTGGAAGCACAAAATCTGTGTGTAATGGATACAGCATCAATTAGGGGAAATCTAGCACCAACAGATGGGCTGTGTGGTTTGATGTCTCCCCCACCATAACGTGGGCAGCATTATTTTGCCTCAGGTTCTCTACTTGCTGGTTCATCTCTTCCTGTTCATCTGATGCTCAGTTTGTCCTGGAGCTGAAGTTTGCTTTTACATAGGTCCTTCTGCAATCTCCATCAACATCTTCTGTTCTTAGGGCAGGGACCCTCTGGGGCATCTGCAAAGCCCCGCAGAGACCTGCCACAATTTATGAGGGAGGACGAGGGTCACAGACCTCTGGTGTTCCTGACAACCTGACCATCGTAAGCTTGAAAAATCAGTGTAGCCTCTTATTTTAGCTGAGGCACTGGGCTCTGGTAAATATTACTGACTCCTCATTTCTGGGGAGCAACGCTCAAAACAGGCTTCTTAGCTCCCATGTAACCTCCAGCTGGAAGTGTGCCATGCTTAGGACAGGATCCAAAGGTGGTGGCAGTTTTTAAGCAGCTGGGAAGTTGTTGATGGCTTGCTAAGACCACAGGCCTGGGGAGGTGCCCTTGCTTGCTGCTAGCTGGCATTGATGTTGATGTCAATGGCAACCCTCATCACTGTCATTGCAGTTGTGTTTTGCTGTCTTCTCTCCTCAGTCTTTGTCTCTAGTTGCTGTGCTGTCCATGAGACATCGCCCCTGGCCTAGAGACTGACCCTTGCACCTCTACCAGGATACTGCTCTTTAGGGAGAGAGGGGTTGAAGAGGCACAGCCTCTCCGTGTGCCACTGACATGCAGGATCCTGCTTTCATGGCGAGTCAAAGAAAATCCCCTGAAGCCCTACCTGGCAGCCAAGCTCTGGCCAATGCAGTACGAGCTGTTCTGCTCAGATTGTTAGTGCAGAGGGAGAAAAGTTTCCCAGGGATGACTCACAAATTCCTGGTGATGCATGTGCTGAGGTTTGTCTGAGATGAGGTCAGCCTTCATGAAGCATGAATGCTGCAGAAGGGGGTTAGCTGTTGACTTGGTCTCTGTCCCATATGTATATGAAGAGGCACCAGCAACAGCCCCAGTGCAGAGTCCAGCACTGGCACACATCCCTCTCCAAGGGCTGAGCAAGCACAGGAAACTCCCAGCCTTTCCTTTGCCATCTCTCCCTACTGGATTAATATCTGCAAACTTCTCTGGAAGCTGAATACCAGCAGTTCCTTGGGATTTGTTCAGTGCTAATAACTAGCAATGTAACACTCTTATAGGCAGAGATGGAAGCAGAAAGAAAAACAAGGAAACACTGCAGGCAGTGCTAACATCAGATTTGCTTTTATTTTAGCTTTCAAGGTGGTTTTCCAGATTTAATTGTGTTCAATAGTTAAAAAGCACATTCATTTCTTCGTTACCCCACGGCATCTTGGATGCCCTTGTTCTTAAGTTGTTTTAATTTCTAGGTATTTGAGAGTTTAATAAGGTTTTGTGTTTGTTTAAGGAATTATTGCTCACCCAATTGAAAGATAATGGGGCACTGTAGCCTTGCCAAGTGTTTTTATGCTGCAATAAAACAACAAGCAATTTACACAAGGCAATAAAACGGTACTCTGTGTCCCCAATGAAGAAACACAAAGCAATGTTTGAAATTGTCTAGCTCGGAAAATAAATCCACCCTTACTCAATGCACTCCATAAAATTAACTAAGTACAAAATTGCCTATACGCTCTCCTTTTCCCAGGAGTTTGGAAAACTACCACAGGATGCACTTGAAAATCCTGTAATGTATCAGCATAAATTGTACCAAGGTATGTCACTGTCTGCAAAAGAGCAGACTGGCTACTCATTAAGGCTTCCAAAGGGGCATAGGTTTGATCACATACTCCATTATTCCTGATTGCTTTTCTCTGGCTCTGTCACTTTCACAGCCTTGGCTGTTTGCATGAAATGCTGAAGGACCCCATCTGATGTAATGATTTGTCACTTTACCTGCTCTGCTGCAGGGCTCAGATGTTTGATGGCATTTTCTACACTGGCATTCAGAACATTTTGGAGGCTGTGCTGTCCTTCTGCCCTCTGAACAGCTCTTCTGCTTCCTCTATCCAAGGGCTGAGAGCATCCCTGGGCCCTCAAAGTGGCCTCTTGTTCCCTTGCCTGCTTCTTTCGTAGTGGCAAAGGATGATTTTGGAGTCTACCCATGTCACCATGAGCACTCGTGTCCCGTGGAGACTGATGCTAGCAGGGAAGTAAGAGCCCTGTTTCCTCAGAAGCGTGCTGCCATCTGCCTTGCCTCAATTTTAATCTTGAGCTTCAAAAGCCTGCCTGGAGCTCCATCTGAAAGACCTCCTGGCCATAAGGATGCTCTGCTCTGCCCCTTCAAAGACTGCCATAGAGAAGACATTTCAAGTTCTGTCTTGACTAAAGTGGCAAGAAGTCTGAGCCCCAAATGGGGTACAAACCCCCTCTTGTTCTCACATCCCGCTTACTCTTGCCAGAAAAGGGTTTCTGCTGGCTGTTCCAGTGGGAAATGCCACAATGAAGCCTGAGCTTTATAATTTGCCTATATGCAGCAATTTGCACCATAAGTATTGCTGTTGGTAGTGCAGCAGGGGCACCACCAATGACTAAAGGCTGAATAAGGCCTTTGCAGATGCCAACTGAACTGAGGCCCTGAAGCACAGGATAGCAAAAAGCATGGTAGAAAATCATAACAACGCTGCCCTTGATCACAGCTGTGAGCCAGTGAGGAGACACATTCTCCAGGGCTGTTCATGCAGCCCCTTTCAAAAACCATCAAACCTAGCATTTCCAAGCATGCGCTGTTTCAAAAGCTTGTAGTTGTTCATAACAGGACTAGCTCTATTGGCATGAGGCACCTCTGGAGCAGCATCCAGCTGCGGCCAAGGACCTTCTGAGATGCTTTTTAGGACTGCATCTCCACCCAACCAGCTGCTAATCCCTTGGAAATTCCTTACACCCTGCTTGGAAATGCTCTGCTGACCTTTGCTTCGGGGTGCTCGCCAGCCTCTTCAGCAGCTGCTGCTCAGAGTGACCCTCCTGGTTTATAACAACGGAGGCTGTTTAAAGAAATAAATACACAGTCCAGCCAGTTGCAAAGCCAGGCTCACAGCAATCTTTCCTGACAAAGAAGGTCAGAATCTTCTTAAACAGAAATGCACCCTGGCACAAAGATTAAAGCTTTCACATATCTCTTTTGCCATTAAAATCCCACTTCTCACGAGAAACCTCCCTCCTCCTTCCGTAAAGGATCCAACCTGTTTGAGCCATTCTCTTGTCAGAGTATGAAGGATTAATGCAGCAGAAGGCTGCTGAAGCTTTTAGCGCATATACTTCAAAAAGCATCCTTGGCCTGGCATACTGAGCAAATTTCACTCCTAGTCCCGAAGGCTTGGCCAGGGGGATGCTTGTGAGACCAGATCACTGTTCTCTGCAGAAATTACAGGGGTCAAAGAAGTAACCGCACTCTAATTTCTAACAGCTGAGATCTTCGATGCAAGGAGCAGATACAAAAGCAGCACTGTCTGTGGCTTACTTATTTTTCACTAGAAGCTGTATTACAGAAACAAGAAAATTAATGAAAACAGAGTCCTTGCTACCGTATTCAGAGATCTTCTCCTCTTGGCTACCCTCCTAAATATTTTTTTGGACAAATCCCAAAGGTAATGCAATCCAGGAGAGAGGGAGCAAATGCACACTAGGGTCTATTTTTAGTGATTACAGTAAGGCTGAGATCTGCTTCCCCCCTCCAATCCATCCTCAGCCAAAAAAAGGCCCTGGAAAAACCGCTGAAGCTGTGGTGAACAGCCTGTGCTGGTGACAACCTCTCTGCTGGGGCGCTCGCCTTTGGTGCCTGACCTAGCAACGGGTGTCCCCGTGCAAGGTCTCAGGGAGGAGAGTCAGCAGAGCTGGTTTTTCTGTCCTGAGTGATTTCGGGCTGCTTGCTTCCCTGCCTGGATGAACAGCACTTTGTATGTTGGGAATCTGCTCCTTCCAAAGCTTTCTCCTGCTCCCCTTGGAGAAACAGTCACTAATCACAGCAACATCAGCTTTCATAGAGCACTACACCACAGGGAACATAGAGGCAATTTCCCTTTCTATTCTTCAGCAGCGTTTCTGTTCTGCAATTTCTCTAATTATAGGGAACACTTCAATGTGACAGGATATTTGCTCCTCTTCACTTCATTATCACCATCTGGATTCGCTGCTCTTGCCATATGTTCCCCAGCTGATGTAACAGTCACCCTCTGCAGTGCCACCACTGGCTCTTGTGTAGCTGGTGTCCCTGATGCTTGGCTTCCCTTACAATCATGGAATGGTTTGGTTTGGAAGATCTTAAAGATCACCCAGTTCCAACTCCCCTGCCCTGCCCTGGGCAGGAACACCTTCCACCTGACCAGGTCACTCAAAGCCCCATCCAATCTGGCCTTGAACACTTCCAGGGATGGGGCATCCACAACTTCTCTGGGCAACCTGGTCCTGTGCCTCCCCACCCTCACAATGAAGAATTTCTTCCTTATGTCTAATCTAAACCTACCCTCTTTCAGTTTAAAGCCATTACCTCTTGTCCTATCACTATATGCCCTTGTCGAAAGTCCCTCTCCAACTTTCTTATCAGCCCCCTTTAGGTCCTGGAAGGTTGCTTTAAGGTCTCCTTGGAGCCTTCTCTTCTTGAGGCTGAACAACCCCAACTCTCTGAGCCTGCGCTCATAGGAGAGATGCTCCAGCCCTCTGATCATCCTCATGGCCTCCTCTGGACTCACATCCTTATGTTGAGGGCTCCAGAGCTGGACACAGTACTGCAGGTGGGGTCTCAGAGAGTGGAGCAGAGGGGCAGAATCACCTCCCTTGACCTGCTGGCCACGCTGCTTTTGATGCAGCCCAAGATGCAGTTGGCTTCCTGGGCTGCAAGTGCACATTGCCAACTCATGTTGAGCTTCTCAACAGCCAGTGCACCCAAGTTCTCCTCAGGAAGAAGAAGGAAGAAAGGCAGGAGAGGGTGGCACAGGGGAGCTCAAGGCAGATTCTGATGTTACAGGCTTCAATGTCGATCTTGAGCAAACCGGAGTCACTCTGCATCCTTACACCACTGCTCCACCATATCCCAGAGCTTCAATACCCAGCTTCTCTGTAATTTATATTGCTGTGAAACCAGAGTAAATATGCTGCTGCAAGGGAATTCATCCAGCTTTGCTTCAGCTTTAGTGAAGCCTAAAAATTGGCCATGAGGGAAGAGAAGGAAAGAGAACAGGGAATGAGGGAACATGCCATTGCTTGGATTGGCAGAATTGTTCCCAAACTGAATGTTTTCCATTGGCCTGCAGCAGCTCTGCAAATAACGGTGTTATTCAGCCACCCATTCCAGGCTCGCTCCTCCACCCACCCCTTCCAGCCCTCTACACGAAGGGGCTGTGCACGAAGGGCCCTGTGTAGTACCTGTGCAGCATCCAGCTTTCCCCAGTTATTGATACAGGTACAAAGAATGGAGTGAGAGGAGAAAGGACGGTGCAATCTATTGCACACCTTGGCTCGCTACAGACCCTCAGTCTCCTGATTCATTTTGGCTGGGCTTTTCAGTTGAGGCTGATCAAGTGTTAGGAAGTTTCTCGTGGGTTGGGGGCCAGGAGGTGCCCCTGCTGTTGTGTGTAACCAAGCTGGTATCAAGCAAGGTAGAGTAGTTGCTATGGACCCACTTCCAGTTGAATCTAGGCTTGGTCCTTGCATACTCACAGCCTAACTCTGAAATCTTGTGATTTTAACTCTCATTTGACCCAGGGCTACACAGTTGGCTTCAGCACTCTATTTCCAGAATTACATCCCAGCAAGGACTGACCGGGACCCCCAGAGGTCTGCTTATTACACAAAATTTTAAGAATTCAAGTTCTGCTTCCTTTCCCGGGGTAATTTCCCTAAAGACGGGATTTCGCTGAGATGTCCTGCGTTGGTTATTCCCTTCCCACATCTGGGTGGGAAGCGGTGTGCCAGCAAGCTGTCTGCCTAGCAGCTGGAATGAAGTGAGTTTTATGTGTAGAGCATTAGCAAAGCATTTTAGGATTCTCTAGGATGAAAACTGCTGCCATATACACGTAGCACCTTGCAGTAAAAATGATTCAGCCAAATGCACTTTGGAGTATATTTAGTTTTAACCACCTCTAGGCCTCTATCTCTGTATGCACAGCATGTCTGTGATCTGCTTCCCCAACATTGTTTCACCCTGATGAAGATTTTAAAGATTTTTTTTTTTTACTTTTAACCAGGGCAGGTCTTTGAGGAGATCAAGGAGCAGGTACAGAGCTACACTAATTTATACTTAACTGCACACCATTTCTTCCAGTTCCCCTTGTGTGGCAGATGATGGGCCTCTGAATGCTGGTTTACGCCTCTTGGTGGGATTAGTCCGAATCGCATTAATGTACCGGAAAGATGAATGTGAAAGGGGGGGCCACAGGGAACCTGATATATGTGAAAGGAGTGAGCTCAATGTCTTTTATAGTCTCTCAGCCCCCTGCCTTTTCACTGAATCATAAAAACTAAAATTGGGAAAGACTGGCAAGACTGCCCAGTCTCTCACTGCTGGGCAACTCAGGGAGAAAGGTCTGTGGATAAAACCTTGCTGTTTGCCGGTCACGTATTGGAGCGGCATGCAGCATCTACCTGAGCTGGCTCAGCAGCCACGTGGCTTTCACATGATCTTATTTTTAAATGTTTTCTAAGTGCTAAATGAAATTTTGAGATTAGACAAGAATTGATGAGGGAAATGAAAAAAAATAATAAATGCATCAAGGTGCCCAGTTTATGACTTAATGCGTAGGAAAAATAAGCACAAGGTAATGCAGAGGAAAACATGGCCATGTTGGATTTGGGGATGGTAATATTCATTTTAATGGGGGCTCATTTGACATTTCCACTCAATATATAAGCTGCTTCAAAAAGCTGTTGAGGTGTCCTCGAGTGTTTTCCCTGCTGTCCCACTTTGATGCCCACATCTTTTCACAAACTGTGATCCTCCCATGTTGCTCACCCACAGCTCAGTCCTCACACTTTCAGTGTGAACAGCCCCATTGCAGGCAGCAGAGCTGCCAGCACAAGGAAACCTGGGAATCAAAGCCACTAGATGTTTGCCCCAAAGGTTTACATGGTCATAGTTTCATGGGGAGCTCTTCCCTGGAGAGGTGGCGAGTCCACAAACATCCACGCCAGCAGCACGGGAACCTGACCACTCCCTCCACATGCTCATCTCTAACAACAGTCTAATTTTGGGCAGAAAAGGAGGTTTGCTACATGTGGAATGTCTCCTCCATCACCTGTCTGTTTTCTCCCTTCACACACCACCCACCACAGGGTACTGTATTCATGTCAGAGAGAAGTATCACCTGCAGCTCCACCACTCCTAGATGAATTTCATGTTCTTCAAACCTTACTCAAACAGGCCACTTCATCCAGCCTGTCCCACCACCATCCACACACCGTGTGTGGGACCTCCTAGAGCTACAGCCAGCTCTGGCTGTGCATGCACACGTTCTGCACTTGACCCATCATTTTGGCAATGTCACCCACTTCAGTCCAATTACAGCAGTCATGAATTGGACCCTGTTCACCCTCTGAAACTGAAACTGCCACAGCTTACAGCTAAAGTTCAGACTGCTACACAATGAAGCCATTCACACGTCTCATTAACTCCAGACTATGCATTGAAAATAACTGTGTCATATGAGTCCATGATTAAATTTTCTCAGTTTATATCATTTATAGGCACCTTCCTGTTCGTAACAGCAGCTCTTTCTAAATATGTAAAAGTTTTTGTTCTGTAAGTGCAGGAAAAGTGCTATGTAGAGCAAAATATAATAATTTCTTTGTGTTATTAATTGTTGTCATCTTAAATAATATAGGCCGTGGAGGTATTTTAAACTCAAGCTCAAAGATACAGGCATTTGGCCAACCCTTCCAAGACACCAGTGTGCCTGTGGTTGTGTATTTTGTACTTTTTGAACTTTATTTTTATTGGGTTTTAATTTATAATGGCAGTAAAGTGCAGTCCAAGTTTCCAAGTAAGCAAAGTGTACAGACACTTGAAATTTAATAAGGTTATACTGTTGCCTACACATGGGAAGACACAAGAATCTTCTGCTTATGTGATTTATATGATTGTATTTCTCTGCTGAGTGCCAACAGCAAGCCTTGTGTTCTACTTGTCGAAGCTCTTGTATTAAGGTTTTTATAACAGATCCAGCACGGGGGTTTCTGTGTATCAGGAAGCGCCTGCAAACTAAAGCACGTGTTCAAAGCCTTGAGAGGCACAATGGAGGTATCATTGCAGAGATGGCTTTGCGGAGTTAGTTTTGGTTTGTACTGCACAAGAGAAACGATGGTGAATTCTAGAGCACAAAACCTTGTCCAAAATAGGCAGAGACACACTAAGTCCCATGAAATGAAGCAGAGAGGCAGGCCAGAACAGGACAAAGAAAAGAACGAGCTGTCAAGGCTGGTATTAATAATGGAGTGTAGCACAGAGAGATGCGGACACGCACGTGTCCTCTGTGTGGGCCAAGGCAACTTTTCTGGATGCTGCAAAAGAGGACATGAGATGACTTTGGCAGTGTGTGTGAGGAAGGATACGCAAGTGAGTGATGCGCTGAGAGCAACCTCGTAAGGAAAGCTTTGCTGGCGATCATTTTGCAGTCCATCTGCAGAGGTAATATCTCTGCAGATGTCAAGAGGAAGTCATAATAAAAGAGGCTGTCATCAGCAAGATAGGAGATGGACATGCCTCAGAGACAGGCTCAAATGTACAGTGGAACAGCTGTGGGGAAGGAGATTCGTAAGTCAGCAGCAAAGAAACAACAGGTACAACCTGGAGTGTGTGGGGCAGCATCCCTAGCACGCACCTTGTATTTTCTCCATCCATATCCCGCACTGTTGCAATGCACGACATCTTTCTACAACAAGAATAATAATTTACAGAAAAAAATACCTCCTTGGTCACACATCCTTTCATCCCTCCCAAAACTAGACAAGTTTGTATATGCCTCTGATGATGGATTCTTCCCAGAAGGAGAGTCCCAAGATGTGGCACATGATGATTATTTCAGCACATCTATTTGTTTGGTATTTATTTCCTGACATCTACTGACATTGACATTCACTCCCACACCTCCTTGAATAAAAAAGGTGTTGGGTAGATGGAGGCATTCTACAGAATTCGGGTCCAGATTTGAGTCTAAATCATGAAGTACTTCAGTAATGGTTTTGATATATTCAGTAAACTTGTACGTTTGTACATGAGGCAAGGACCAAAGCCCTTCAGTGAGAGTGCATTGTACTTTTCCATCTCATTGAGAGCTCTACGTCTCATTAAGGTACATCGCTGAAGAGGTCACCTGTGTTTGATTTGGGAATTATAAAGTTTGTCCATGAATTAAATATGAAGGCAAGTCTACAAATGAAACAGAGAGCTTGAAACTTAGCCTGCTTGTAAAGTGTATGTTGAAAAGCCGTTCTGAGAGGCATTTTAAAATTTGCTCTTATCTTGTTGCCAAATCATCAGTGGTTTGACCCACATATCAGGGGTTTCCTCAAGAAAAAAAAAAAAATCAAAAGCTTCAGATGAATCTATTTACGTAGGAAAAAGTCTTTCAAAACAACTGCGCAGGGGCCAGGATCAACATCAGAACACGGGCTGAGTTGTTACATTTTTAGAATTATTCCTTTCATTAGAGGCATGAGGGATATCTCAGGCATCTTGGGGCCTGATTCAGAGTTGTAACATCCTAAACTGGTAATTGCTCTGCTGGGTGAAATCGTGCCTTTATACATGCAAAGCTTCTAAACCCAGCTCCTTTCCAAGTCCAATAAGTCAAGCCCACCTTTCCTGCCATGCTGCCAGCTGTGGCAGCTGCATCGCTGGATTGTTACGGTTCAGATCTGCAAGAATAAGACCCCCAGTCAAGGGACCAGCAAACTTATTTCCATCTCATTGCTGCCTTTCCATTTAGGGAGTGAGTATGAGCATAAAAATAAGGATGGTTGCCCAAGCAACTGCACTGCATGCCCTAGAGATACCCTGGACTGAGTGCCTTGCATGTGCCAAGTATTTTTGAGCTCTTCTCTGCAATTAGGTAGCAATGAAGCATAAAGGTGAGGGAAAGCACAAACTTTTGTGAACAAAGAAAGCATGACCCTAGGCAGGAGGTAGTGGCAGTCTGGTCCTAGAGCGAGTGGGTGCCTGCAGAGAAAACCCTGGAGGAAGTGGGCTGCGGGGTGTCAGAACTAAGACCCTTTTCTTTACTGTTTCAAAAAGGATTTTTAATTAAATAAACATCTTGGTTAGAAAATGAAGCAGGATGAAATAAACATTTTGTTTGACTTTGTTCGCTCTCCAGTACATGCATGTACTTTCTGCATTCCTTCCTATGCAGGGCCTCAGTGTTATCACTGCACCCACAGAGATGTCGCTGACTTGGAAACACTATGGAATTACATACAGCACTTCTGCAAATAGATCATCTGAGGTGCATCCTTCAGAAAGTGCACCCAAGGAGCTGAGTGCTTTATCTCCGTGATTTGGGGCAGAGCTGGCTTCTACTCTGGCTTGTGCAGTGGCACCTCTGTCTTATACCTAGGCAACAAATCCTCAACTGACCGTTGAGAAGGTTGAAGTAGCCCTCTCATAATGTCGCCTCTGTTCTGCAGGAGTGCTGATAACCCTTCCCTTGCAAAACGCTTTATCCGGACCTGAGAACTCAAATTGTATGGACAAGTGATTACAGCACATACCTCTCCCAGTGGAGATCTCCCTTCAGTGGGTTTGGTTCCCCTGTTGTAAGTACCCTCCCCAGCACGCCAGACTGGCAGGGCAGAAGGATTGAGGAATACTCAAACCTCTAAAACACTTCGTGCCAATTTGCAAGAAAGCAACAAGGAAACTTGTTGTGAAATCTTTGCCAGATGGGAAAGCTCTTCACCAAGAACTCTAGTAAATCTCCAGCCATGTGGGAAAAAAACTTCCCTTACATGAAACTGTGGTAAACTAGACTCCATAATCTGATCATTTGCCCAAAGGGAGGGTGCTGAGCCCTGTTTGTGATCCTGGACACAGCAGAATAAATGAGAAACAATTTGAGCCATTAAAGCAGCAGAGGGGAAAGCCTAGCATGACTGTGAGGAACATCTGGCTTGATGCAGTAATAAAATCTGCACCAAGTGGGTTTCAAGCATCTCCCATTTGCCGCTATTTTAGTCTATGAAAAGATAGCCAACAGCTATAGACATATTCCCAAAATGTCTGAAATAAGGCCACAATCCCTGGTGAGAACCCCTACGGAGCACAGTGCTGTATGCACAGACTCTGGAGTATTCGAGCCCAGAACAGCTTACAGTAAAGCATCTAATGGGATCCAGGATTTGCCCATTCCCTCTCACTCAGGAACAGCTGATTTCAGCCAAATCAACTGCATTAATATGAAAAACTTCTTGCTGACAGGTGTTCAACACTGAGATTATTTAAAATGCCAAGTAAGGGGTTTTTTGGTGTGTATGTCACAAGGCTGCATTGCCAAATGTCTCGTCACAAGAATGCCTTAAAACCCAAAAAAAAAAAAAAAAAAAAAAAGTAAGATTTTTGGCAGCATAGGACTTTGCAGTGTTGGAAGAGAAAAACCTTGGAGGAAGCGAGACAAACGCACAGCTGGGAGCTGAAAAGGCTTCACCAGCCACTCACCGTGCCCATCCCAGATGATTTATTTGCGAAATTCCCAGCGGCAGGAGGCTGCTGGGGCAAGAGAGGCTAGGGGTGGAGAAACCCAGTGAAAAACGGCTCCAAGCAACAGCCGGGGGGGCGGGGGAGCCTTCTGCGGAGGCCAGCCGCGGTGATGTGGGGAAGCAGGAGGAGGTGTGGGACAAGGAAGGGAAAAGAGGGAGGAAAGGCGGCTGCTGCTGCCATTTAAATCACCCCGGGGCGATTTAAATTTCACGACGTCATTTAAAAATCCCTGCAGCCACGGGGCGAGCGGCGGAGCGGGGATGCTCGGAGCGGCGCCCGGCCGGTGGTTGAGTCCTCCCCCACCTCCGCCATCACCTCGCTGCGGGGGGGCCAGGCCGGAGCGCGGGCGGGGCGGTGCGGGGCCCTTTAAGAGGTGCCGGCGGGGCGGGCGGGCGGCATAGGGAGCCCCGCCACCGCCTCGGGCAGAACCGCGCCGGAGCCCCCTCGCACGGACCCCGCTGCACCCGCAGCCGTTGCCCCGACCCTCCACCCCGCCCCTACCGCAGCCCGCCTCCGGACCTTACCGCACCGAGCCCCGCTACGCGGTGTCCGGACCCCCCCGTCGCACCGAAGCCCCACTCCCCATCACTCGGAGCACCGGTTGCGGCGGGCATGGCAGCCGGGAGCCGGCCCTGGGGGACCCTGCTGCTGCTGCCGCTGCTGCTGCCGGCGGCGTGCCGGGCGGGCGCCGGGTGCGCGGGGGAGGGCGGCCCGCTGGAGCCCTTCGACGAGCTGTACGCCAGCGGCGTGGAGGCCTACTACGGCGGGGACTTCGCGGGAGCGGCGCGGTGCCTGGAGCGGGCGCTGCACAGCCGGCGGGAGCTGCGGGAGGCGCGGCTGCGGTGCCGGCGGCGCTGCCGGGGGCAGGTGCGGTTGGCGGCACCGGGTGCGGGAGCCGGCGAGGATCTTGCTTTCTTCGGCTTGGTGCTGCGGCGGGCTAGCTGCTTGCGGAGCTGCGAGGAACCGCGGCTGGGAGCCGCCTCCCGTCACCGCATCGCCGAGGAGGTGCGGGCCGATTTCCAGCGCCGGGTGCCCTACAGCTACCTGCAGCGCGCCTACATCCAGGTACGGCCCCGGGCAGGGCTGCCCCCTGCCCCGTCCTTCCTGACCGCCCCCTTCCCGGAGCTCGTCCTCCCGAAACATCCCAGGTGCGGTCCCTCCCTTCCATCCCTCTCAAGCCGCCCAGGTATGGTCCGTCCGTCCGTCCCGTCCCCCTCCCGCCCCTCTTCCTGGTGTTCCCGACAAAGCATCCTGGTTTACCTCTGCTTTTTGGTTTGAGGAAGGGATACCTTTGCTTGTAATTTAGTGTAACATAGTATAAGTCTGAAAATTATCTACCTTCAGTGGAGAGTATGCAGAGGAAAGCCCCCAGTAATGCCCTGCTGCCAGGGGTCTTTCCCTCTGAGACAAACTGAGCTGATGCTATGTTCCAGGAGTTGAGCACATGTGTCAAGCTGGAAGGTAGATAACCTCTGCTACTGGGATCTGATGGTCTGTATCCTGTTGTGTGGTACAAAAGAACTTTGCATGACGCTGTAGAGTCAGTGCTTAGCAGCCTCTGACATCTCCAGTATCATCTTCTTAGCCCAGTAGCTTCTGTGTTGTAGCTGTTACCTTCCCTGAGGAAAAGCCTTTGAACTTCCTTGCCAGAATGAATCAAAAAGCCCCCAACCCATGCCAGGATAGTTAATGGTATTTTTCTTTTAGTTCAAGATTTGTGCTCTGTCAAGCCATGTACCCATAGTAAGTCTTCCTATTCATGACTAGTAAGGACAGAAACTGTGGGAATTTTACTTCATGCCAAGCTGAATGTTTAAAACATTTCTGGAACATTTCCCTCTGGATTGCTGCTTTATTTGAGCACATTCATAACCTTTCAGTTGCTATAGGCAGCTTAATAGGTGAAGACCTGCACAGAGGAGCACAAGGAGGGTGATTCTGCTGAAATCTATTTCCAGTTGGAGAAGCAAACATCTGTCCTAGGCAGCACCGGTGCCTGTGGTACGGTGCGTAGGCAGCAGCAGAACAAGGAGACAAAAATCAGCTCCTGCATTTTAAAACCTTTTGGAAAATCAGAGCTATGTTGCTTTTTCTGTACTTGCTTTTCTGTCATTGCCTTAATGTCACTTTTAGAGGTCAGAGACTAGAACTGCATTGGTTTAAACTCTAGTGTCCATGTGCTGCTTAGAGTTCCTGAAAGAAATCCTGTGAGGAAACTGGGACTGTAATTTGGCTCATATGCAATCCCAGTGAAGCTGGCAGAATTCTCCTGTGGTCCTTACCCTGAAAGATGCTCTGTGTAATGTCACCATCTGTGGGAAGTGACACTAAATTTGCCATGCTAAAAAAAATTAAGTTATTTCTTCTTCTGAATTCAAAGCATTTCCCAAAATTAAAGGTTTGTTCACATCAACCTCATCAAAAAACTTTCCTCAGAATTAGGGAATGAGCTTTTTGTCTCAGTAAAATCAATACACAAAAGTCCAGGTGATTTGGCAATATGGTCTGTTCTCCAATTTCTACTTCTGCTGGGTCTGAGGCTTTTGTTTTCCTCAACTAAAAATGCATTGTAAACTTATCAAAGCAATGTGGTGAAAACAATCTTTTTTGTTACATGTGACTCATCTCCCATTGCTTTTGCAATGTCTGGAGATTTTATATTCGTGCTAACACTTTGATTCTCCTGCTGTCCGATGGAGTATCGGATGTTCTTGCTATCTGCATAGATGTCTGGGTTTTGGGCACTGTAGCCAGGGGAAGGTACTCTTTGAATAGAGCTGTTTATGGTTTTAATACCTTTTTCTTTAACCCTTTCTAATGCTCTTGGGTTTTGTAAGCAGCACTCTGATCAGCTTTGTCCCGCAGAGGATCCCGTAGCAGTTCGTCTCACATCCTCACCCCGCTGCTGCCTGAGTGTGAGCTCTGTTCCCAGAATTGCTCTTTTGATCTGGCTCAACAAGTCTGTGCGCAGAAGAAAATGCCCCATATTGGCTTTGCCTGCACTTGCACAAAACACGAGGTCTAACATCTAGCGCTTACATATGCTCGGATGTGAACCATCCCCTTGTGCCAAGGCCTTGGCATGTTCCTCAAGGGTTGGGATGCATTGGCACATGCACCCTCCGGGGAGACCTTGGTTGCAGCATCATCTCGGCTTTTTGTCTGAGAAGGGGAGCTACAAAGCGAGGCTTGTGCAGAGCCCCCCTGCTTTGCCATGGGCAGGCTGCACGGCTCTACGGGTGGCTGTTTGACTCCTCTGTTTTGCCCCTTGAAACCAAAAAGGAAATGAGATGAGTTTAAACATCCTGCTGAGTATCCTGTCCAGTCCCTCCCCAGGCTGCATGGGGAGGCTGGGATGCTGGGGACTTGCGCGGGTGCCTGCTGGGCTGGAGGGACGGCAGGGGTTGGTGGCATTTGTGGTTTGAGAGAGGAGGAGCAGGCTGGAATGTGCTTCCCACCTCCCACTCCTGCTGACCTTGTGCTTGTTTGTCTCTCAGGAGGGGAGAAACACATCCCTTCGGGAGGGAGTGACAGAGCAAGGAACAGATGAAAAAAATTGAAGGGTTTGGCTCATGTGCAGTGCTTTGAAAAATGGTGCTGAATAAATATGAGCTAATCCTTGCAACACTCCTGTGGGGTATGGAAAGCAAAGGCTTTTAGTCTTGCTGAACAGATGCACAGGCCAAACATTGGCCGGCACTGTGTTTGCCTCGTCTGCTTTTGGGGCAGTGGAGCTGCCCTGTGCACCCCGGGAGCAGGCTGGGGTCTCCCGCTGCCTCCAGTCTCTCACTGCGGAGCACTGTAAAGGGGCAGGGAGGAGATAATGTGGTTAGGCGATACCAATAGCATCCTTCTGTAAGAACACGTCCCACCAGCATCTAAATCCCTGTCATTGGTTCCCTAAATTATTTCCTAATTTTTTTTTTTTCTCTGTACTTTACTGAAATAGAAGCAGGGGTGTTCTGAGGACCACTGTTCTGTTTCACCGTTGTGGTCTGAGTGTTTTTGGTGACTCTAGCACAACGTGAGAGTCTGCACTGCAGAACGGGAACAGCTTGTGAGTTCAGCTTAAGGTTTCTGTGGACTTTGGGCTCTGGATCAGGCCTCCGAGGTTGATTGCAGTCTCTACAGAGACTATAGGCAGATGGCTTTGAACAAGCAGCCCAAGGCCAAATGCATTTGCAAGTAATCTTTGAGGCTTCCAAATATGTATTGTAAGTAGGAAGACTCCTCTTTTCCTAGGATAGCTGATGTTTTCAGGTAATTTAGAAATATACTGGGTGCAGCTAGCTGAGACAGAGTGGGGTGGGTTTTGAGAAGATGTGGAAACAGAGAAGGTGATGAGAACATGGGATTTAACTCTTGTACTGTGTGTAGTAAGCTCTCCAGCCCACAGAGAAAAGGTCCTTTGGGTTTCTGATGTCATCTCCTATAGCAGAAGGACAGTTTGCCTTATGCTGGTGATTCTCTGCTGTGTGCTGACTGCTTGGTCTTTGTCAATGAAATACGCTCTAGGCTTGGCAGGTGGGTGTGGGGAAAATCTCTTTGCCCTCTTAAATATTTTATTAATGATGTTCTCCTTGCTTTGTTGCTGTAGTCATCTTGTTCCTGTTAAAACTTAGCCTGCAGGCCATGATGTTTCTACCCTCCCCTCTTTGGGGGTTTTCTAGCTCTGACAGTGTGTGAAGAAGGAGGAAACCATGTACACCATGCAAATGTTTGCTGACCGTGAGCTGCTGACTCAGTAGCTGTGTTGGAGCTTGCTTCAGATGGTCTGCCATGAACCCTGTGACAGAGCATTGCTTCCAGTCCTGGTGCTGACTCCTGCAAGTCAGTCTGGTCCACAAATATTAAGTAACCTGGAAAAATTGGTCGCTGTATCAATTACAAAACTAGGTCTTGCCTCTCTTCTACCCTGCTAACCCATCCCTCAAGGTCTCTTTCCCTCATCTCACCTTGTTCCCAGCCAGAGCATCCCCTGTCCTGTTTGCTGGGTGATTGCTGTAGCCAGTTTTCATTTTCTCTGTATATTGGTGTGCTGCTCCTGAGCACTTGCTCCTGTTTTGTAAATGCTGACTCACAACGGTCTCACCCCCACACAGCGAGATTTCTGAAATGCAACACAGGCACAATAATGACTTGATAAATGACTGTAGGTGGGGAAAAAAAAAAGAGGAAATTGTGGGACTCAAATTTCAGAAAACTTTGTGATGCAGATTATTGCCCCACTCCAGTTCTGCCTTTGAAAGCTCCCTATTTATGGGAATCCAAACTCCAGGGAGGAGACTTGTGTATGTAAAACCAGGCCTCTAACTGCTCCAGGCTGATCTTTTGCCGGTGCTTATGTGAGCCTTACCGCTTGGGCATCTAAGCGCCTGTAGCAAGCCTTGGGATGGCTGTTAAGACATCTCCACCAAATTCTTTCCACTTTGAGTAACTATTTGCTGCTGACCATCTCTGTGCTGTTGCACTGGGCCAGAGTCTTTTGTCTCCTTGACAGACATCTGGATTACCTACCTAGGGATCGTGGAGGAACTCTGGATGCACAGCAATGTAGTTGCTTTGGGAAGCTGGTTTGTTTCATTCGAGGGCTGGTATTTTCCATGAATATTTTGTTCCATTTGCCTTCACACTGCAATGCTGCATGGACTTAAGCAGATAATAGGGCCCTGTCCTGGGGTGAACCCCAGCCTTTGGGGGAAAGGTGTCTCACGGGTAGTGACACAGAATAACGTACAAAACCCTGCTACTTAAAAGTCTCCACTGGAGCGGCCTACTGAGGCTATTTCTCACCACAGCCACCACCTGTCCTGCACAGTCTGCCCTATCAGTTGACCTTGTTTTTGTAGGATTTATATGACACATCCCAGACAAAGACCTATAGTAGAACTTTAATATAACAATAATTATTTGGTTATTACTATTAGCAGTGTTTATTTATCTTTAACCTTGAGAATTGGTATTACTCAGATACTGGATAAATAAATAGATCCCAGAACTAATCTCTTGGAACGTCTCTTTATTTAGATTTTCTGAGAGCATTCCTAGCCCTCACCAGAGGGTAAATGTTAGTGCTCAGAAAGTTAAAATTATGTAGACAAAAATAAACTCAGTTTATGGGATGGAAAACTCCTGATGGTTGGGTCAGTGTCCTGGATTCAGAGCAGGATGTTTAGTCACTGACCCAACGGCCCCTGCCCCTGTTCTTGCTGACTACTTCAAATGACATGTTTCTGAAATGTTTCATTTTAGGTTAAATTATCAGAGAGGGAAAGAGGTGACCCAGTGATTCAGCGCTGACACTAACAAGTGCAGACTGTAAGGGCACGTGAAGGTGAGCTAGGACCGCACCAATGTACCAAGAATTGCACCGAACTCCCTCGCTGTCTTCACAGAAGACTGTCTTGACTTTTCAGACTTGCCTCTGGGCTGGTACTGTACTAAAAGTTAGACTAGATCGTTGTAGTGACTTTCTGCTTTTTTTTTTTTTAAAAAAAATCCAAATCCAAAAGCAAAACTATGATGTTTGCAGATTTCCGCATCACTTCAACTGATAGTAAATTAGTACAACCCTGCTTAGCATTGCTGCAAATCAGGACACAACCAGTTAGCACAAACTGGTCTTAGAGCCACGAAGCTTGTTTCATACAGGCTAGTAATCAGCCATTTGATGGCCAGGGCTACCTTTTTTGTCTTGCCAAGTTCCTCTTTCTTGCCTTATAACTATGCAGTCATGCCAGGACTGCAAAATACACTGGCAGCAGGTCCCAGCCTGCCAAATTTCTGTCTTTTTGGAGGAAAAAAAGGTAAGCCTGGATTCCTCCTTAGTTCTTAGCAATCTCTGGTGCTGTGGCTTTGATAGGGGAGAGGACAGTACTGTGACTCACATGGTTTCAGTGGATCTCTTGAGGTCTTGATCTAAAGGTATCCCACCACATGAGCTAGGTTGACATCCCAACTCAGGAGAAACTGGGCACTGATAGGGGAGGAGAGCCCCTTGGCTTTGGAGAACAGACTCCTGCTGCTGTGCTGTAACTTGGGAACCTGCCCCTTCCCTGTTCTTTTATCTCCTTAGTTTCCTGTGGTTTTTTTGCACCTGGCTCATCACTTGTCTCACGATGCCTTCCTCTGCTGCTCCTTGGCAGAGCCTTGCTGCTGAACGGCCCCGTCCACGTGCTGCGTTGCGCTGGGATTTGTTAGACGGCTTTTTGCATTGCCTGTTAAATCTCATCCATACGTCCTAGCAAGCTGTGCTCTGGCTTTTTTTGAGTCCTTTTGTTGTCCTTGGCCACAGGAATAACTAATGGCAGCTGATAACGAACTGCATGTGAGTGAGCAGTGCAATTTAGCCCTGCTAAGCAGACTTATGTCCAGTACTCACTAGCTGTGCTTGAGGTTTCAACAAGGGTTATTCCCATTTCCTCATATAACTGATGATTTCATTGTGGATGGCGTGGGCAGTAATGATCATGTCAGTAACTGAGCCATTGGCTGCCAACCTCTTGAGCATTGCCGGAGCCTTGCTAGCAGGACTCTGGGCTCGAGGCAGTGCTTGACATCTGGAGCAAGGGATTTGGGGGTTATTTATCTTATTTTTTTTTTTTTCCTTTGGAGGTGGTATGAATTAGTCATTGTGATTGGGTTTGTTCCTGAGGAGCAGAGACCCCTGTACTCTGCACATGGCATACTTCCGTGTGTGTAGTCTGGACCGAGGCCACGCTGAGTTGGACAAATCTATGTGAACCCAGAGTTACCCAGCTCAGGGCCGTGCAGTTTCTCTGCCTTTACACTGGGGAAACTGAGATCAAGATTTGGCCTTTGCTTTTTAACAGTAACCGATGGCAGGAAGGAGGGCGCGAAGTTCTCTGGATGCTTTTGTTTCCAGCCAATGTATCGGCAATAAGGTACTGACATTTTTATTTCTTGGCCATGAGCTGGTGATGACTAATGAAGGCAGGGGGTCTGCCTGTGGGTGGGTTCAGGCAGCAAAGAGCTGTTCCTCATCAGCCTGTGCCTCCCAACCAGTCCCTCTTCCCATGACAACTGGTCAAACAGACCCTCCAGAGATGACGTCAAGGGTCAGGGATTTGGCCACCAAATAATTATAGTGACAAAAATAGCATCCCCTCCCCACCCCTTCCTTCCTACATGCTCCTGTTGAATCCCAACTCATAAATGTACTTTTTTTTTTTTTTTTTATTTTTTTTTTTCCTTGGAT
>WHYT01016628.1:419281-493960 GCA_009806455.1 Tetrax tetrax | reverse complement strand
AAAAAAAAAAAAAAAAAAAAAAAAAAAAAAAAAAAAAAAAGAGAGAGAGAAAAACATGTTCTTTCAGGATTGGATGAAAGGCTGAGTCTGTGCTCATGCTGAGATGGGAAGCAGATAGTGTGCAGGAGAGCACGCTGACCGTGCTGTCGCACCGAGGAATGTGTCCCCTTACAGTGCGGAGGTGACAGGCCAGCGACTGAGAGATGGTCAGGTGGCAGCTGCCACCACCCTCCGCTCCCTGCCCTGATGCTGGTTCTCAGGTCAGGCAGAATTTGCAGACAGGCTGTTCAGGAGAATGTAATGAGCACCAGGGGTGCTAGCCATGGGCAGGAGCAATTTGTGTTTTTGTAGCACTGAAAGTTTTATTAAGGATGGTAGGAACATCTGGGAGGTGGCAGAAAACCCTTGAAGGAGCAGATCATGAAGTAACATCAGAAATGGATTGTCTGCATCACCAAAACATACCTCTGTCCCAGGAGTTTCATGCCAAGGCATTCACATCAGGTTTGTGCAGTGAATGGTTTCCCTGAATGTGCTGAATGGCAGGGGCTCCTATGGAAAATGGGTTCAGTGATTGAAAACTGGGATTTAGGACCAAAGCCGAACTCACGTTTGCACCTTTAAAAAAAAAAAATATCTTGTTTCCACTATAGCAAATTGCATGCTTTGGATGTGGAGTTATAATTTGGTAGCAGATCAGAAGCCTGTTTTGGGGATGCTGTTGATTGCAGGAAGCAGTGTGAGGTGCTCCGCTGCCTCTCCCATCACCGTGTTTGTTCAGGGCGATACCATGCTGTGTGCAGTTGCTCTCTGGCACACGCGTGCCCAAGCTATTTACAGTGTTGTGAGTGCAGGTACTGCAGCGTAAGTGGGGTTGGACACAGCACGGCCATCGAGAATAGCTGTGGCTGCAATAACTGGCAATTGATGCTAGAGTGGCTGCTCGCTGACCTGCACAAGGCTGGTGGGTTTCTGCACTGGCAGAGCCAAACCTTTGCTTGCCACCCTGCCAAGTGGCATCACTCTTTCCTCTGCATGGAGATGCTTTGCCGGGTCCTCTGCTCCTCTTTGGAGCAAAGCCACTCTAGGTCTTGTGTATACTTCTCACCCTCCCAGTAGATGGGGATTTTGCAATGGAATTGAAACACAAAAAAAAAAAAATCAGGAAAATCGCAAAAATGGTTGTTAAGACACCAACATGCTGCTCTTCACCATGGTTTTTCCAACCAGCTGCAGTGATGGCCTTGATTTCACATTGTGTCCCAGCAGAAAGGTGAGCCTGAGACTGTGCTGTGTTCCCTCAAAGCTGGAGACAGGAGCACTCGAATCCAGACAGCCTTCTGCCTGCAGCTTTGCTGCAAAAACAGAGAGTGGGCAAATCCTGCAGGTAGGGCACAGCCTAAGCCCACAGCTCTGGGGTTGGGGTTGGACTCCTGAGGGTGTGGTGGAGAGATGTGCTGAAGTTCATGGCCTAGGGCTGCGGGTGCAACTTGTTTTGAAGAGGGAGCCAGCCGTATCCCTTCCCAGAAAAGATCAGTGTGGTACAGAGAGAAAGAGCTTGGAAAATATCCTTCAAAATATTTGCTGAAGGTGTTGCTGTGACTGCCCAAGGACTGAAGCGGAGTCTGTTGGTTGCCTTGCTTAGTAAGCTCTGTTTGTAAAGCGGTTTTTGCCAAGGCACTGCCTGTTCTAAGGCTTATGTATATTCTGGGGCATTTGTGTCCTGAGTTACTCTGCCTCTTTGGAAGCAGATGAGAAACTGCAAAGTTTCATTGAAGTAGTCTGAATGGAAGAGCACCGACTTGTACGTTGCACTGCACTGCTGCTGGAAAACACTTCCTTGTTCAGGGCTACCAGCCTCATCCAAAGGATCTGTGATTGAGCAAAATACCTGAGCAATGAGAGGAAAGAACATTGTGTTTTATCCCCATTTTTCTTACAGAGCTGTGTAATAAGTGGAATTTTTTTTTTCTTTTTTTTTAATTGCACGGGTATTCCTGAGATACTTCATTGAACAAAACATTTTATTTTGTTGAGAATCTTTCTAGGAATAAAAATAGCAAAAGGATTCTTGGAGATGTGTAGCTGGGTGATAAGGGATTTCTTTTTTTTTTTTTTTTTTTTTAAGGACTCTCTTAAACCTCATTCCATTTTAAGGAAGCTAGAATTAGTTAAAAAACCACTATTTTCAGAGACTTCACCTCATCCATGTCCCTTTCAGATGTGTTGCAAAGCATCCTGCCTTCCAGGACTGCTGATCTCTGTGTCATAGGGGCTGAGAATGGACAGGACTCATCTCACATATGGGCAGCATCGACCCTGGGAAAGTGTTTGCAGGCTTTTGTACAAGAGTTGTGAGATGCACTGATCTCCAGAGGTTGGTGAGGGAAGGCCATTTGTTTAGTGGGGACTTGCATCGCTTTTGGGAAAGGCTTTTACTGCTGGGTGGTGTTTCTGAGCCCTGCTGAGAGCAGGAGGTTGCAGCAGGTCTTGCCGCAGCCTGAGCGAGTGGTGCTGGTGCATCTTGTGCTATGAATTGCAGTGGCACAGAGTCAACATGCTGTGTACAGGCCCTTCGGTGTGTTGCAGTGACTGCAAATCCCTGTTGTTGGCTGCTGGGAAGCTGGTTTGCAGCCTCGCAGGGACTGCTCCAGCACTCCCATCCCTAGGGAAGGCAGAGGGTACCTGTTTCACACAGCTGCGTGCAGCCATGAGGCTGGCCAGCATGGTGCAGAAGGTGTTAGGCCCCACAGATTGTCTCCAAATGGGCTCAGCTGTGGGTAGAAATGCAGCCCCCAGTGCCACCAAGGCACCTGACAGATAGCAAAGCCTTCTCAATGGACCGCATGGCAAGAGCTGAATTGCTCTTGCGTTTGATCACTTCTGTTCCCTTTACTTTAAATACTAATGTTTGTTGGCAGCTGGTAGTTCCCCTCATCTCTTGGTTGGCAGTCACACTCGGTTTCCTTTAACATAAGCGTTGCATCCTGGTGCCCAGATGCTGATGGCTCTGTTGCTTCTCCAGAGCCGGTGCTCCAGAGCCAGTTCAGACTCACTGGCTGTGACTGCCCGTTCCAGTGTCTCTTCCTCCAGCCAGCCACCTTGGCTCACTAGGATGCTGCTAATAAAACTTGATTTCAGACTGGATCCTTTTATAAGGCAGGCAAATAGCTAATAAAACAGCAGTGTGCCGCTTTAGGAAGCAATTTGTCCACTCAGCAGCTGTCAACTGTGTGTCCCTTCTGCACAGCCCAGGCTATGCTGCAAGCTCCTGGCAGCGCTCTGTGAGGATATTCTGTGTGTTGTAAGGATGCGAAGGACATCCTCAAGCTCCTGCCTCTCTTTTTGTCAGGTCGTCAGCTCCAGCAGCACCCATACAGCTTTGCCTCTCCAGTCAGCCTGCATCTAAGCTGCCCATGCACCCTGCGGTCCCCTCTGCCTGGCTGCAGCGGGAGACCGGCAGTGCCCTGGTTTAGCTGCATGTGCATCCACTGGGCAGTTATTCAGCTGTAGGCAGCTAACTCTGCTGCAGAGCTCCTTCCCTGGGTAACGTGTGTACCTGGCCCCTGGTTGGGTTACAGCTGAAGCCTGGCTCAGGCAAGCTTCACGTAGCACTTTGACCTGCATGGGGGAGATGAAGGTGTTGCACCCCTTGCTCCCATCAGCACGTTCCTCACACTTTCCTGCTGCTTCTGTTTGTGTGTTATGTTTCCCAGCCACCCTTCCTGCTGCTTCATTTGCCCTCCACCACCCAAACTAGCTGAATCTTTCTTGCTGTGACCTGAGTGTCCCTAGACCTGACTCACCACCATATAAAGGGGGAGATCCTGTACATATTCAGTGCTTTAATGCTGGATTAGGGTCTCCTTCCAGTAGCCTCAATGACTTGGGTGTAACCAAGGCACAACATGCGACATCGGTGCTGGTTGTTCCCCAGTGCCTGAGTGGGTAGCTCAAGCCTGGATGATGGGAAGGCTGCAGTGAGCAGTGTGAGAGGAGGTGCAGGGGGAGGCAGAGCTGCAAGGCAGTGCTTTGTAGAGGACAAGGCTTGTCGGTCCCAGACTGTCTGGGACACACAGGAGCATTTCAGTTTTGGCAGCTGGCCTCTCCAGTGTGACAGCTGATGCTCTGGGAGTTGAACTGTTCTGTGATTCTTTGAATGTTCCCAAGCTGGGGTCTCAGCTTAACAAAAGAGATTTCCCCATCTCGAGGGACTCATTCCAGCCTGATTACTGTTTGGGTTTTAGATGTTCAACAAAACAGTCCTTGGAAAATGACTTTTGCACTGTAACAGAAGGCTTCCCGCAGCGATGCTTTTAACTCCAAATCACTGTTATTTTAATCAGTGTACTTCTGTTTTCCCAATCTATTTTTGAATCCTTGCTGTGAAATCTAGCTAGATATAGACTCCTAAATAAACCATTTTTAGTCTCTCCCTTTTTTTTTTTTTTTTTTTTTTCATCAAACAAACCAGGTAGAGACTTGAATAATCATTTGCCTGCACTTTTTCTTTGAAAGTTAAAGCACTTGAAGCTGTCACTGACCTTCCCGTAATCAGTGTGCTCAGTTATCTGGGAAAACAGTGTAGAAACCACACTGTCCTTTATGCTGCTTTTGACAAGTATTAGATAGGAAAGGTTTGCATGCTTCAGGCTTATTGCTTACATTCCTGTTCCTTTGCTGTTATTTTAGGTGGTGGATGTTAGTTCAGGTCCAAAGTGGTATTGTCAGTGGAATCAGGCAGTGAAGTTGTGCTCAGAAAGGGCTCCCATGCGGTTCTTGGGGATCTTCTGTGCTGCTCTTTGGGGTTGTTTGGTGTTGTAGCCAGCCTGTGTTGAATAGAAAAGTCCTGCTAAGTAGGGTTGACAGTTGTACTCTTGCATGCTCTGGGTGTGCATCGTAGGCTCTTATCACACGTGCGCAGACAAGCATGGAGCTGGGGTGATGAACAAGAAAACCCCACTGGTGTTTGCCTGTGCTGCACACCTGAGATGGGAGGGACTGCTCGGGTGCCAGAGACAGCAATGCTTGGCCCCATGCATAAGAATGTACCCAAGCCTAGAAGGAAGCTTCTTTGGGAAGTGGTCAGGATTGCTGTGCCAAGTGAAGCAGCACGCTGGTGTAGCTATTGGTGCTTCTAAGTGGATATGACTGGGTTATGTGCACAACTTCACAGTCCACCTTACTTAACCTCCAAACTTGGTGCTAAATAGTTTATCCTCTACTATTGAGGGAGTAGAGCTAAGCTGTCAACCATATTTAATTTTGCTCTGTTTGCTCTTGGTGCCTGGAATAGGAAAGGTAGAGTTTGGAGAAAGACAAGAAAGGGAGAAGCTGCTTCTCTTTTCATATTTCCTATGTGCCAGAAGGACCATCAGACCTTTTGGAAATTAATCTTGTGGGTTCTCCTGTTGCAAAACTGCAGTAGATTTGGGCTGTGCTATACACTCCCTTTTATGTGCTGGCAAGCTTTGCCCTCTGCTATTATGTACACTTAGTGCTTTAGCAGTCCTTAGCATGCTAAGTATGCTTTTACTTAGCATTAGAAGTCATAAAGCAGTGCTCAGCAATCTCTTGTTTCAGAGCCAGGATGCTGCTCAGTGCAAGCAGAGACTTTGTCCCGCCGGTGACAGCAGAAGCATGTCAGCACTAGGGCATTTTAGGCAGAGATATGTACTGAATGCTGCTGAAAATAGCAGAGTTTGGAGCCTCCTGAGTTGCACACTTTGCCCTTGGTCAATCCTGAGGAAAACTGCTCTGACTGCCAGACTGTGCAGTAAGTTGATTATGGATTTAGCAAAGTGTCCTCACAAGTGTTTGGGTTTGGAATCTGGTGATAGTGGCAATAAAGCTTGCAGGTTTATACTCTGGGGTGGCATAGGTGTATCTGTCCTTTAATCTGAAAACATTGAGCTGGAGGTTGTTAGTATAAATGGAAGGAAGTGTGACAGCTTTTGCAGAATGGAAGAGTTAGTGAAGTTGGTACCTGTACTTGCTGTGGACTTACGTAATTTCTAATGGCTCAGATTGATGCCTGATGACTTACTAAAGTGCAACAACTGTGTTGTGTGTTGAACCATGTATTTTGAATCCAGCATGTTGGGTTTTCTTTCTGCACAGCGCTCAGGTGTGATCTGGCAGACCTCATACTTATATATAGCAACTGCCTGATGGTCCCCGCAGTGTTTTCTTTGAGAGTGTGTGACCCAGACAAGTGCTGCTGTGGCCACCAGCAACAGTTTGTGGGTGATACAGAAATGGCTGAGTTTTGTCCAGCCCAGCACTCCATACCCCGATTTGCTGATCTGTGGACTGAGTTTGGGCACTGATTCCACAGCAGGCACTCAGCATTGTAAGATGTAACTGACATCGCATGTTTGGAGAGTGTCAGATGTGCTACATGATGTCTGTGTGCTGCGAGTGAGCTCTGACAGGAACAGCATGCATACATAGTAGCAGATTAATTAAAGATGTCCTGTACTGCAAGAGAAAAGCCCAATTATGGAAGCAGTTTGCTCAGAGTCAATATTAGTACCTGGCTTATTAGCAGAGCAGGAGTTAACTGTCCTCTCAGTGGAAAACCGATCACAGAGCAGTATGAACAGTCACAGCTGTCCTACGTATGAAAGAGGAGACACACATGACAGCTGTGTGGGTCCAGGATAGGTCAGCTTCAGATGTGACCTTTTATTAAAGCTCCTTTGCAGAGAGCAGAACAGGGTCTGTGTTTCAGCAGCACAGAACTCCATACAGAAGTGGTTAGCTATTCTGTATTACCTTTGCAGAGATCTCTTTGACTTTGGGACCTTCAGTATGTTTTATTCCAGATGTTTTCCATGAGCTGCTGCTGCTGTTTAAAGGGCCCTGGAAAACTCATGGCATCCCTGGGATTCTGGGGGAAATTGAGCATCTCACATGAGTGGGAGCCCTCTGTCAAATGACCACGCAATCCCATCCCATCATCACACCACAAATTCCCCTAGGAATCTGCTCAACACACGTCTTTATTTCTTTGTGCTGAATCTCATCAGCAAAACCCTTACAATCAGCATGAACTGGTGCAAGGAGAGTCAGACCCATCTTCGTAGCCCAGCCAGCCATGGGGCTGAGCAGGGCTGGCAGCTTGTCCTGTCTGCAGCTGTGCTGCTTGAGGAGAGTTGCTGAGAGTGACTCTCCCTTTGCAGCAAGACTTTATCTATTTTTTCATATTGCTTTGCTTTTAAAAAAAAAATCACTGTTGGAAAAATAATTATTTCAACATCCATTGAGAGTTTTTTGGAAAGTCGATACTCTGCTTAATTTCAAATCCATGGAGTGAACTGTAATTTCAGCTCTGGAACATGTTTCAGTTTGTCTTCCTCCCATGGGAGAGTCAAAGAGAAATGTAAGTGAGAAAAGTGGGGCAGGGAACAGAAACGGCAGAGGAATCAGAGGAAACGGATCACAGCATCAAATGTGCTCAGCAGACTCCTGTGTCAAACTGGAGGAGGAGGAGGTCATGGGGATGCCATGGTGTTGCGGAGCACTCACCTGTAGCAAGTTTTGAGGATGATGAGTAGTGATGGGTTTGGTTTGTTTTGAAAGGAAGAACTTGCAAAAAGGTTGGATTCTTTGTGCAGAAAACTGGAGAAAGAGTGTTTGTGCTGGGAGAGAAGCAGCCAGGCAGGCTCTGCTGTGGCTGGGAAAGAGGAGCAGATGGTACCATCTGCCAGGGTCTCAACCCTGCACAAAGCAAACGGCTGTCATTCATGTCTTTTAAATTGTCAGGTACCTTGTTTACATCATGTTGTTGAAGGCTGTGTAGCTTTGCTCCCACCCCTCTAAATCCTGTGTGTTTGGCGAAGCCAGTGCTGTCACGTGGGGGATTTGGTCCTTTCCCTGGGAGGGATGGGTCTTCCAGGTAGCTGGAGATGTTTAACCAGGGTTGCTCTCAGGTAGTGTGCATCAGGTTTACCCATCGCTGTAACGTGTCCAAATTCTGATATTTTTTTTTTTTTTATTATTTCTAGATCCTGCTAGAAGATTTCATATTTATAATACAACCTTTCTTTTGTAGGGCATTGGTCTTCAGCAGCAAGCATAGACAGGTTTCTTTTCTGAACTAGTTACATGTATTGTTACAGAAGAAAATTTGCAAGGGAGCTGATTGATCTTTTGATAGCTCCCAGGTAGCAATTAGGAGCATCTTAGCCTTTCATAAACATCCTTTCTACTACAAAGTGAGGATTTCCAGGAGCTTTTGGCCTTTGCTTTAGCAAAAGAGATACATTTACCTGGCATGTGATGCAGTACCCCAGACTCTGCTTTACCCAAGACATACATCTTTGTATCCAATTACACAAATAGTATGTTAAACTGCTCTGTGATGTCTTCTGCGGAACTGTGCAGGGAGTCTGGTGGATTTGGGAGATCTCAGAGCTTTCTTGTGCATACGCACTCATCGTGCACTCATGGGTGCAGAGCTTTAGGAAAGAAAATAGCAGTTGTGTTCCTTGAATCCTTCAGAGTTCCCCACTAAAAGAAAACTTGGCAAACATATGGCATCCTGAATTTGTAAATGTTTGCCTCTTTGTTCGCGTTTGCTCATATCCCTAGAGGAATGAAGTAATTTATTTTATTTGCCCTGCTGCTTCACACTCCTGCTTATGAATGGGAGGGAACAAGGCTGGGAGTATGAATAGCCTGGCCACATGTGGTTTTGAAAGACGTGTTCGCTTGCACATTAGTGTTCGAATAGAGTAGCTGGCTCTGAAATCCTATCAGTAAGGCCTTTGAGTAACTTAAAACCTTTCTAGTAGATGCTTAGAATTTCTTCCACTCTGACATTGTGTAAGCCCCTGTTGAAGTTTCATTACCTCAGTAACCACAGAAAAGCAGCCAGCTTTTTTGCTGAAACCTTCCCACAAAGGTCTGGATTCTTTTTTATTTTTTTTTTCTTCCTCCCTTTTTCCTTGAATGCAGAGCACAGCTTATTGTAATTTAAATACAGGGTAGAAGTCCAAGACCACATATGGATTTGGGTGGCAGTCATGCTAAAGATGGAGTATGAATGTGTCTTGTCCCCTGGCTACATCTGTGCATTTCTGCACTAAATATGGAAGAAGACCTGTATAATTTTCACCATAAGTAGGATATTCAGTGCTTTCTTTAGAGTAGCTTATGAAAGACCAGTCCCAAACAGCTGCCGTTTCTTGGGACATTCTTGGTATTTTCCATGCTTTAAATAACTCCAGAGCTTCTTGTTGTGCTCTGGTGGGAGCATTCCCCACTTTTTCTCTAGAAGTTGGTCCAGAGGATTGTGTGTTTCTTCAGGGATTCGCCACTGGGTTAGCAGGACATCGTGGGACAGGCAGTCACAAGATTTCTGTATTGCTGCTTCTCCTGGGTGCAGATTTCCTGGCAGGGGAACTTGGCCCTCCCCAGGATGGCACATGTCCTCCTCGGTGCGAGCAACCCCTTCTTGGGTTCTCCACCGAGTCCTATCAAGATTGCTTCCAACCTGACTCCTCCTGCTACTGGTAATGTAGACCAGAAGAGTTACATAGGAACAACTTTTTTTTTTTTTAATCAACTTTTAATGCTGACTGGTTTTACACCAGGACACAGTGACAATATATGCCACTGCTATGTAGAGAGCCTAAAAACTCCTCTTAAAAATTTTAGGCAAACCTCTGCTGGCACAGCAGCTGAGGACTTTTTCTTGATGTGGAATACTGCTAGGACTTGTGAAAGATTTCAATTTTTGCCTTTTCCCTTTTTGGAGTGACCCGACCCCAAACAACTGAAACCAATGGCAAACTGAACATCAAGTGAAAAGATTTTTGATTGAACTCCCTGAACTCTCAATTTAAATCCAGTCAAGTGCCACTTGGTGATGCTTGGAGAGAGGCAAAGGAAAAGACCTTTTTAGACACCAGGCAATGCATTATATGTGTCTCCTCAGATGCTCTAATTTTTTTTTTTTTTTTTTTTTTTTTTTTTGTGTGTGTGTAGTCTGCACAGAGCCAGTGTGCAGTTCCGCTCCGTGCTAGCGGATGGGATGCTTAGAGCCAGTAACAGGCCTGCAAACTTCTGAAGTTGATGGACTTCCATCTCAAAGAGCCTGCAGTACTTGCACTGATGTGGTAGATAAATTACTGAGAGTGTGCAAGTTCAGCAAGATGAAAGGAGGAATAAGAGTTCCCTGCTCTCAGTTTGTGACTGGGCAGAATCTGCCGGGCATCAGATACCCACCACCCCAATGAAATGAAAAGATATGAAGAGGCTAGAAGTTTGATCATACGCTTTGCCACAGATCACACCATGACTTGTTAGAATTATTCAGTTTAGAAGACTAAAAGGCCACAGTAAATTGTCTTATGTAGAAAATGTAAAAACAAAACCAAGCAAACAAAACAACAACAACAGCAACAAAAAAAAAAAACCAACAACAACAAAAAACCAACAACAAACCCAAAACAAAAGCAATGTATGACAGAAGGGTAGCAATGGCAAATGGACTGGCAGGGTTGCTCTGGACAGCTCGGATCTCTCCTATGACCCGAAGTCCATCCCTCTTTCTTCATTTTTAAATTAATTTCAGTCATGTAGGTAGGTACAGCTGTTCAAACTCATGCACAGGTGGGAGATTTTGCTCTACACGTTTTCCCTGAGGATAACTGCAGAAGGAAGAAGGCTTCACCGCACCATGGGGATTGGACTGAACTCTGTGTGTTGGCAGGCGGACAAGAGTTATCTCTTCATTAACAAGCTGTGAATGTTTGATCTAAACTTGTCGTGGGGCAGCAGGTGTGAACGGCCGCCCGCAATTCATGTTGCATTTCTTCTACATCTCCTTCCCACGCCAGATGCTGCCTGGTTCATCAGCACAGCCACTTGTTTCCACCCTGTGCTTCTGGTTAGACTTAACCAAATCCACAAGTGGGGGTAAGGAGGAAGCAGCTCTTGGTCTTTCATTAGTATTTCCAAGATAGAGGTTTGCCACATCTTTCAGTGGATGCTGACATTGCTACCGTGTCTCTCTCTGGCTGTCTCCAGTGTGATATGCAATAGATAGGGCAAGGAAACCATTTTACTATAAAAACTGTGGTGCTAGAGCCGCTTCTCCAATACAGCTGACATTTCACACTCCCTACTGAGAAAGTCTTGCTGCAATCTACTAGATAAGGAAAGTGTTTTTATTTCACCTCAGAATACACTGCTTGCTAAGAATCTGGCTGTGCCACAGCTCCTCCACATTTTTGCAAGGGGAGGAGGAGGCTCTTGGTTACGACAGATGCTGGTCTTACCCACTTACAGCTTGTTGAGTCAAGCAGATGCAGCCCAGAGATATGATGTAGGTTGCAACTCAGACTTCCCAGGTTTTTCCACCCTTGCAGACCTCCCAGTTGGTCATTGTGGTTTCAGCTAAAAATAGAATTAAGGGACTTGTTTCATCCTTCAGGGAAAGAGCAGAGGAAGGACCTAGATTTTCAATGCAGGAAACATTGTTGATCCTATGGCTTCAGGAGCTTCCCCTGAAGCCCTGCAATATGTGGAATCTGGGAACTGCTCCCAACTCTTAGCCCTCACTGGGATATAGGGATTGCTGTGCTGGCACTGTATCAACAGAAGGGACACTGAATAGATCAGTAGAAACAGCAATATGGCTTTGTCTGGAAAGTCACAGAATGGACCAAACTCTCACTGAGAGCCATTTGGTCACAATGTTTGAAAGCAGGAGTCTGCAGTTTGGCATCCTGTCCTGCAGGAGAGCAACAGTTTTCAGAAGCTCTGAGCACTGATGGCTGTTGTGAACATCGCACTGAAGTTCCAGAAGCAAGTGTTGGTGTTTGGCCTCTTGGAGAGCTGATCGCCTTCCTGCTCCAGCCTTGGGGAGACAGGACACTGTCTGGCTGTGATGTTTCAGGCTGTGATGCTGGCTGCTGTGGAACCTGGAGCTGGAAACCTTGCTGAGCTGGGAAGTTATTGTGGTGCTGATTCAGAAAGGCAGATGAGGAAGATGCTAGAAGATGCCTATATTGTGACATTTGTCCAAAAGAGATTGTTTCTGGAAAGAGAGTTGCTATACTTCTTTCACAACTTCAGTTATAAGCAACCAGCCTACAATGGAGCCTGGAAAATGTACAGTCATGCACTTCTTCATTCTTGGTTGTACACAGCCTCTTCATCTTGTCCCTTGAGAAAGAGCAGTGCTCTGGTTTATTTCCCAGTTCACAGCCAAGGCAGACTCGTCTCATGGAAACTGGATCCTTGCAGAAGAAAAATGTAGAGGGTGGTGTTTTGTTTTCTTTGCCATTTATCTTGCTGGAGAAGAGGAGGTGGGGGATTGGAAATGAGGCAGGTATATCATCCTCTGACTAATGTGAATTGTCTAGTGTATTTTGGGATGATTCCCAGTTTCCTTCGGTTATTTTTATCCTAAAAGGTGTGAAGTGCTAATCTAAATTTCATCGAGTGACTTATTAATGCTTCTCACGCAATAGATGCTTCAACTGAAATGTCTCAGTGTGAGGAAATAATTGGAGGCTCTATGGGCACTCTGGGGAAGAGCAGTAAATTAGACTGACGCTTGAAGTACCAGCTGAGGAGAGGGCTGATGAAGGCAATGGTGCACGAGTGGCTGCCTGCCTGTGCCTGGTGCACTGATCTTGCGCTACAGGTTGATTTTCTGCTCCTGTGTTTTCAGAGGTACCCATGATATCAGTCAAGCAACTTTTTTTCATCTTTCTCTTTCCCGGGTCTATACTATGGGGTTCAATAGGGTGCCAAGGAGCAGGACTAAATCAGAGGTGACACGCTGCATGGCCAACATGGAACTCCTTTAGCTTCTGGTCTCAGGAGGAGGCTGAGTTGGAAGCGACAGTTTCCCACCTGGAATTTCCTGTTTGGGTGCTGGGAATGTTGTTAGGGATTCCAATCTTAATTAGGAATTTTCTGTTTCAATTAAGATCCCTTCCAGATAAACTCGAGCCCCATGCCAGATGTGTCATAAACTCCTCCCTGCAATTCTGTGCCTTTGAAGCTCCTTGCAATAACAGGCTGTGGACATGCGGTGCAGAAACCACGTTTGCATTTTCTAGTGAGAAAACCTATTTGTCCCAGGCTTTTCGTTACTGCTGTTGTTACTCTTAGTAGCCTCGTGTGCACTAGAAAACAAATGATTAATGGTATGGTGGGAGGGGGAGATTTGTTTTTGTTTCTTTGTTTTTAGGCAACTGACACAGAGCAGCTGTATCCAGTTAGAATAAAGGTCTCTGAGAGTGGTCAGCACTGAGCGCTCAAGGAAGGACAGAAGAACAGTGAAAACGTTGTGACACTTACCTCAAATGCTCACCAAACATCCAGAACTGGTGGCTGTGGGGCTGCCTAGATCTGAGGTCGGTGTCTGTGCCTGCGAGAGCTTCCACTGGACTTTTCCTCTATGAATTTGTCTGGTTACTTTTGAACTTAAAGGTTTTGCATCCACTGCTCCTTCAAAGTGTAATGATGCTCTGTGAAGACTTGCCACCTTGCCTTTGGTCTGAAATTGTCACCTCCTTCCTCTTGCTGCCCTGCCCCTCACTGTAATGCAATTATTTGTTGGTGACTCGGTCAACTCCTTCAGAAGTCTAAAAGTTCTGGAAAAAAAAACAATTAAAAAAAAAAGGAAAAAAAAAAAGAGATCGTGTCACTGTGTAAGTGATGCTGTTTAAATTGTCCTTTCATGCAGATGATTGACATACAGATTTCTCTCCAGTATTTAACAACATGAATGTGGATTTGTGTGGGGGAAGGAGGCAGGATGGGGAGGTTGGTGGAGCAGATGGGTACAGGGCAGCAGGAGAAAATCAAAATGCCGGGAGAAGGCTCTGTGATCGACCTGACAAACCCACAACAGGGTCTGCTGGGAGCTGGAACTGGGCAAGTTCAATAAGGATGCACAAATAAGGATGTTATTTTCAATATTAAGGGTAGGTAGTAATTGCAGCAGTTCATTAAGAACTAGGGCAAATTATATGTCCTGGGAAATTTTCTGAGCTAAATGTGTTCAAGATCTTTCAGAAATAGAAATTAATTCTGAAAAGTCATAGGTTTGTGTGAATGTTGGGTTGGGAGGCACTTGAAAAATTTACCAAGTCCAACCACCTGCTATGAGATAAATATCTGGCAGGTACCTATCAGATGTGTTTTTAAAATCCTCCTGAGAAGAAGAATCCTGAATTCCCAAAGGAAAAATGTTCTTGAAATTGGGATTTTTTTTTTCCTAATACTTAGATACTAACATTTTTTGCACACTACAAACTAAGCCAGTAGATAGACCTTGGCTCCTCATCACCTTTCTTTTTATAGATTACCCTTTTTAAACATTTGAAGGCTGTTTCCAGCTCCCCTCTCAGTTTTTTTTCATTCTAGCTTGAGGAACACCACTATTTTCAGTCCTCCCTCCTGGACCAGATCTTCTAGAGGTGTTTTATTTCTCTTCCCTCCCACCCCTGCCCCAACTCTGCTGGACTCTGTTTAGCTTGTGTTCACTCTTCCCAAAGCATAGACTTTGCATTTTTTGTTGCCTGTGTCCTGCAGTGGGACTGCTAAGACTACTGTTACTGTGAGGTACAGTCTTTGAAAGAGCAGCCCTCATTCTTCAAGTTATACTAGCACTTACAGTGCTGTAGAAACCAGATTATTTGCTGTGCAGGTGTATCCTCTGTGTTTGTAAATCCAAGGCTGGATTAAAACTATGTAGAACTAAAGAGGTATTTTTTCCTGTTGGAAAGTGCTTGTGGAAAGGGGTCTTCCTACTGAGGGACCTGTCACAGATACAGGCCAAGGGGGGCTGACGCCTACTCAAAAACACTGGCAGCATGTGCAGATGAGCAGATGTTTCAGAGGCGATAGGACGGACAAAGGCAGCATTTCCTGTTATAGATGGTTAATTTGCTGAAGAAGTTGAATTCGGAGCCAAAAGAGCAAGAGCAGAAGAGTCCTGTGGGTGGTTTCTTGTGGCATTTTTCCAGAGGAGATGCTGATTTAATACTTCCTGTTGTTCAGAGTTGCAGTGGGATTCTCCAGTTCCCAGGGCAAGAGAGTTCATGGTGCTGAGCCCTTGCTTAATGGTGTGCAGTGCAACGGCCGCGCGTGCTCTGCCATGCCAGCAGACATGGGAGATGCTAGATGCTGCTGCCTGTCAATCAGGTTGGAAAACACTGCAGAATTCATAAGGAAGGGTCTAGAGACCAGGCGCAGAGCAGCAGGGTATTGCTCTGGAAGCAAGATGGCATCTGGGGAACCTCCTGCCTTAACTGGGAGCTGGTTAACGGGATAAGGTCATAACATGGGATCTGGGCCAGCTACGCAGCACCGTGAAGCTGCAAGTAATGTTGAAGACAGTGAGTTCCTTAGTGTTTTACTGAGTTGCCTGTGGTCACCCTTATAAGCAAATTCCCCTCCACTGGGTAACAAATTATCAGATCCAGACAGAGGAAGTCTCTCATCATTCTCCTCCTCTGAGGTAACTCAGATTCTTTGTCAATTAACTTGCTTTACAAACTGGAAGCACAGGATACAAGAACAGTGGTTAAGAATCTCCTCCAAGTAGTACTCAAGTGAATGGAAACTTAATACAGGTCAGATTGCTATGCCAAATTCCAACTATCCTAACTGAGTAGCTGACTTTTTGCTTTCCTGTATGCCTTCTCAGATGTTAACATCACTAAGCAGCTCAACTCATGCATCTCTATTACAGTCATGTCTATGGATGAAGTCACACAGAATATGGGCTCCTTCAGGCTAAAGCTGTTAGATGAGCTCTCTCTAGAAAACTGGACATGTATTTTCCACCTTTCTCCCCTCACTCTGTTATCTCTGACTCCAAAGAGCTGATAACCTGTCTTCCCCTCATCCTGGCTTCATACTTACCCAGAAACTGCTGATAGACAATAGCAGACCAATCCATAAGTGTGCTGTCACTCTGCGGCAGGGTCATCATCCTTAACTGTTGCAAAAAAGCAAAAGCGATAGCTGTCTGATGTCATTTGTTCTTAATGCATCTATCACCTTGTATTGGTATTTCAAACAGCTTTACATATACACTTTTTATTCTGTTTTGCATTAGGTTCTAGGTAAAAAGTATAGAATTTTAACTTTTGCTTTTCCCTTCTCTTCCCTTTTCCCTTTTCTCTTCCCTTTTTCCTTTAAAGTTCATTTATTTATGGCAGATCACATTTTGTCAGCCTTCCAAACAGCAAGTAGTGCTTGGCAGGGTGACGCTGAGACTATGTGGGCCAAAAATTATAAATATCTTGAAATTAAGGTTGTATGCTCCCAATTTTGGTTTTTATAGGGGAAAAAGTATTGCTTCATGTTGCAGAAGGAAAGTGGAAGAAGTGGAGCAAATCCAGTATTTCAAGCAAGGTTTGATCCAAGAAAGGAATCCAAACAAGTGCTGTCAGCTTGTGGCCTCTACAGACAGAGGCAATTCTGTAAGAGAACGTGAGCTCTGCAACATGCTCCTGTGTCTGGGGACTTGGCTTTGCTGATGTTGGAGAATGGGGAGAAGGGGAGAGTGATAACTTGAATATGCTGTTTCCAAAATGGAGAAGCCTCCTCATGAAGAGAGATTAGATGACAAGGGCCCTTCACACTCATTAGGTAAAGATTTGGAGAGGAGATGGACAGGAATAGGTGTCCTCTCTAGATGTTCTCTGAGAGTGGTGACAAGTTGTGGAGAAGGAGGTCCAGTCTGGAGGGTGATTTTCCTATAAGTTCTGGCTTGCAATGAAACCTAGGTGGGAAGAGGGCTGTGACACTTAGCCCAGGGAGTTTTGGGACAGTTCGGGGTCATGCTGGAGCAGCGACTACCTGGATTTCTCTCTCACATGTAAACCACCAAAGTTCTCACCAAACACATGCTTGTGCTCCGTGGTGTCTCAGTGCCTCACTTGTAAAATGAGGCTTGTAGCCATAGATAAATTCATTGTATTTGGAAAGTCTTATGATGTGTACATATTAAAAAAGGACAGATACAAACCTGCATAAAGTTCTGGGTGAGAACTGCTGGAAAGAAATTTTAGTAGGAGATGAGCAGTGATTTAGGGGAGAGATGATGGTAAGGATTATGGAAGAGTTGAACTGGTATGTCTCTACTTTGTTAATTGAAAACAGATCCTGGGGAAAAAAAACCCAGCACAGTAAACTTCTATCAGGAGCTGGACACCAATGTTTATGTACTTGCTTTGGTTTTGCCCCATGGTGTGAGAGAGCAACCCCATTCAGCAATATGTTCTAATTAATGTGTCAGTTCCCTCCTCTGGAACACAGAGATCAAAGGTTTTTAGAAAATGCTTCCTTCTCACATGGAGGGCTATTCCTAGTATTATTTTTGGAACTGGGGTTACTAGAAATTTTCCAGGAAGAAAATCGCAAATCTCAATGCTCTGTGGGCCATCTGCTTAATTTCTTCCTTTTTTTTTAATATATGAGACATTTTGGAGCCTGTACGTAATCAGACAGTCGTGTTGACTGATTCTGGCGTGTTGCAGAACAAACACCTTGTAGCCTGGACCAGATGTGGGGAGGCTAATGAGGTGTCTGTAACCAGAGTGTGAAAACCTGAAGCTGCAGCAAAGGTTTGGAATTTGATACCTCTTGAGGTAATGGAAACTAGTGCTTTAGGCATAAGAGAGAGTGTGGATTTGGGGAAAGTGCTATTAAAGGCAATGAAGCAGTACATGAATTAGAAATGAGGGCTGTTACTTTGAGAGTTGAAGACTAGCTAGAAAGTGATGTCCTAGGAGAAGCTTTAGTGATGCTTCTTTACATTTGATTATTTTTGACTGCTGGCCAAGAAAACACAGCTTGTAAACGTGTGATTTAAATCCATAGTCTGCTTTCACCTGGTGCACAATTTCATATCTTGCACAGAAAGTCTGAGCAATGCTTGTGGGGATTGTGATGGGAGTCTCCGTGCAGGATCTGGAGCACAGGGGTTGGTGCTGGTTATGGGCTGTGAGTGGTACCAGCCACTTCTCCTCTCTGTTCGCATGTAGATGGAAATGGGGATGGTTAGGAAAAGAGACTCTTTTGGAAGCTACCAAGGGATGCTGGATTTTTTTCTGCCTTGCAGGAGCAAGAAAACTCAGTTTTCCAGCTGTGTGCAGTCCCCTCAGACCACTGTCACTTATTTTGACATACTTTGTCCTTCAGCTTTGTAACTCAGAACTGTTGGTGACCGTATTTTTTTTCTATTTACTTGCTCTTTTGACATCTTGCTTGGAATGTGACAGCCTGTTGGGCAGCACAAGAGGCAAGGGCAGAAGTAGCTGGTCTCATAGCTGGAGTTGTGGCTTTGCTTTCACCTCACTGGTACTGGATCCTTGAAATGCATGTAGTGGGGCACATCCCACCGACCTCTGGATAGCTGGGAGTCTGCACGCCAACATCTCAGAGCTAAGGCAGGTCCTCAGTACTCCCAGTGCCCATTGCCTCCTTGGGAACTGAACCCAAGGAATGGTACCAAAGATGGCCTCTGAACAACCTGATCTGGATGCAGATGGCCCTGCTTCTTGCAGGCATGTTGGACTAGATGACCTTTAAAGGTCCCTTCCAACCCAAACCATTCTACAATTCTACCAGATGGCGGGCAGATGGGGCAACCTCTGGAGCACAGGACATGAAGTGCATGCTGTTGCCCATGTTGGTGGAACCAGGGCTATCCAGTGAAGTGAGTTTTAATCTGCAACTTGCTATTTGATGTTTCCAGTGCTTTCAAGCTGTAAAGCCCTCCCCATTCCCCAGGGTGGGTTTCCTGCCATGGCAGCTGTGTGCTCAGCATAACATGGGTGTTGTGGGCTGAACTTGGGAGAAGCCCCTTGGAGCTGCCCTGGGGCTGCCAAACTCCCCTCAGATCTGCAAAACTGTGTGTAATTTTGAATACAAAATTTTTATGGTAGTGTTCTCCTAAAATAGCAAGGAATGCTTTGCCACCCCTTGGCAATACAGGGAAAACCCACATAGCTTGGGGTGTCTTGCTAGCACCCAGGCACTGCGTGAGTTACCACTATCTAGACAGACAGGAATAATTATTTTAAATCATGCTTCCTAGTTTAGGGCTTTTGCTTTCCTTTGGGCTTTTCACTTATCTTCTTTTGGGAAACTCCATATGTTTGTTTTCCTTTGGCCTGCTTGGCATCTTGAAGCAAAATGATGTGATTGACCTTTAGGATTACAGATGAAGCCCAATTTCCGGTCCTCGTTAATTTAGGATAGCTGCAGGAAAACTTTGGAAGCACTATAGATATTACAGATGAAAGGAGAAGCTGAATGACTTGAAGAGGTTCAGCACTTTAGAAATTTGTAAATATTCAGCGGAGAGAGAAGTGGAGCATGTGTGTGTGATTCACTGGCTGTCCTTGGCAACCTTCACCCTTATTGAAGCAGAGGAGGAACAGCCATTACATTTTTTTATTTAAAAAAAAAAAACAGGACAACCTAAAATTTTGTGTGCAGCTTCCCTGAACACATGTATTAGATGGCCTTACTCTTACATCCCAGTGAAAGCCAAAGGCACGGAGTGGAGGCAGAGAGCTGCAGTGCTGCCCGGGGACCTGTGCCGGCATGGCTGTTGCGTGCGGCTGCTTCCCGGTGGATCACAGCCGGAGCCTTGGCGCCTCAGACACTGTCCTCCAGCATTGCTTACTTTGCAGCTGCTGTCTGTGGGAGAGTCGCTCAGCATTTTTCTCAGGGATTTTAGGACATGTTTGCAGCACCATGTGGATCACACAAAGTCCCTGGTTCCCACTGGGATGAGGAGGAAAGCTGGGTGCAATTCCCTGCCAATGCGATGGAGTCTTCCCCTTCCCCCTGATCTGCTAGCTCCCTCCCAAGGAGTTTCTGAGGAGGAGGCAGCAATCTCTGAACTCAGCTCCAGAAGACATAAAGAAAACCAGCCTCTCTCCTTTCCAATCTGCTGTAACAAACATCAGCCCAGAGCCTTGGGATAGATGGGTAAATCCTCCAAGCCCGTCCTGACAGAAACCACTCCATGTAACTGGCTTTTGGTGGCTGGGTTTGCACAACACTAAATATTCAGCGAGGCTGTTCCTGTTACGTCTCCCGGGCTCTGGTTTAACCATCAGATAAAACCCTATTTCTTGCAGCATCCCTGCCTCTGTGGAAATTGAGGCTCAAATGGAACAGAGCCATGGCAGTTCACTGGAAGCATGGGGTAATTAGTGACAAAGCTGTTTACATATCAAGCTCCCTCTTTCTGACCCGATGATTTGGCACTTTGTACACAGCTGCTGGTTTAATGCTGAAGCCAGCCTTTTCCCAAGGAACAGCAAGCTCGGCTGTGAGAGAACTGCTTAAAAATGTGTTGCCTAATTGCTGTTGCTTAATTAACAGAAAGAGTGTGCCAGCTCTGCGTTCTGGCTGTGGTAGGGAAGGGAGGTAAGAGAAGCTGGGAGGAGGAAAGCTCAGAGGAAGCTTGGAGGAGCAAAGCGGTTTTCCGTGGGTCTTAATTATCTGCCAAACACTGCTGAACTTTTTCACTGGGCTGCAAAAGCTGTTACAATTTTTTTTTTTTTCTCCTGTCTCTTCTTTTCTTCCCTGCACAGAACCAACTCTGAGATCCAGCAGCTTGGTGTGGTATAGATTGGAAGGGAAGGAGTTGGGCTTAACAAGTCCTGGGGATTTGTTTCTAGGTTATCATCCTGGTTGCTTGGAGCATGTGAAAAGTGGATGTCCTGTGGTAGCCAGCATCTGGGCTAGCAAGTCAGCGTGGAGCAGTACAGCACCATGCAGAGCTGCCTGCGTGGGTCTGAACATGGTACGGTTGTGTTTGCACACCGCTGTGCCCTCAGCTGGGAAGCACTCCTGGCTGAACTTAACATGTGTCAGCATAGCATCTTGAAAATGTGCTTATTTTGTCCCAGCTGTGTTGTCCTGACATCTGGACTGTCCCACTGCTTCCAGGTGTGGTGTTAGGGGGTGTTACGTGTGGTCAGGTGTCTCTGCACCCATGGGGTGAATGTGCCTGCTGCTTCACTGTTCTGGCTCAAATTTTGTAGGAGGTTTTTTTTTTTTTTTCTGTAGCATTTTAGTCCAGCATACTGGACTTTAAGGTCTGGAGATAGGAGAGGCTTATGTACTGTTGGTCTCTTCACTGCCTGCCAAGGGGTTCTCTCCTAGGAAGCTGGAGGCTGAGCAGTGCTGGCCTGGCTGTGCTCACCGGTGGGAAGTGCAAACAGGAAGGTGCTGATGTTCAAACTCGGTAGCCACCTCCCAGCCAGCTTGTTTATAGCACTGAACCATCTGCTGCAATGGACAAGCTGTGTTCAAGCAGAATATCCATATGTGAGTCTTGTTTGACGGGGATGTGAGTGAGGGTACGAATGAATGGGTGTACTCTTTTACTGCCTGGAGATGAAAATGTGCAGCCACTACCTTTGCGAGTTCAGAGAGTAGCTTAGATCCATCTGCAGAAATGCACCGAGCCTCTCCAGTGGTTACATGGCTCTTTATACTTGGAAGGAAGGACTGGAACATGAGATCAAAGGCACTTGGATGAGGCTGTGGGTCTCAGCCATCTGCTAAATTCATTGCAGGTAGCGGGGCTGGCTGCGCTGCAACTTAAAATTCCCAGTGTCTCGTACAGGGAAGAATTCCCATTGCCTGCATTACATTGCAGCCCAAGTACGCAGGCTGTGCAGCTCCGCCATAGGGTTTAATTCTTTTTCCAGACCAGCTTTTAATCCAATTATTTTTCAGTAGGCCTGTTTAAATATAAATGAATGTAATTAAATGTGTGTTTCCCAGTTGGACAAAGGTAAGGGAGAGGAAGGCAGCTGGTCTGGAAGGAGGCACAAAGACTTTGAAACAAGCTGCTCTGAGGTGCTCTGATGCTCTTTTTGGAGTTAGTGAGTATCCAAGGAGGAAGATGCTAGGGGAAATGTGGCTTATACCCATGTGAATTGCCTTGATCAGAATCCTCCTGTTTGTTGTGGAAGTGTGTGAGACTCAGCAGGGGAAGCGGTGAGACAGCGAATGTCTTTGGGATCTCGGTTATTGCTGTTACATGTACCTGGGGGTGTGTATCTGGTGTGCTACTGCTGTAAATCTGTTGCAGTTGTATCATCTGATGAGGTGCTGAGCAAAGAGCTCTTAAGGTCAAGGAGTGTTGGTGTCATTCAGCATTGTGCAGGGTTTGATCCACATGAGTAAGCTAATGAGCTACCTCAGTGAGTGTGTTACCACTGCAGGACACTGCTTATGAAACATGGTCACCAAACTTCTAGAGGACATTGCCAGGTCACAGAAACAGAATGAGGTGAAAAAGACCAAGTAAAAAGTCTAAGTTTCTTCTCAATTATTTCCTCACGCAAGTTTTTTGCAATCCCATTTAAGCAACATCTGAGCCTTCAAATTAGAAGCTTATAGTAGAGTGGCATTCCTTGGTGCATGCAAGAATGGGTTGGTACCTGTGCCTGAACACCAGGAAGAGATGTAGTCCCACTCTGTTCTTTTCCAAGAACCCAGTAGTCAGCAAATTTGCAGGAAAGAGGGAAATCTGCTGTGGCCAAAGATAATTCCCTCTCTGTGACCACCCAGGAGTAGGTGTCTGGCTGGCCATCATATCATCACTCACACCACTGTTTGGCTTGAAACCTGGAAGCTGGATATGCTGTCAGCTGTTTTAAGGATACTTTTTGAACCATGAAGGCGCTATCTGTATCCTATCAGTGGGTTCAGCCTAAGCTGAACATCCCTTTACCTACTGTCTCCTTGAAGATGTGCTAGGGAATATGTCTTGGTAATGTAGAAGTTGTACACCATGCAAGGTCCTCCCCTATGTTTCCGTAAGAGCTTTCAGGGGTGCAAAAGGAAAGAAGCTGTGGTTATGCCTTCCCAGGTGATGTGGTTTGGGTCTGCTCTTAGCTGCTAGTTATTACAAAATAGTCAGATCTGCTTGTTTCCACCAAGAAAAAAGAAATCTGTTGCAAGTGTTACTTCCCAACTGCTGCTTGCCTTCATGTTGGGGGGACTGAAAAAAATGTGGGTAGGCTGTGAGTTTGTTACTGATGTGGGATGCAGGAGGACCCAATCTAGATGTAAAAGGGAACATCTAGGCATGAACACAGGTCAATTCTCACGCTGCTGTGAAGGCAATTCTTCATTTGTTGTTAAAGTGTAGGGCAGATGGAACCAAATCAGTGGCAATTCCTTGAGTCCTTTGACTGATGTGAGAGTGGAGCCCAGTGCCTCCCTGTGATCAGATACAGACCTGAAGTGTACTACGTGGACCTAGGAAAAGGAGTCCCACAACATCTGCCATGCAGTTGCTTGAAAGTACCTTCTGGAACTGAAACTTCAGTTTACTTGCCCATCATTTTCAGAGGTGAAGTGGGATGTAGTTTCAGTGCCTGGGTTTAGTACTTTCAGAATAACACTGTGAAGATTTTTTGAAAAGCCTCATGTCCCTGTTCCTTGCAGGGGAGGCTGGACGAGATGAACTTTAAGGGTCCCTTCTGATCCAAACTATTCTATGATCCTATGAAAATCCTCTGGAAGCTTTAAAGGGGTAAGGGTCATTTCTCAGGCTCCACAGGACCAGTTTTATTTCAGCTGGTGATTGGCAGCTCCTAGGGTCTCTAGCATCTCCTGTCACTGTAGCTGGGAGAAGGGGCAAGAGCACTGTTTTTTGAGGTTTTGGTGATGTGGGGTGTAGCTGGCTTGCTCCTTCCCTCTCCACAGCAGCTCAGTGGGGACAGAAGCTGTGCTCGAAGCAGTTTGCTCACCCCCATGGTGACAGCAGCAACATCAGTGCTGCATGCAGAGACAAAGCACAGCTGCTTTGAGCGGGTGAAAGAAGAGAGCTCCTGCCATGGCCTCCCCAGGCCTCTCGGCACGAATCCTGGAGCTACCACCTCAAAGCAGCAAGGGGGGGACGAGGTCAGGGGACGTGGGGCATGGGGAAGCCCTGGGCCACGAGGTGAGGTGAGCTCAGAGCCATCCTGTTCCCTTGGTGGGAGCAGCAGGGCAGAGAAGGGAGTCAGTATTTCCAGTCTTGGCTTTTATGCTTTATTACTGCTGCTTTCAGCAGGCTTGTTTGGCCGGAGGAGCTGTAGGGGGGCTGCAAACAATGGCTCTTCACATTTTCCAGCTGTCAGATACTTACTGACATTAACTCCCCAGCTCCTTTTTTTTTTTTTTTTTAATTTATCTATTTTATTTTTCCCTCTCTGGCACAGCCAGCTGAAGTGCTGCCAGCAGCCAGCTTGACCTGCATCCTGGCCCCAATCGCTGCCCTTCATCTCTCTGGGGACCCTGCTCTGCTCTCCAGCAGCAAAGGGACTGCTTGCTCCCAGGAGGCAAAGCGCAGAGCAGCCGAGGTGCAATGGGGGGCCCTGGTCTTTCCCTGCCCTTGAAGAGCTGTAAATGTACATTAACTAGATGGATGTGTGGGAGGGAAGTGTCTCCTCCTTGACAGCAAGGAAATAATTTGTTTTGTGTGTGGAAAAGGCATCTGTTCTCTGCATAGCCTACTAAAAGCAGCAAAAACTATCTGGGCGTAGCATCCCAGAGAAGGGGAGGGCTCAGGGGTTTTCCAGGTCCATCATCCTGCTCACCCACAGCCACCAGTGTCCCTACTTTTATCTCTTTGTAGCCGCCTTCCTGCAAAGGCTGGCAGGTTCTCACTGCTTGTGCACCGAGCCTTCTCCCACCATCTCAGGTCCTGCATCGGTTGCTGGGCTGCAGGTTCAATAGATCTGAGCAGCCTGAGGTTTGGGCTTCACAACCTGGGTGTTTCTGGTTGCTTTCTTGAGCTCTGCTGGTGCTAGGTCTGGATTGAAGGACAGCTGAGCTCAGGAGTGTGCTAAGCCCTGCTGCAGTCCTGTTTGTTCAGTTATTCTTGTGAATTAGCAGACAATTTATATTCAGCCTTTCCTGGAAGTAAGGGTGGTGGAGGAGGAGATACTCAGCACAGAGAGGAAAAAGGGAAAATCCCTTTGGACTCTATCCAGCTCTTTGAATTCTGGAGCTGAGGTGCATTGCACCACCTCTAAACTGAAGCTTTACATGTAGCTTTGATTCCAGGCATACAGTTTGCCCTTGTTATGATATATACATTATATATAAGTGAATGTATGTGTATGAACACGCTGGTGTGTTTAGAGGTAAGAGCTCTAACACTTTCAGGAAACTGTAGCCTGGGAACATCCTGAATATTTACAGTGCCTTTATCCCCCACTACAGGTACGTGCTCTCGTGTGCATGCTGCTTCCCTCCCATCGTGTGCTCTGGGTTTTGCACAGGATCTGCAGGGGAAAAAAAGAAGCTAATTCAGAAACGCTCTAGAGACTTCCAATAAGTTGCTTCAATTAATTCTTTGGTATTCCTGCTTTTATTTATTTTTGGTGCAGGAGGGAGTCACAAAAGGTGAGTGCTTTAGTTTGTTAATCAATGTACAATCGTGTGACCAAACCCTCCCTGCCCCAGAGAGCCCAGGCTCTGTCTGGGCTGTGGGATGTGATGGACTCAGCGCAGAAGAGCCAAGACATCAAAATCTGGCAAAGTCTAAGCTGTCATTCTGTGTAGCAGCAAGGAGGCATCCTCTGCTACAAAGGTTTTGCTTTAAGAGCTGAGAAGCCTACACATCAGGCTCTTGAGCCACAGTTCATTATTGGGGTTAAATGCCAGCCAAAGGCATTTTTGCTCCCCTTTGCAGTGAAGAAAGGGCGCTTTAATGGCTCTCAGAGGTAGGAAGTGAGGATGTCCTTCCTCTAGCGCATCAGAGTGGGCGAGAGGACCATCCGGCTCATGTTTCCCAGGGGCTTGCTGTAGCTTGGAGGAGACACTTGCCAGTTTACTGTTAATGCAAAGGCAGGAGCGTGGGAGGATCCCCATGGAGGGGTGAGTAGGAGTTGATAGCTTGTACCTCATAGACCTCCTGATGTGCAAGAGAAAAACTTGAATATTAAGGCCACTTGGAGGCTCTTGTTCCTGCAGACACCACATTATTCCAGTCCACTTCACCTACAGCTTCTCCTTTTTGCACAGTTTCATTTTCTGCTTGACTGCCAAAGAAAGCAATATGCTATTTTGATATTATTAGTCGTAGAAAGACCTAATCAGACCTTTTTTTTTTTTTTTTTTTTTTTTTTTTCCCCTCGACAATATCTGTCCTGCCTGCCTGAGAGTTGATCCAGCCTGCCTGGCTAGTCGTGCAGCAGGATTTCCCAAGGACTGAGGCACAGCACCCTCCTCCTTCTCCTGCTGCTTGTCCCACTTACCAGGCATGGTGGGCTGTGGGAAAAAGTTAGCCTGACTTTGTCATCCTCCTTGTTCTGAGTGGACACCTCCCCAAGTTATTAATTTGGCTACTGAATCTCAGCTGTGGGCTGAAACTTGGAGAAGAAGGGGTTTGGGCAAAGTGAGTGTATGGGAAAAGATATAATGTTGTTTTTTTTTTTCTATAGGAAGCGTCCTAGATCAGGGACAGAAGCACAAAAAGAGGAGTCAGGTTTGACTCGGTTGCAACTGCTCTGGGATGTGTATCCTGTAATGACTGTGAACCACAAAAGCAAGAGTCTGCTTACTCCATCAGCTGAGAGCTGATCCAGGCCCATTCCCATGGCCAAGCCTGCTTTCTCCTCTCCTCTCACTCACCCCAAGTGACTCATCTCCATTTCCCAGCAGTCTCAATGGCAGCTTTTTATCTTAAAAGTTGGCTGGGAGAATTAATGGGAGAAGTTCTGCACCGGAAACTCTGGCTGCTGTTGCCTAGAGGTGCAATTAATTGTTGTGGTTTATTTTGCATGTTAAACTAGAAGCAATACTGGTAGATGCTGGAGTTGTAACATCTGGGTTTATGTTGGGAGCTAGGACAGGTGAGGATATGTGGGCTGAGCTTGCTCTGCATGCTGTCCTCGCTGGTGCTGAGCTGGTGTGACCAAGTCCTGCTGGAAGCACTCCTAGGCCTTACCAGCACATGTCCTGGCATTGTGCGTACCACAGCTGTGCTGCTGTGGGCTGGCATCATCCTCGGTACTGCCTGCAGCCATGGGCACCGCTCGCAGATTTGTCCTCACTGAGCCTGTGGACATGGCTGGGTGGGTCCTAGCACAGTGGTCTCCTGGGTCAGTGTGCTGGTTGTAATTCCAAGTCACTGGCACTTCTGTATTTTTTCTTTCTCATCTTTATTAGTAGCACATTATATGTTTAATCTGCATAAGCCGACAGGGATCAGAAAAATGGGGTCTACCTTAAACCAACACAAAGCAGAAAATTCTCACAAGTCTAATGCCAGCCTGAACCTTCATCAGCATGCCCCCAGCTTTCCGCACAGCAATGTGATTTATGGGCAGGGCACTTGTCCTAGTTTCAGATGTCTTCCATCAGTATTTGTGGGCTGTGCTTAACGTTAATCTGCTGTACCTCAGACCTCTTCTTGCTAGCTAAAAGCATGAATCTTGTTAGGGTCATTCATTACAGTGGTCAAAGTCCAGAAAGAGAAATATGGATTTCTCCCTGGGAAACTTAAAAAGTTTCCTCTCCCCATCTGCAGATTTGATGTAACCATCTAAGTCTGCTGTGGAGTTAACCCTTGGCTACAGAGGGCAAAAGGTGTGTAAGGATACCCGCTACCCAGCCTGTCTGAGGTGATGGTCAGAGGTGGCCCTGTCTTTCTTGAGAGGGTCCCTGTGACAAAGAAGGGAGAAGTGTGAGCTGGGGTGGGGAGCAGAGCTGTCGGCTGAGCACCACTCTGTCTGCTTCTGTGCCCCCACATCTGTGCTGCTGTGGGACTGCCAGCCCAGCCAGCGCAGCACCTAGCTGTGCAGTCAATGTGTGAGAAACAGCTGGATTTAACCTCCTAAGCTGAGAGAAGCCTTGGGGAGTGGCTTTGAAGGGATAGGCAAACCTGGAGCATCTGGTTTTTTTGGGCCACTTTGCCTATGCTTGTGTTTTGAGCCCCCTTAGTGTGAGGAGATTTGCCATTGACTGCAGTGGTTCTGAGTCTCAATGATTTCCTACCCCTGTATGTGGACTCAGAAATATTCAGTCTTACAGATAATTGTGGGGGAAATATTTGGGGCGTTTTACTTCTTCCAGTGTTCTATGGCAGAGGGTTGTGAGGGAAACCCACTCAGCACCAAAATAGCAGCACCCTATAGAGTGCGTTGACATGGATGTACAGTGCATCGCTTTGCACGTTGTGTGCCAGACAGTAGTGTGGACATGATCATGGCTGCACTAGAGCTGAAAAGGATGTTTCACTCGCATAGAAGAAAAAGTTGCTTGGCCAGAGCCTGTCTCCTTGTCAGTGCTGCACCAAGACATGCTCTGACACCTCTCAGGCTTTGCACACCCTTTCTTCTTTTTCCCTGCTGGACCCAAGCAAGGAGAGCTGAGGAGGATTTTCTTTCATTTTCTTTTACTGGCTTTATAATTTAGGTCTCCCTGTCGCTTCCTCACTCCAGAACTACTACTTTGGCAGGGCTGGGAGAGTGAGTCATGGCCGTGGCCCGGGATCCTACCTCCTGCTTTGGCCGGCAGCGCATTGGCTGGTTCAGCGCAGACCTGATGGGGATGCTCCTGCATGCCCGCTGGCTGCAGGGGACAGGGGCATTAACCTGGAACAGGGGGAAGGCTTTGCTGGTGAAATTAAATGAATAAGTTAATGAGCAAAAAACTTAGTCTGATGTATTAGCCCAGACTGTTTCCTAACACATTGCTTCCCAGGAAGAGGGTTGTGTGCCCTCACTTGGTAACTCCAGCAAACTTTTCCCAAAGGCAGGATCACTCTGAAAAGCTTAAACCATGTGGGAGAAGCATCTAGAGAGATCTCTAACATCATGGGGCTGAAAAATGAAACCAGGCTGTAAATGAAGCTGTTCCTTAAAGACTGAATGGGTTTTGCAGAATTTTTGCTGAATATGGGTAGTCTTTCCATGAGGCTCGTAGGGAACATGAGTTTTGTTCTTTGTGCTAGTATCTGAGTATGTGCCTTGTGCCGAACCCACTGCTGGAAGCAGAAACGCAGTTCCAGTTGGCAGCACTGTGAAACTGAAGCTTTCCTGGAGATATTCATAGCATCAGAATGGTTAGGGTTGGAAGGGACCTTCAAAGGCCATCCAGTCCAACACCCCCTGCAAGGAGCAGGGACATCTCCAACCAGATCAGGATGCTCAGAGCCCAGTCCAACCTGCCCTGGGTTTCCAGCATGGCAAGGACCCTGTGGGCCAGTCCTCAAGGATTTGGCTCCTGTGTTCCACTGCTGAAAGATAACAGAGAAAGTAAATATGCAGACCCTTGGAAAAACAGCTGGGTGACAGCATTGGTGAAAATGCCAGTGGCTGCTTCTGATAAGAAAGAGGGCCAGCAGCAGGAGGGAGGTGGGGAGTGTTTTGTTTCTGGTGCATAATGTTAAAAGCAAACAAAAAGCCCCTCTTAAGGGTAAAGGAGTGCTGTAGCCTGCTTGAGATGTGCAGAACTTTGTCCACAACCTTGAGGACTTCCAGGCTAGCTTCAAACATCACGTGTGCCAGCCAGACAACAATGAACCCTTTGAGCACATTTTGGGCAGAGGACTGTTTTCTTGGAGGGAAAGGGAAGAGAGGCTGGCTCTTTGGTCTTGTATCAGCAGCTGTCTGTGGTGAGCCCCAGATGCCTTCTGTGGATGACGGGGCTGGCTGCATATCCTCCACGCAGGCTGGTTGCTGAGGGACTGAGGTCTTTCACAGCAGTGAGTCTCTACAGTGCCATTGCTCTGCAAGGCTTGAAGCTCCTCTGCCCTCGCTCTGCAGTTTTGAAGAGAGCTTTTAAAATAACATGGGAGTCCGTGAAGTTATCCTGCTGTGATGTGTCAGCTGTTGACACAGCAACATGACAGTATGTCATCACTTATTTCCTGCTTGAAGGATTGTAAAGTCTTTTTGCATGATTTGGGCCCATCTGCTTTCCAAAAGCTGTCCCTCTCATCCTTGCTGTCCTCCTCTACCAGACTTGTTCTCTGGTGCCTTCCCTTAACTTAATTAATGAGCTCTCTGGAGTGAGTGCATCTTAAAGTCCTCAGTTGATGTGAGCATGGGAGGAGTTACCTACCTTCTTGCATGTGTTTGGGGCTGTGCTGGCCAGCTGGCACAGAGGGCCCTGCTCTGAGCTGGCTCTTTGGACCACTGTCATCAGGTACATAAGTAACAACTTTTCCATGATAGGGCTGATGAAGAGGACTGTTCTGTGCAGGTAATGGATGTGTAAATCTGACCTCTTTCCCTGTGTAGCCTGGGACCAGAAGTGCTTGCAAGCCAGCTGACCTGTTGGGTATGAGAGAAGAGCGAGTGATACGGCATGTGAGAGAGATACGGCGATTGCTTTGCAGCCCTGGTTTGAGGCATCCAGGCACGGTGGGCAGCCCTCAGCTCGTGCCTGAAGTAGAGTTTGAATCTTGAGCTACAGTGAGAGGCCCACTGTGTCCTGCCTGCATGCCCAGGCAAACCAAAGTGCGCAGCTATTGAGAAGCTCAGCTGGGGCTGTAGACCTTCCTGGTGCTTCACTCAAAGCAACTCTGTGTTTTCCAGATGAATTGAAAGCTGCTACTGCTTTTTGTCAGTCTGGTGTAAAATCCAGCCCAGGGCTGCTGGAAAACTGGAGGTTGGTGTTGTCCTTCCTGACCCATCACAAGACAGTGCTTTAGCTGCCACCAGTGCCCCATAAATCAGAGCCTTTTCACCTTTATTATATCCCTCTCATCCTTGCTGTCCAGGTCTACGTGCGACCAGGAATCAGACATATGGACCGTCTCATGGTAAACTCTTTGGAGAGCTGCTGAAGAAGGAGCTTGGCTCAGGTCTCGTGTCAAGTAGGATGAGAGAGGGAAATGTCTCCAGCTTGTTTGTGGTCTGGCAGCCAGAGAGCTTTCTGCTGCTGTCACTGGAAACCACTTTTTTCTTTTTTTTATATTTGCGTAATTCCTGGGATGTTCCTGCCACGCGCGCCTGTGCCGCAGCCCAGCAGCATGAACTAAGTGCACTCTGCCAGACCTTGAGGGCTTGCGGGTACAGCCCAGGGCCCCAAAACAGGCTCTGGGCTGAGCTCTGGCATGCCGCGCTTTGCTGGGCTTTGCAATGCGACCGAGAGACCTGTGCCCTGGTTCCCTGCTTCGTGGGCTTGTGGAGCAGCTTCAGCTCAGTGAGCCGTGCTTCCCCATGCACGGAGAGGCTCAGGAGCATCCTGAACCAGGGAAGTGCTCCCAAGGAGCCGGAGGGGAGGGATGCTGTCGTCATAGGAAGCATCTGTAAATAATAACCCAGAGGGCTGAACGCAACACTGGTGCTAGCTATGCAAGTCTGCCCATGCCTCCATTTGCCAATCAAGTCACCGTGTAGGTTGTGTGGATTTTATTCTGTGGCCCAGATTTACTTTGGATGGAAAGCCACGTGTTTCCAGTGAAGTTACACCTGTGGTGATTTATGTTTTGAATTAGCCTCAGCAACGACTAAAACACATTTGTCAGAAGTTCTTAATATTTGTATTTCTTAAAGCTTTTTTTTTTTTTTTTTTTTTTTTTTTAATGGTAGAAGTGTGTTCTGCTTTTTTAACAGTAGTCTGGGCTAGGAGCAGATGAATGTTTTTCCAACAGCTTCTTGAAATGAACAGCTGTTGTGCACTAAATCAAACAGAAGGACTTTGTGGAAAGTAAGTCCAAAGTGATTCTTTTTAAAAACAAACTCTAAATTAAATGCTGTATTATGGTTAGGTGCACGTGCCAGGAAGCTAAGTGAGTAAATGAGACAATAGACTTGTGACTTGGTCTCCTCCCTCATACTTAATCTGTCAATAGCTGGCTGTAAATTTATGTTTAGAACAGAAGTGTTGGAAAGTGGTGCAGCTCTCGCACTCTGCAGCGTGGGATGCTCTGAGATGTTGTTAGCGCTGCGTGGTGGTGTGTGGAGCCTGGGAAACCCACTGGTCTGTGGTTGCCTACTGCAACCAGAACATAGGTTTAGGTTTTTTGGGAAGCCATACATACTGGTTAGGCTCTAGGTTTTGTGGATTACTCAGGCTGAGCAAGTGTGCTTTGTATCTTATGAGAGATGAGATATGAAGTTATAGATTATTTTCTAAATGATGTTTTTTTCAAAGTCAATACTGGAATAACCCCTGAGCTGTTTCTAAGGGGCTGCTGTACAGAAGATGCTATCTTTGGGCTGAGATGCAAAACGCAGATCCTTTTCACTGGTTGTGATGGGATTTCTCAGGGATCATGGTTTCCACTCAGGTGTTTGGGGTGAGTCCCATAGGATGTCACTATATCCTGGCTACTTCGCTGCCTTCTGTGGCTTCTGTTTCAGTCTCTGCATCTCTCACTTGTGGCCCTGGATCATCTTTAACCAAGTTAAGGAACTTTTCTGAACCAGATGATGATTACAATCCTTACCAATAAGGTTTATTAATATAGTTAGCTATATTTTCTTTTAAAAATATCTGCATTGACATATCTGTTTCTTTAAACATTCTCTTCTCTGTGCCAGGGAAAACCCAGACTTGGTACCAGACAGTTCGGTTCTGCAGCTCCAGGCCAGGGAAATGTTAGCTGCCTGAAGTCTGCTAGATGGCAGAGTTCCTCTGCCTTCATCCACATCTTGGGCTGTCATTGGAGTTGCTTGCAGGTTTTATTTTCTAAAAGAAAAAAAATGAAAAAATTCTTTTTTGAGGATTCCTGAGTTTGAAAATTAGGTTTTCAACAAAATGGAAACATTTGCAGAAAGAAAGGGTGAATCAACATCTGGCAATTTTCTCAGCCACCAGATTTTTTTTTTTTCCTTCTTGTGGATAAATGCAAAAAAAGAATTTAGGCGAAGGCTTTGTGCACATAAAACCCTCACTGTCCAAGCGTGATTGATTAGGGATGCTTGCTATTTTCCTAGTTCTCTTACTTAATCTTGGCATCATCCGCCTTTTCCGTCTTAGCTATTTCCACTGGAGATGAAATGTTTCTTTGCGAAGGGGCAGGAGACACCCACCCACGTCGGAGGCTCCTTGGACAGACGGGCTGCTGTTCCCCGCGGATCATGGGGGGAGCGGGAAGCCACCCCTCCCTGGCCACAGCTCAGGGCAGCAAAGCCATCGTGAGCCTGACCCTGTTTGACTTCTCCTTTCTACATCTCAGTCTCTATAAACAGCCTTTTATGGTATTTGCCTTTCAAAGAGGAACCAGGGTGTGGATGGGAACAGTGACAAAGAGCCACTTATAAGGATTGAGTGAGCTCTTACAGGAGACTGGTGCATAATTTTAAGATCAACAGAAAAATCTTGCAATGTCTTAAGCCCTGAAACGTCACCCGAGGTATTTAAATGCTGTCATTCAGCTCCCAGCAGCCAGGGCCAGAAGGCTTGTGCTCCTGTTTAACAAGGAAACTGAGTCATGGAGTTGCTTAGTGACTGGTAGAAGAATTCCCAGTAAGTCAGAACCAGGGCTGGGGATTAAAACCAGAAACCCAGACTCCACTCGGAAGTGCTCAAAAAATACTGACTTCTGGCAGGAGGATGACTTCATCTGTGTCCTCAGAAAGGGCAGACAGCTTTTAATTTTTTTTTTCAGAGTAGAAAACAATTTTGCCCTAGATGACAAGTAAGGTGTCTCAGCCTGCCAGGGTTGACATCAGTGGTGGAGCTGCAGCCGGCAGCTGGGATGCAGAACGTGTCGGTGCTGTAACATCAGCCTGTGTTCAGGGGGTTCCCTGCAAGAGAGACCACCGCCTGTATATGCCGCTGTGCGATATTCGTGTTCAGCTCCCCGCAGGGTCTGGGCTGCTGTTCATCCCACTGGGATCCCAGCTGCTGGTGGGGCTCCCTCTCTAGAGGGCTGCCATCCTCTGCTGGAGCCACACCAAGCAGCTGCTTTCCCCGTCTCGGGCAGGCAGAGCAAAGCAAGCAGTAACAGAATGAACACCTGTGTTGTTCTTATAAGTGATATACCTTTAGGATGTTGTTTCCTTGTGCCGGTGAGAGCTGAGAAACTGAGGAACCAGTGCTTGGATAGGAGACCAGTGAAGACCATCCACCACCATGGATGCTTTTAAGCCCCTGACATGAAGAAAGTTGTGGAGGAGTGTGTCTCCACGGGGTTTCCAGCAAGTAGGGCCATGAGGGCGTCAGAAGTTGGAGCTGAACATTGTACATGTCAGGGTAAGACATGCTTTGCCAAGGCACTCTGAGCCTGCAGCACTTTCCTGGTGTGCTGGATGTGCGGGGAAAGTCCAGGCAGGCATGCCAAAGAAATAGAGGCATAGGCTTGTAATCTCCAAGCCACGTGCATTATGTACTGCAGGTTATAAATAAATCGCATCACTGGCAACATGTTTGTGAAGAGAGGCCAGGGAGGATGGTGGTACAAAAAACCTCAGCTCTGTTTCATTCAGGCTGTTTGGTGCTTCCAGTTTCATTCTTGGTCATCCACACTGGAATAATCAATGGGAAAGTGCTGGCTCTGATGCTCTGGCCTCCCTTCTAGATTATAGCAGTCCCCAGGAGTCCAGTCTGTAGGGTAATAGCTCTTATTTCTAGCTTTTGGCAGAGAGGGAGAAGAAAGGTGAAAGCACATACCTGGAGGAGAATAACTCAGAGTCAGAAATGTGGGATGTGCTGCTGATCCACCCTTCGCATAGGACTCATCTCTTGGTTGCTCTCATGAATTGCCCTTTGACCACACATGCTGTGGCCAAAATGGGAGCTGACACATCCCACCCATGCTGTTCCACCAACTCTTGCAAAGGGAAAACCGCAGGGATGTGGCACCCACAGCTGCTGCTTGGCCAACCGCCAGGACGGGTGGCAGCTCACAGAGTAAAACTGAGGCTGCTGCAGCCACAGATCTTCTGAGATTTTGTGTTAGGGCCATTATCACTCCATTACTGTGCATTTGTAGGGTTTTTTATACACTAATTGACCAACAGTTTGATCTGGTGGCGATATTCTGAGCTCTGTTACAAGCAGGCAATTGTAACTCAATGTCCCAGCCGGCCTGTGGCACAAAGGAGAGGTTTGAAAGCGTTGCTCTGTGTGCAGCACACGTTTGGCAAAGGCTCCTTCATCCCACCGCCGGATCGAATGTCCTGATAACGAAATGGAGCTGAGGGGGCTGCTTTCTCTCCTTCGAGGAATGGCGTTGGGAGCTGGCGACCCCGGGATCTGGTTCTGATTTGCTGTGAGACATCAGACTCCGTACCTGGGGAAACTGATACCTCTTTGCAGGGGCCTCGCAGGGCTCAGCTAAGATTAATAAGGGAGGGAGGGGAGATGGAATAGCTGTGACACTTCATTGTTATTATTAATGATGTAGAGTGAAGCTAGGGCATCTCTGTGAATAATCACTGCAGTTTGCCTTTTGAGAGCTGGCTGCGTTTTTTCCCCCTCCCCTGCCCACTACTAGTCAGAGCAAAGTTTGACTTTGTAGGAGCAGGGCTCAGAAACCAACATTTCCCAGTCTGAAGAAAAAGCAGAGTGTTTCCTGGTGTAATTAGGTCCAGGCTCTCAGGAAATGAAGGCCGTCTAGTTGATAAGTGTTTAGTAATGATTACCAAGCTACGGCTGGGGAAAGCAAGCAAAGTGTTTTCATTTCAGAAGCAGCAAATCCAGCTGAAGCTTGTGGTGCATGTCGTGTATGGAGGCAATTGTCCAAGTGGTATGTGGCCTCGCTTGCTGAAGCACGAGCCAAATTTTCCCTGGTGTGACTCCACAGGAGACGCTGGAGCTGCACCAAGAGCCGGAGCAGCAGCAGATGCCATACGTAACGCTCTCCTGGGCTGAGTGTTGGAGGTGGCATTCTGGAGACGGGTGTTACTCTTCTCTCAAAGACAGTAATTTCTCTCTCAAATTAGTAACAGTTCTTATCAAAGCTTGGGGAGCTGAGGTTAGGCAAGAGTCACATTTGCAAGGGTAAAATGAAATTCCAAATGAAATACATGTTTCTTCAGTGGTGCTGGATAAACTGAAGGTGGAAGTGTGTGAAGGTGGGTTCTCTGGACTATCAACCTCAGCTGCAAGAGTCAGAAGCTCTTAAGAAAGAGCTGCTTCTCTTCCAGAATTTGCAGGGTCAGATTTTGCTGAGAACATGTCTGGTGGCTGCTACACTGTGAAATCAGCCCAGTCCATCTCAAGTTGGCATACTCACCCTGCCCACCAAGAGAGCCTTGAGACCTGATGTGCTCTCAATGTCCTGGGTGAGAGGGTGGGTTGCAGGCTCCTTCCCCTGCCCTGTTTCATCTACCTTCACTTCAGAAGATGCATTTTTGTGGGAAAACTCATCCCTGTTTTACTCAGATGGGTTTGAGTTTTAGTGTAGTGAATGTTGGCAGAACCTGAGAAGTTTGCAGTGCTGCTGCAATGGCTCTTGCCTTCCAGGCGTGTAAACGTGTGTGCGGATGTATTTTGCGGCAACTCCTATATCTTCTGAAAACTGTAACATAGCCTAGCGGTACGTCTTTCTCAGCCTCCTCTGGTGAAAATAATATACTAATGTCCTCAAATCTCCCAAATCCCTTATTTATTGCAACTTGTATAAATGTATTCCAGAAAGGATTACACAGTTCCCCAGAGGATAGGGCCATCGGCGGCTTTTAAGCACAGTGGTCCAGAGGCAAATCCTGGTTCAGGAAGTCTGTAAGCTGATGATATCCTGTGTGCAAGGGTCACTGTGTACCTGCCATAACCTTATGCTCTGGCCACAAGTGTCCAGCTCTGGCCACTGCTGGGATAAGGTTCCTGGGATACATGAGCCTTTGGCCTGAGCTGGCTTGGTAGTCCATACAGGTAGTGCCTCTTGCGAGAGATTTCCTTCTCTTTCGAGATCAACTGAAATTATATTGCAGAACTATGGATATATTTTTTCACTTCGCTCTCTTTCTCTACAAGCATTGCTTCCTTGCAGAAAGTAAATGCAATGCCTCATTGCTGGCCCAGTAATGGTGACTCTATCAGATCAACATAGAAATTTCTTTTCAAAGATGGCAGTTTTCTCCAAAGTCACTTAAGGCATAAGCTCAGTTTTCTTCTCCTTGGTATCAGTCAGATGGCCCTCGTGATGAGCAGAACCCACTCCTGATTTGTAGATCTTCTTTAATCTTTGCAAGATGCTTTTTGAATTAGAATGGTGATCTGACGACTTATTTAATCAAGGCTGCAGTGTCATGTCTATCACCATCATGATGGTTTCCAAGCCTTCAGCAGTTGCGAGTCATGATCCATTGGTTTATGACTTGAGCCCTGGAAAAGGTATTCCAGAAAAATTGTGTTTGGGAAAAAAAAACCATGGTAATTAAAACCATTTCCTTGAAGACTGTTAAGGATTTTGTGTGAGGGGACAATACATAGATATGCTATGAGTCTGTTTTCTCCTTGGGATTTACAGTTTGTTTGCTTCTCCCATTGCTGTCCCATCATGGCTCAGGGCAGAGGGAGATAACAACCTCTTTCTCAGATAGCACAGTCCTGTCTGCAGCCCACCCTCAGGGCTATGCACTCTGCTTTTCAAACAAGCGCTCTGGTGTTATTAAAATAAACTGACCATAATCACTTCTGGGTCAGTCAGTACCTTCTGTAGGAGATGACCTTTTGCTCAGGGAAAAGGTAGGGAGAGGCAGTCTTCAGGCCTAGGACAGGGTTTAGATACGCCATTTGTCAAAATTATTTATATCAGAAAAGGGCTTAAAAAAAGGAGTATAGTTTTATCACTGGGTCAGTGTGGCTTCCTGATTCCAGGATTGTCATGAGTAATCCATGTGTCCTCTCAGAAAGGCGTTTTCTAGGGGCACGCGTAGCTGTTTGGATGATGTTGAGTAACAGCAGACAAGCATATGCATTCTCACAGGAAACTTTGGCTCCCGAAGGACATTCAACAGCTCATCATGTCTGACTTTTAAAAGGTGCTGAGCCATTGCTAAACCCTGGAACGGGAGGAAATTCTCTGCTGTAAGAATTTTTCTGTTTGTCTTGGATTTTTCTGTTGTGTTTTTCTTAAGTGTTTTAGTAATTATTTCTATAGAGATGTCAACGTGGAGACAGCTTGGTTAGGAGTCTGCCCTGGTGCCTGATGTTATCAACCAGTGCAGTTTGACTAGTTGCAATGTCCAGGGAGGTAGGATGCTAGAAAAAAATTAACATCTAAACGGTAAAGCTGCTGCTTTGAGTTTTAAAGAGGGAAGATGCATAAAAGCAGGAAGAACAGAGAATCTGGGAAACAGAGAATGTGTGACAGTTCTGCTGATTTCGGGTCCAGTCTCTGCTTTGCCTTATTTTTGTAGGCCCATGGATGGCATCAGCCTGTTGTGCACAGTCCCCAGGTTATTCACTGTCACTTGTGTGGTATTTGTTAATCAATTGAGTCACAGGAATATAACTCATCCCCTCACTGGGAGAGCAGGTTGTGTGTCACCATGTGTGTCAATGGAATCCTTTACTGATGGGAAGTTTTGATAGAGATGTGCTGCAGCATGCTTTGGCCTTCATCCTCCTTAGAATGAACAATGTTAAGTTTATTTCTGTACCAATGGCTCTGTGTTGTGGATTATACTTGTGTTTGGATCTTAGACACCGTAAGACTGTCTGTAAAAGCACTGTGCGGTGATCCTCTCCCAAGCATCCCCCGTTCCATCTCTATGTCTTCACTTCAGTTCTTTCATCACAGATGAGAGTGCTTTGTTTCTGGCCCAAATCAAATGCCTTCAGGTTCCTGAGGTTGGAAGACTTTGTGGAAACGTAGAATATTATTTTGTTCCTGTGGCATCTCTGCTGCTGGAGAGAGTGTCCTGTCTGCTTCCTCCTGTGACTCATGCTTACATGATGCACCCACCAGCCCTTTTAACTGCCTGCCAAGTTTGTTTTGTTTTTTTTTTTTTTTCTGCTAAAAGCATGCAATTAATTTTAGCCTTAATCAGATTGAAGCATTCCAGCATTGACCTTCCTCCCTTCATGGGCAAAGAGCTCCCTTGCTCCTTGCTGGTGGATTTAGCAAGATTCACCTCTCTCCTCCCAGGTGTTTTCAAGACTCTGCAGGGGACCACCTGCCTCTCTGTCTATTATCAGTCAATGCATCAGATGAAAGCTCATTATTTGTATAATATCCTCTGGTCTCTGGGACTCTTGCTGGTGGTCCGTGAGGAGGGGATAGTCATGTACTGCTTGTTCCTAGGTGCTCTATTTCGTTAGCTTAAAATGTACGGGCTAATCTTTGATATTTTCCCAGGTGTGCAATGGCCAGGGTTGCCATGGGGATGCTGTAACAACAGAAGGAAAGACACGCATGAGAGCCTCCACTCTGGAAAGGCTGTTTGGCTTTATACCCCCCACCTTTTAGTATCCAGCACTGCTTGTTGCCATTAGTCTAGAAGTGTATTGCTTCTCCCATTCTACTTATCTCCGAGGGCCATTGGCTCATCTCTAATTACCTGACCAAGGAAAACTCTGGGATGTAGGAGCCTTGTGGGTAATCATCTGCACAGATTCCTGAGGGCTAAATACATCCCACCTCTTCCAGTGAAAATTATAAAGGAAGCTCTTACTTAGCTTTCAAATTATACTGGCATTCTTAAAAATAGAGAAAGAGCCCGTTTCTAGCCAGACACGACTTTCAGAGGAGCTGCTCAGGGCCCTCACGTGGTCCAGGGTGTCTTGCACCACCGACTGTGGCATGGCCATCGTGTGCTGGCAGTGCGGTTATGCGTTTGCATCTGCAGGGAGGGGGACGGCTGGCTGGCTATCAGCTGATAGAGGGACTTTTTGTAGAGAGTAGTGTGCTGAAAACTGTGTGATGCCAGCTCCTGTCTGTGATCTGGGCTGCTGTCCACTGGCACAGAGGGAAGAATCCCATCTACAAGGGATTTCTTGCCCAACATTTAACAACCCAGTTCTAGGGGTTTTGTTTTTTTAGCAGGCGAGCTCACATTATATGTTCAATGAATTTTTCTGTGTTGAAAATGCTATTTCACGCAACTTAGCTGTCATCAGAGTGTGTTAGACAGAACAGTGTTTACACAGGGCAAAATCTGGCTCGGAGAGTGTTTCACCATCAGCCAAATTGAAGGTTCAGTAAACACAAACACATTTCCCACCGCTTGCTCTGCAGATGAATCCTGTGATGCCTCAGTGTGTTTGAGATTTATGTGGGAAGGGTCCTTCCTGATGGGAAGTGGTTTTGCAAGTCACTTGCTGTGAGTAATGCTCTGCTACTTGTGCAGTGTTTGTTACACCACCTGTGCGCTGAGGCATATAATGTACAGCCTAAGACGTGTGAAAATCCTCATTCTTATCTGACCAGTTTAAGATGAGGATATCAGAGAGGGAAGGAAGGAAGTGTCTCAGTCTAATTTGCTTTCTCAATGCAAAATGGCCTTTCCAGGCTGGGCAATGCTGTCAGTCTGCTCGGTATGCACATGTGAACTCTTACATAAAATACTGCCAGCATGGCCCAAGTGAGAGGTTTGTTAGGAAATCTCATTTGTCTCTTGGTTGATTGAAATAATTTGTTCCATGAAGAATATTGAAGTGGTTTGTTCAGTTTGGTTTTAAATTTCCAAGCATCTGCCACTTTCTGGAGGCTAATTCAACGTCTAGTCAGCTCTTTTGACCATGTACCTACTAATCTGCATGTGTTTGTGTACTGAAAAATGGCTTATTGGAATAATAAAAAAAAAACCCAAACCCTTCCTAAGTTTCCTTTCTCATGAGAAGCTTTCCCTGTGCCAATTCTCGAGATTTGTTCTGTTTTGGATTTGGGTCTACCAGAGTGACTGGTGAGTGACAGCACACAGCGAGGCGTGTTGGGGTGGTCTGAGAGGAAGCGTCCAAAGCACGTTGGAGGCTCTCTGCATTTTGAAAATGGAAAAGACCTCTGAAAAGATGCATATGGAGTCTCCGGGAAGGTATCAAATCTGCCCCACGTCATAGTAGTAGCAAGGAGGGGAGACCAAGACTATTTATCTTGAGTTGGAGGACAAGAAACTGGTAAACTCTTTGGAGAGCAGGTGATGGTGTGTTAATGATTTCAAAGGCTGCTTCACATCTTTGTCACTTGGTACCTATTCCCTACACTTAACACAGGCCTTTTCCTGCCGTGTGTTTGCCTTGCTCTCTGATTTTAGTGTTTCTGCGGGGTCAGCGGGTGCCATTGTGGATCGCAGACAGCTCAGGAATCTTTCCGCAAATTTGCGAGCCCATCAGCAGAGGGAAAACTACCTGATTAATTTCTCTGGAGAATTTATTCCTTTTCCATTTGCCATAATAAAATAGTTGAGACAAGGTCAAATGCTATTTATAGCCATCTCACTGCTATTTGCTTCTGCTTGTTCGGGCAGTAAGCTCTGCATAGACACAACGAGATTAATCCTTTGTGACACTGAACCTTTTATTTCCCTTGTTATCTGTGCTTACCGACTCCAGAGCGACCCTGCGCTGCAGAGCCCGCTGCACTAAAGCTTTGATAGAGCACAGCAGCGGTGGAGCTATGGAAAAGTTTAAAAAAACCCCAATATCTGTTTAGCAAACCAGGAGTTGTCTGAAGGTCTGAGACTTCGGTTTCTAGGTCAGCTGAATGGGTTGAAATTTTTTTTCTCACAAGCTCCATTCCAGGCTCATGCACTCAGCAATTAATGGAGGTTATATGCAGGTAGGTCCAGTCTTGGCATGGCAAGAAGTGCTGGGGTTTTGAGGGATCTGACACATCTTCCAGTCCATAAGCCTTACTTCTCCCACACCAAAAAATAAGTTTAAATTCAAAGTGTGTTTTATGTGCTGAAGATACCTTAATATAGAAAGAGGTTGGATTACGACAGTCACACAGAATGTATGACAGTTGCCAATATGCGATATGTTCAATGAGATGGGAACTCATTGTCAAAAACAGTGTGAGGTCTTGGTTATAACATGTCCTGCAGCCTCTTGTCTCAGGCAGTCAGAGTTGATACTGCTTTGGCTATGTTCTTGCTAAAGTCCTCTGCCTTTTGTACCTCTTTTACCCTTGCTTTTGCTGTGAAAACTTCAGGGTGAGCTGGGAGCACCTGCACACCTGCAGATGTCCTGGCTACAGCTGCTTCCCCATGAACAGCACTGTGTCAGTGCTCAACGTGAGCAGAGCGCTGGTGGTACAGCGCACCGTGCCTCCATCAGCAAGAGCAGACTCTAAAGCTGTGTGATGCTCAGACCTGGCACAACGCCTCTTCCACTTCCCTATCCCCACTGCCAAGCACCAGAAAGCAAACTTTAAGGGCTGCAAGTTTAGGGTCATGGTAGCTAAAACGCAGTGCTATTGTGTGGCATATCTCCTAGGGAAGGGACAAGGGGTTTATGCCAGCTTGCTGAGCATCTGGCATTAGAGGGGCTTTGGTTAGAATTCATTTGTCCACAAATAGTGATGGCAAGCATGAATTCAGAACATGCGCCTGCATGTGGAGCTGAGCCAGGCTGAGCTGTTTTTGAGTGGGCATTGGTGTTGAGGTGAATCCTCTGGTTTGTTGTTATTGTTTTGTTTTGTTTTTTTTTTTTTTTTTTTTTTTTTTTTTTTTTTTTTTTTTTTTTTTTTTTTTTTTTTTTAAATATTTCTACACTGAAGGAGTTTGAGGTTTGTTGGTGCTATCCTGGAAAAAAATTCTTATAGTTGTTTTGCTCGCCTGCTGGGAAGCCAAGGAGTTATGCTGGAGAGTGGTGTCCTTAGGAAAACTCCAAGTGAAGGACTGGAATAGACCTTGTTTATGCAGTTAAAAGCTGGCTTCTCTGCATACGTTGTCAGCAGAGAGCTAATCCTGAAAAACTTTTGAAGTTTACACAAGGCAGATTTTTTTTGCATTTCTGTGGGCATTGCAGCACAGTGGTGCTTTGCTGTTCAAAGGGCAGATCTGGGCAGCAGGCTGAGATGCCGTCTGACCGGAGCTTTCATCTTCATTTCAGAGGTATTCACGCGTGCTGCTTTGGCCAGCTCTGCTCTGGCCTTTCTGGGAACCAGACAAGCAATTTTGGCTGTGGCGGAGCAGCAGAGCAGGAAACGGGGTTTAGGAGAGCGCCCGCGTGGCGTGGGTCTGGCTCATGGTGATGGTTGGGCTCTTCCTCCAAAAGGTCCTTGTGTATCTGGGCACCTGCTTTCAAAAGGTCTCAATGCCCCAGCGAGCAACGTTGAAAGTGTGTCTGGAATGCTCACCTGATATAAAAGTGCTAATTTCACAAATCCCCTGGTAGATTTGGGTGTCTGCTCCCATTCAGTGTCTCCCTATCAGAATCACCCGAGCATCCCTGACAAGCTCAGCTGGTGATTTCTAACAGTCGTGATGTCTCCAGTTGCCACCAGTTTGACTCACTGTATCCCCCTTGTTTGCTCTGCAGGCTGTGTTTGCACTCATCCTAATCTAAACAGCCCAGATGAAAGCGCTGGGCCCTCCTCTGGGGGAATCGCTGCGTGCCAGGAGGCTTGGTGCATGTCCCACTGTGCTCCACATCTTCCCCGCTTCCCTTGCCTTTGAGCTGGGCTCCCAATCACTGTTATCTATTGATTGCCTTTTTTTAATGGAAAAATGGTTTTCAGAAGCTTGCTGCACTTTCTAATTCCACCTTGTTTTGAGGAAAAGCCAAAGGAAACCAGTTACAGTAATTTTAAAAATATTTGCTACTTGGAAATTATGTTTGAGAGTGGAGATTCAAAGGACATCAGCTGCTTCCTTCGCAGCCCAAACATGCTCCCTCCACACTGCCCTTAGAGAAGGTTATTTCACAAAAATAATGTGTGTACTCACCCTGTATTTTCCCGAGTCTTGCCAAGCTTTACGTGCAGCAGGAAAGGAAGCCTCATTCTGCCAGTTAAACAACTGGGGTATTTTATTGACGCTGGCAGACAGCTCCACTTTACAAATAGGAGCAGATTTGCAGAGTGATTTGGTGTGGGCTCGGTGCTTCCAGGGGGGGCTCTCCTTGTCCAACGGAATCAAACCTGTCGCTCTTGCCCCACTCCAGCCATTCCTCCTCAGAGTAGCGCTTGTCATAAAAAATGACTTTTTGCCATGCTGTTGCTGCAGCTAAGTGCCCTGAGCAAATCCTTTGCATTTTTCCACTTAGTATTTCACCATAAAGCTTTCACAAGCCGCGTGTGCAATAGCATAAGGTGTGCAATACCATAAGGTGTGCATCCCTCAAGGAGGAGGCCCCATGATTTCACCCAGATGTCAATCCCACTTGGTTCAACAGGAGTTCATGTGTTATCAGATGTTTATTTGAATTTTAAAGATGATTGCAAACACTTCTGTGGAGGTAACAAACAACCTGCTGATGAGGTGGCTGCTCAGACAATTGACAGTTCAGACACATCTCTGAAGATAATCTTGTGTCAGAGATTAAACTAATTATCATAAGCCTGGTTGGTGATGAGTGTTTCTATACCCTCTCCGAGCTCCTGAGAAATGCAGGGTACTAGGCAGTTCACAGAGGCTCACTAAGAGAGGTCTGGGGTGTTTCAAGCTATAGTTGGTGCTCATGAAGGGCATGCAAGTGTTAATCTGGTGTTAAGGAGCCCAAGGAAGCTGCTGTTGTCTCCTGGGGATGAGCAGGGTCCTGAGGACTGCCATGGCCTCTCTGCCCTGCTCCCGGTGTAGAATAACAGGCTGTGAAGCTCACGCTTCTCTGCAGGTCTCCCTTTCACTTTCACTTCTTGTCATTTTTCTGGTTGGGTTGTCTAGTGGGTACACTATCATTAGCCTGGTACTAGCTAACAAGCTTGGGTGAACCTGCTCAGACTGCAGATGTGTCTCAGGGGGCCTGACTCTGCACCTTGCTGGCACTCAGTGGTGGCTTTCTTTCAGGAGTAAGTGCAGTAGCCATGGAAGTGGCCTCTCTCCTGCTAAGTCGTGCAGATGTTTCACCTGAACATCTGTCCTGTTCCCTGAGCTGCCGGCAGCTCCTGTGGGTGTGTTTAGCATTAGAATTTCTGTTTGTTTATGAGGCTTTCTCCAGGGTGAAACTGATGTCTGGTCTCAGTTCTGAATCTCCAGATCCAACGTAACTTGAAATACCAAGATAAAACCCCTCTTTATATCTTTGTCACTATCAGCAGAGTTTGGCCTTTTGCAGCTATACATAGCTGAGCTTAATAAATGGTCCTAAGTCCCTATTTGCAAGCAGAAGCTCTTAGCCTGGACATAGCTCCGCTTCCAAGGCTTGTAGAGAGAGCGGTCTTAACAGCTGCTTTCCCCTCCTCTCTCCATCTCGTATCTCATGAGGGCATCTCTCTCCACCTGGGACTGTGCAGGGAGTTGGAGTAGCTGAGTTCAGAGGATGTGCAGCTGGAAAATAGGCTGGACCCCATCACCAATAGACCATGTTACAGAGAGATAAGTGCCCTTCTCTGGGTTTTCACCTCATTTCAGCTGTTTTCTTTAGCCTTTGCATTCAGGTTTTTCTTGGTTATCCCATCATTGCCTAGTCCAGTGGTGTTGAAAGGATGTCAGAGGGTGCAGCACAAACTGCTGTGTTCACTACATCACCAGCTCACTTGGTCTTTCTCATCTTGTTACAGCTGAACAAGCTGGAGGAGGCAGCAAATGCAGCTCACACCTTCTTCATGGCAAACCCTGAGCACATGGAGATACAGCAGGACATTGAGAACTACAAGATCTCGGCAGGAAAGGTCAGCTTGATTGACTGGGAAGCCAAGCAGCACATGGTGAGTCTGAGCTAAAGAGGTGCCCAGGTTACGTGTCAGGCAGTCTGGAGAGAAGAAATTTAGGAGGCCGAGAAAGCATCATCTATGAACGGGAAGACTCTTGCCAAGGTCCATATTACAATACAGCAAAACAAACTCTTCCTTTCAGTGCTCTCCTTCAAGACAACCCAACTCCTGCTTTTTCAAGGCACTCTCTGCTCTTTGATGGCTACGTCCTCAACGTGGCCTCTCTCTTCAGGGAATTCTGAGGTCATCCATGGCGGTGAACACACGCCAGCGGGCAGCTTTGATGAATGATGTCTCCATGGGCACTGTTGGCCAGATCTTGGCTTACGTGTGTTTCTTTCGAGCTGAATTCTCCCACCTGGGCAGGGTAGATGCATATCAGTGGCTGTGCTGATGAGGGCGCAGGGTCACAGGCAGGAGGGTGACAACTTTTTTCCACCTCCCCAAAGCAAAAGTCCAACACAAATGCCAAGGCCACCCCTAGCTTTTTCATTTCACAACACCCAAGGAAGCAGGAGTGGTCGTTTGGTATAATTAATGGAGATGCTCATTCTAACACAGATCTGCCTGAGTCAAAAGCTCTCTTCTCCCTTGACATTCAGTGTAGTTGTTAGGTAGGAGGGTCAAAACAAAGAAAAGAAATGATTTTTCACATAATGCATAATCCACCAGTGGCGCTGAGGATTCTGTGATCTGAGCAGCTTTGCCTGCTCACTGTCTTGTCTTCTGCCTACCTATTTTGCAGGAGGACTACAGTGCTGGAGTAAGGCACTACGACAAGGAGGAGTATGAGTTGGCCATTGACTTCTTTGAGCGTGCATTGAAAGGATACTACTCTGAGGATGAAGATTGCCAGATCATGTGTGAGGGACCACAGAGATTTGAGGAGCACGAGTACCTGGAATATAAAGCTGGCCTCTACGAAGCTATTGCAGGTGAGATCTTTTTGTGTCTTTAGGGTTCTCATCCTTGGCCTTGCAATGTTTTTAATTATTGAGTTTGGACCTTTGGCTGAATTTGATGAAGTGTCTTCCCTTCCATCACTGCTGCTGATGAGTAATGCTGCAGGAGGCACTTGGAAGGCCAGATAATGCAAATCCAGAGGACAGGGAACTACAGCATCTCGTTTTGGTCCTGAATAGAAGCTAGGCTGGAAGAATTTTATTTCAAGATGTGTGAAGCATTTGCAGCTTTCCATAGGAGCTAGAAGTAAAGGAGCTTTAACATAAACTGCCTTGGATTCCCCATGTATGCAGGCTCACATAACTCACTGGAATATAGACATTGCTGGCCTTTGTTTATATTTTCCCCATTTTTCAGTGCATATGAAGAGAGCAGCAGAGTCCTCTTGGCCATGCTCCATATGGCCAGGAAATTTGCCAAAAAGACTCAGAACATAGATTTCTTCCCCGTCCAAAGGGATGGATTTGTCATTAGTAAAGGCCCACGTAATTATGATCTTCGCTGAAATCTCTGGAGAGAATTGAACATGTAATCTTCAGATTTGCATTTGTGGCTTTAAGCCAGAGGAGATTAAAATGGTTCATTCTCAGTAGAAATGAGATTACATTTAACTAGTCATAAGGGAAAGAAGAGCAATAAATTAACATTTGTTTGGTGACAGAAATCTTATTTATCTGCTCATGATCTTGGAGTTGCAACAAGCTCTGGAGTTCTGCTGCTTGTGTGGAAAATACTTCACTGAGATGCAGATTGTTTTTTGTGTTTGCATAATACTGTTTGTGTGAGACAGGAAATCTAATTGAAATGACCAAGATGAGAAACCACCAACATACCGGATGGGAAGCTGCCTTTGTTGAGTTTATTTACACATGCGAAAAATACGAGGAGTGTTGTAAGGACTGACTTGGTACCAGTACAACTGATCATGCCTGCTTTTAAAGCCATGACCAGGACAACAAGGGCCATATTAACCCCTCCAAGAGAGCAGCCTGCAGTGGCAAAGGAAACCCACCTTCCTTCTTACAGAAGGCTGCTGCTCATCGAGCAGGTTTTAGTCTCTATTAAATTGTTTCTGGTCTGCACAAGTCAAGAACAGCCTAAGTGAGCAGAGATGGTGTTTCTGTGCTGGATGATGTGAAATGCAGCCATGGCCATGGTGTGATGGTCCTCAGCCCTGCATGTCACCTGGGAATGGGAACAAGCCAAATGGTCTCTGTAAGCACAGTGACTTGGCTTGGCAGATGTGCCTGGGAATAACAACTCCAAAACCCAGGGCTGTTCAGGCACCCAAAGAAACAGGGAATTGAGGGCACATGAAGGGAAATAAGCTATGTAGTGCAACTGCTTTCCTATAGGGAACTGAATAGATCGTTATGGGGCAGCGTAATTCAGTGTTTTCCCCTGGACCAAGGGCACTCAGCCCCAGATATTTCAGCAGGGAATGGGAATGCTAATACACCAAGAAAAGAGAGGTTGAGTTTCTTCAAAACTCATTTCTCTTTTCAGTCCCAGGCTGGTTTGCTGTACTGCTGCATGGGGTTGAAACGCCCTCACCTCACCACCCCAGGGACAGATGCGTTTCAGTGAACTGATTCCAGTCTATATAGCCTGTTTCTAGGGCACCTTGACAGTGCCAAGAAAAAGCAGTGCTTTTCAGTGATGGATTATTCCAGGTCTAGGATGCTTAAGTAGGTTTAAATTACAACACAATTATTTATGTCATTTTCCTTCTTGCTTTCCTTAGTGTAATACCCTGGATGTGTATGGTGAATCAGATAACCACTCAGACTACCTGCCCGGAGCAAATGGGGACTGTTTTGAATTTCCACTTGATTTCATCACAAATTCCTCAGGCTGTTTTTTTGGCAGCTCTGAGAAATGCTTTGGTAGCTGAGCACATGTTTTTTTCTCAAGCCTGTGTTTGTTTCTTAAGGTTTTTAATGGTGTACAGAGACAGAGCAAGTAAGTAGATTTGTAAGTACATTGCAGCAAAGGCTCCAAAATGGAATCAGATGTCAGCGTTGGCTTCGAAATTGTGCAGCTGATACAACGCCTATATTGTGGACTCTCAGCGATTAAGAAACCTTACTAATGGCAGATGTTTACCATGTGCTTGCGTTTCCCTGGGAGATATCTCATCTTTGAGAAGCAGTGAACATGGGGGTTTTGCTGCCAATATTTGCACCTTAGACCTTTCAGTGACACAGCGCAGGTACCTTGCTCAGCCGTGCTTGAAATCTGCACCAACCCCTGTTGTCTAAATCAACCTGTGCCCTCGGGAGCTGTCCTGCTGCAGAAAGGAGAGAATTAAAGATGAGCTGAAGGGAGGAAGTGTGGAGGTGGCTTTCATGTGGCAGCACACGTGGCCACTCTGTCTTCACATCTCTGCTTGCTCTGTGGGTGTCCTTGCCTTTGATTTGGCTCTTGGAGTTGAAGAGCTACCTGCCACCTGCATGTCCAAGCAGCAGGTCCTGGCACCCAAAAGAGATGCTCAGGCTCCCTCTACAGTTGACAGAAGGAGAAGGAAATTTCTCAAGGGGGCAAAAATGTGACTGCAACTCTCCATTGGCTTTGGGAAGGATCCTGAGCTCTTTGTGTAGGTGTGCAGTAGCCTGCTGGACCAGAGCAGCATGAGTTGCATATCCTTTAGCTGGGGAGATTTAACCTCTGTCTGCCCTCGTCTCAGCACCATCACCATCCTTCTCAGTTCAGATCATTGTTGTCTTTTCTTGACAGATCACTACATGCAAGTCCTGGCTTGCAAGCATGACTGTGTCCGAGAACTCGCCACGCGTTCAGGCCGTATCTCGCCCATCGAAAATTTCCTTCCCCTCCATTACGACTACTTGCAGTTTGCCTATTACAGAGGTAAAGGTTGTCTTTCTGTTCTTCATAATGCTTGCTGAGTTTTGTTATGTTTTGTGCAAGTCTGAATTGCTTCATGTGGAAATCAGGATATTTCTCCATGATGTCTGTGCTACAGTGATGCGGTGTCATGGTCTGAAAGAGTCAGGAAGCAAAGGACATTGGAAATTGTCTCTTCAAAAGTCCTTTTCCTTTCAGGTTGACTGAAATGCAATTAAATAGTTTTGTAAAAGTGTTTTAAATCATCAGTTAGGTTTTAAAAGCCCAACCTTTAGCTTAAACATTATTATTCTTTAAATAAATTATACTTTTTTAAGGTACTTTCATTTGCCTTTTGATATTAAAGTCCTGGGGACTTATGTTTCACATTTTCTGAAATCAATTGATATACTGTCTAAGTTAATATTATAACAGATATACAAGTTAATCCAAGCTTATCCCAGGTTGTCAATTTTGGCTAACTGTAAAATGTTTTAAGATTCACAGTAAAGCTGCAGAAGTTGGCAACATTGCAAAGTATCAGGAGTTGGCAGTGCTGTAAAATACTGCCCGCTGTGTGGTCCTATATGGCATTTTATTATGTTCTGTTACACAGAAGAAAATCTAGGCAGAATTGTGCTGTCTCAGGCTTGTGCTAAGAGCTCTTTCCTGAAAAGGGCAGAAGGTAGAAGGGTCAAAATTGCTGCTCAGATCTAAAGCTTCTTCATTCATCAATGAAATGGGAAGAACGCTGGAGGAGTCAGCAGTGTTTTGTGTGTGGTGTGTAGGCTTTTTTATTCCTCTGTCTAGTTAGAGGTTCAATGTGGTTGGTGAAACTCCCAGAGATGCTAAACAGAAGAGAGGCAGTTTGCTGCTGGACAGCATCCGTATCCTGTCCATCTGGTTGGATCTAGTTTGGATACCATCCGGCCTGTGTGTGACAGCAGAGAAGTTGTGTCTCTGTGCCTCAATTTCCCTGTCAGTGAAATGGAGCGGTTAAGACAAAGCTGCATCAAAAGTTTTGTAAACTGCTGGGCTCACCCTTCAGCTGATGGAGAGCTCAGGCTGTGCCCTCCCTCTCTGCAGGCTCCCCTCCTTGGCTCTGCCCTGCCATGCTCTGTGTGAGCCCCCGGCACCGCCGGTGGGACTGTGTCCCCCTCTGCCCCCCCTGACAACTGTTGTGTTGCCTCCCAGTTGGTGACTACGTAAAAGCCCTGGAGTGTGCCAAGTCCTACCTCCTCTTCCACCCAGACGATGAAGATGTCTTGGAGAACGCAGGTTATTACGAGGGCCTCTTGGAAGGTACGGTGGATCCAGACACCATCAAACCTAGAAAGGTGAGAGCGAGTGTCACCTAAGAGCCCTTGGTGGAAGACTTTAACAAAAGCATCAACTTGATAGCTTTCCCACAGTGGGACTACTTTGAAAACAGATGCAGAGATGCTGGACTTGCTAGTGATGCTAATTGTGAGGGTGCAAGTCCAGAGTCATTGGTGTGGGGGAGAAACTGGAGGGCAGGATCTTTAAATGGGGCTTCAGTTTAGCAAAACCCAAGTGAGGACAGGGAAGGCGATGACCGAGTGCCTCAACAACATAAACCCTCCCCTCGTTCAGTGCTGTGGAGGAGATGTGGAGGAGGAATGCAAAGAAGCACTAAGCAGAGGGCAACCTCCCTTAAGAGAGGGCTGAGAAATATTTTCCCAAGGGGAGGCTGTGATGTTGGCTTTACTCTCAAGTCACTGAGCTTGGAGTTCAATGTTCAGCCTGTTCTGTAGGGCGCAGCTTTGCTATCACACAGTTAGGCTGGGGTCAAACAACCAAATACTGTGTGTTCAGTCACCCAGCAGCACAGGCAGCACAGCTCCAGTCTGGACAGCCATTATCTGTGTCCCTGGGGTGGCCTTTCTTACGATGCAGAAGAGAAGTTCCTCCAGTCCTATCACAGCCCTGCTGAAGTTCATTCCCCTTGTGCCATAAGCAGAGATTAAGCAGGAATTGGATTTTCCATCCCCTTGGGGTTTCCTTGTTTGCAGGAAAATCAAGCTGAATTTGGTAAAATGCTTAAAAAAACAAAACAAAACAAAACAAAAAACCAAAACAATTTTCATTTCTCCTTGCAAAGTGACTCTAGGAAAAAACCTGAAGTTGACAAAAAATATTTCATTGTTTTCAGTGTTTTGAAGTTTTCTGTAAAAATAATTAATTGATTTTTGCTTTACAGAGTAATTTTCTAGGAGAAAACCTAGTTTTTGTTTACAATTTTTTCACTGAAAAGAAGCCCTCTGATGGATGATTTCCAGCTGCCTGTGCTTTGCGGTCCCTATCCCAGCACCCTGTGTGCATCCCAGGCTGCGATGCTGCAGCCCACTCACTGCTGGGCTGTGGGCTCTGTGCTGCAGCTGGGGAACTGAGGCACAGCTCAGCCTGGGTCCCTGCTCCGCCGGCCTGAACCTGACTCCTGTTCTCTAGCTGGGGCGTCCCTGGCCAGCCTCTTGCCCAGATATCTAGAGGCTTTCCAAGGTGTTCAGCACCCTCTGCCAGCTATGGGCATGTATTTTGGGGATCCAGCCTTCCTGAATGAGTTGCTGAACACCTCCCCTTCTGTGATGTGGTGAGCGGCTCAGCCCTGTGTCCAGAGTTGCTCTAAGGCATTGCCCCATGGGAGCCTCCCCATAGGAGTTTGCGGTGTTGCGTAAAAAGCAAACCCACTTGAAGCAGGGGTGCATTGACTGTGTCTTGTGAAAGCTACTCATGCAACTACTCCTCTTTTCCTCTTCCTTTCAGGAAGCAAAGTGGCTGCTGCGACGCCATAAGCTGGAGTCTCACCTCTTGCAGGTGGCTGCGGCCGGCCTCGGATACACCTACATGGAGCCGGTAATTCCTGGGTCCGCTATGGCAGGCACCTGTAGGAGTTCACAGCTATAAGACCAGCTTCCCTCTCTGTCCTGTAAAGCGAGTCCCGTGTAGGTGACTCAGGAGCTGGGGCTTGGCCCAGTTTGTTCCCTATGGGAAAATTATGATGGCAACGCAAGGGAGGCAGCCATTCCTGGCGTGAAGGGGAAGCAGACACAGCCTAATCCTGATGTGCTGTTTGGCTGTGTCTCAGCCACTGCCATGGTGGTGAGGTGGGATGGAGGAGGCTGGGCAAGCTGGCCTCTTTCTGTACTCATCATACGATGCCAGTTTGGGCCTGGGGTAAATTTTCCATTTGGTCACCCCAGGCAATTGCCTGAAGTTGTGTGGGGTGGCCACACACCAGAGAGGCTGGGTGATGTCCCTGGGTGCAAGGCAGAGCAGGCAGCTCCCTAGCTTCAATGGGAGTATTAAATTGATGTCTCTCTTTTCCCGCAGAACTACTGGAACAGGTACGGCGCCCGCCAGGATGAGCACAGGTGAGCCACTGCTGCCCCGCCTGCACCTGCGGCTTCACTGGTCCCCACAGCGGGGCTGTGTCAGGGACATGATGTGATGGGGTACCAGCCTGCCACTTGGGGGGGTCCTGCCCATACACCCCAAGACACCATTGTGGTTTAATTAGATCCCTTTGCCTCTTACCATCACAAACATTCCTAGAAGCACCTTGTTTTAGCTGAGTGCCTCAAAATCAGCAACAGTCTAGAGGGAGCTTGGTCAATGAGGCGAGTGGTGCTGTTCAGGTTTAGTTGGTATCTGTGCTTTGCTGGTGGAAACCATTGTTCTATTACCAGAAAAAAACCCCACATCTTTCCATGGGACAGAGTGTGGGCTTGTACCGCTGTGACATTTGTACAAAATACCAATGTACCCATTTTTTTTTTTTCATATATTGGTTATGAATATATATTTGCACACCAAGGAGTGCAAAACAGCACAATTCCCTGTGGAATTGGAGACCTGTGGCCTGATACTCCTCTTCTCTCTTGCTCCTCAGTGTCCCTTCAAGTATTAGCAGTGAACCTGAGGATGGGCCCCGGCTGTCCCTGGCAAAGAAACCCACATCAAAACCAGATCGGGAGTTGAAGGAGGGTAAGTCTGATGAAGACGTGGGCGAAAGACAAAAAAAACCCACTGATGACAGTTGCAGAGAATTTGCATGCCAAGCTGGCAAAAGCCACACAGTGCAAATGCAGTGGAGACTTACAGCCTCCGTTGATTTGGCTGCTGGGCAGGAAAGCCAGGTTAGCCGGTGTCTGTGTCTCTCATTATATTCTGCATGTTTGGGCATTTTAAAGCTGTGGTCCCTGCATTTGCAAGGCAGCTGATGAGAAGGTGTAAAACGCTGATGCTCTTGCAGCAAATTGACTTCATCTCTGGTTCTTTCCCATGCTTCTGTTTCTTTTGCTGCTGATGTTGAGGCCAAATTCTGCTCTCTGCTGTGAAGCTCTTTCCCTGGCAACACAGCTGGGTGACTTCAGCTGGCCCTCAGGCATGGTAGATGTGAATGAGGCCAGGGTATGTTCAGCAGGGTCGTTTTGTGTCTCTCTTTCCATCAGGGGGCCCGCTTCTCTACAGCGATGTGAAGTTTGTCTACAACTCGCAGCAGCTGAATGGCACCCAGCGGGTGCTACTGGATAACGTCATCTCGGAGGAGCAGTGCCGAGAGCTTCACAGGGTGGCCAGCGTGAGTAGGCAACACTCCTGGGGGGGACATGACTGCCACCTGGGCTGAGTGCCTGCTGCCCTCCCCAGCTTTTGGCTTGTGAAAGCTGAATGTGTGATCGGCCTCTGGAGAGGCTCTAGGCTTGCACCTGGAATGCTGAGGTGCCCACAGAGAGCAGTGAGACACCTATGGCCATAACACACCCATCACTGCAGTACAGGAATTGCTGCTCCATCTTAGGCCATTCTAAGAAACATGCTGCAAGACAGAGCCCTTGCAGAAATAGCTCTTTGCCCCATGTTATACACAACACCAAAGGATGCTTCTCCACAAGCCTGGTGGAGCCTTCTCATCCATCAGCAACTGAGCATGGGAAGGGACTGAGGCTGCCTGAATGTCCCCAGTCAGGAGGTGGGCACTGTTTTCCAGCATCTCAGAATGGACTGTGCTCATGGAGAGTTGCAGCACCTTCCCACCCAGCTCCCCTGTTCTGGTTAATACAGTCGTGGGGTATTTGGGGAGGAGGGTCCCAGGTACTTCCATTGCAGCTCCCTCTCTCCTCCAGTGAACCAGTTCACTGCTCACCCATGTTCGTGTCTTTCAGGGGATCATGTTGGCTGGAGATGGTTACAGGGGCAAAACCTCCCCCCACACCCCGAATGAGAGATTTGAAGGAGCCACTGTCCTCAAAGCCCTCAAGGTACATCTCCGTCCCTCCTCCTCTTCCATACCCTCCCTCTCAGCTGGCACATGGTGCTGACCCTTTCTCACCCCTTCTCCTTGCCCAGTATGGCTATGAGGGCCGCGTCCCGCTGAAGAGTGCCCGGCTTTTCTACGACATCAGCGAGAAGGCTCGCAGGATTGTCGAATCCTACTTCATGCTGAACTCCACACTCTACTTCTCCTACACCCACCTGGTGTGCCGCACTGCCCTCACTGGTGAGGGCTTGGGGGGCTGGCGGTGGGGCAGGGCTGCGAGGATGGGAGGGGTTCAGACCCCCACGGGGGAGTTATGAGCAGGGGACCCAAGCCTGAGAGTAGCTCTGTTTAGCCTGATGCTTAAACTGGTGACTGAGGGCTGGGCAAAGTCACTGTCCCCACAGCAGCAAAGGGTGGGCACTACTGTCCCAAAGAAGCTCATTTCTGGGATGTCTCTTGTTTTTCATGTGTCCAACTCTTCCTCTTTTCTCCTCTCTTCCTCTTCTCTCCTCTCATTGTCCCGTCTCCTTTCCATCCCCCCAGCTCTCCATCTCGCTTCCCTGCAGTAAGGAACACGCAGAGCTGTGCAGATCTGAGTCCTCAGATGTTGCCTTTTCTCCCCAGCCTTTCCTTTCCTCCTCTCACCTGTGAGCACCTCTCGCAGTGGGGTCAAGGCAGGCTCTGCTCCATGACCGACCCCACAGAACATGGCATTTCCATCTCATCCATCTTCTCCTTCCCCCTTCCTCCACATGGTCCTGCCTAGGCCAGCAGGAGAGGAGGAACGATCTGAGTCACCCCATCCATGCTGACAACTGCCTCTTGGACCCCGAGGCCAATGAGTGCTGGAAGGAGCCTCCTGCCTACACCTTTCGGGATTACAGGTAGGTAGGAAGGTGGGGGGCTGCTGCTGGGGACCCTCTCCAAGGCAGGACATCCTGTTCCACAGGCTGTAAGCCCTAAAGCTGCGACATCCCAGCCATGGCAGAAGTGAGATGCAGCAGGTGGTTTCTGGTGGCAGCAAGCGTCATGGCTAAGCTTTAAGCCAGAGTTTAACTGTAATGACTCTGTAATATTTTAGGGTTGGGAGATGCCAGCTGTGGCCCACAGGGCTATGTCTCTGTCAGGTGTTTTTGGTGCAGAATGGGAGGGTGAGAGCTGGTAGGATTCAGGGGACATTTTGAGAATTGTCCCCTGGCTGATGAGAGATCAGCTGGTTGTCAGCTGTGGCTCCAAAGTGGGGGCAGTTTGGGTGGCCCTGAGCAGTCCCACAGCAGGACTACCCCTGCCCGGCAGCACCCCCACAACATCTCAGTGGAGCAATGCAGGGTCTGCCCCAGAGGCAGGGGTCAGCCCTGAGCCCTCCCTGCTGCTCCCCTCACAGGGGTCTCCCGCTTCTTCCCCCAGTGCCCTCCTGTACATGAATGCAGATTTCGAAGGAGGCGAGTTCATTTTCACCGAGATGGATGCCAAAACTGTGACGGTGAGTTGGTGATGTGAACCAAACACCGTTCCTCAGTAGCCCTGTGCTGAGGCTCCTACCTTGTAAAGTGCCCATATGAAATCCTGCTGGCAGAGGTGCACAGACCTTCTGTGCCCTGCCCTGAGGCTGTGCAGAGCAGGAAACCTACAGAGTAGAGGGATGGTTGAGAGCTGTCCCTACCTGGAGGACTGCTGAGCTCCCACCCCATCTTGTGGCCAAACGTGAAGTGATGCCTCTGTACATGTGCAGTGCCTGGCCCAGAGCAGGTCACGGTGGTGGACATCAGTGCCTGAGAGGGATGGGGCTCAAGCACAAGCTCCTACCTCTGCATGAGGCAATTCAGGAGGCTGGGCACCCCCTCCGTGGTTGGACAGAGCATCTGGGCACCATGCCGGGGCTCTGAAGTCCAGTAGATGATGGAGAGCAGATTGCATCTACCCAAGATCAGTGCCAGAGGTTGATCTGGTTGGCACTTCTGCCTCTGAGGTCCTGCAGGATACCTGTTGTGAACTCAGCAGAGAGAAGAAAGAGATGTTTCACAGCTCATGCCAGGGTTAGCCTGAACCTCCCTGGAGTTATGTTGTGGCCCTGTTTTGCCATAGGTGGTGACCTGCAGGCTTTGCAAGGACTCCATGCCACCATGTCCTTTTTGCATGACATCTGTGCAGCAGGACTGAGCCTCACACCTCCCTATTCACCCCCCACATTTTTACAGCCATGCCCAGAGCTCTGCATGTCCTCCAGAGTGGCTTACTGGGTTCTGGGGTGATGCAGAGAGATAACCAGTAAGATCCCAGGGCCTGAACCATGTTGAGCCCAGACATGGCCAGTGTGTGCAGCCGTGCTGCTCCTTGCCACCCTAGTGTCACCTGTTTTCCCACAGGCCTCCATCAAGCCCAAGTGCGGGCGAATGATCAGCTTCTCGTCGGGCGGCGAGAACCCCCATGGGGTGAAGGCAGTTACCAAAGGCCAGCGGTGCGCTGTGGCTCTCTGGTTCACCTTGGACCCACTTTACAGAGAGCTGGTGAGTCTCTCCATCGCCATGCGAGGGAAGCTGGGGGATACCCAGCATCCTGGAGGAACCTGAACCATCTCCAGCCTCCAGTCCCAGCACATCTATTTTTCCCCTCCATCACACTCCCTGCAGCAGCGTTCCCATCTGCTGCACCGCGGGGACTTGAGCCGGTGCCCCAGGAACAAACGGTTTTCCCTGCCAGCCATGCTCCGGGGCACCCATCACCCTGGGCCTGTGGGGTGCTGTGTGGGGGTGCACGAGGGCGGTGAACAGGGCTGGGCTGGCCATTTCTGACACCTAGTGGCAATAAACTGATGAACGGGGAAATCCTCCACAGCCACCCGCTGCTTGGAGGCCAGTGATGTGCAGCTGCTGGTAGGTCCTCACAGGTGGTTTAGCAGCCTGAAGTCTATGGGTCTGGGCACCCGGATGCCTTGGGAGATCTGGGCTGTGGTGTCTTTCACCAGGCAACTTCCAGATTCTGTTTTAAAAGCCGCCTGTATTGGCCCCTGTCTCCCTCCAATAGCAATTCTAATGTGTGGAGGGACATCAGCCCTGCCTGGGGAGCTGGAGGTCCACGTCAAATAGAGGGGACAGGAGGTGGGTATGCTGTGGCAGTGGCTGCTAGGGAAGTGTGATAAGGGAACAAAAACACATCAGCTCTGCTCCATCCATTGCAGCTCTTGGAGGGAGGAAGGAATTAGATATTGAAGTGCAAAGTGATTTGATTAATTTTGCCCAGCAAATCCCCAGCACAAGTCCCAGGCTGTCCCCTGCTCTCTTGACTGTATTGCTGGTCCTTGGATGAACTGCTTTCTGTGAGTGCTCCCAGCTCAGCCATGCTGAATAAGCTGAGAGCAGGCGCTGAAGGTCTGGTGTTATGGTTTCTTCCCTTCCCCTCTTACAGGAGCGAATCCAGGCAGATGAAGTGATCGCGATGTTGGACCAGGAGCATCTAGGACCCAGTGAATTGAACATCAACCCAAAGGATGAGCTATGAACTAGGCCAAAGACTTTTTCTATTAAATATTTATTTAATATTGTTAATCTTATTAGAACCCTTCTATTTTTGTACAGAGCTGCTGTATAAATTAACAGGTTAATATGATTGTGAAGTTTCAGGACTGCCTCTTCTGTGTTTAGCACAGCTCTTGCTAGGACCCCTCATCTCTATGCCAACATCTCCTGCTGGGACTGACTCTGCTTCTGGGATTCCCTGTCCTTCCCTAGCACTCCTCTGGACTTATTCAGGCCCCCTGTACCTCCTTGGAGAACTCATTTTTTTTCCCTTCCTCAGCCAGAAATAGCTGCTTCTCTTTAGCCTCTGCTAGAGAAATGTCTCAGGTGTGATAAGGGACCAGTCCTCCTGCCCCTCCTAAGTACTGGCTGAAGACCTGGGCAGTGCTGCCCTGGAGGAAATTGGAGCACAAGTCAGTTAGGGCTTTTCTTTCGATCTCATAGCCCTTCACCATTTGAAATGTGCTTTTTAGGGAAAAAAGCAAAGCAAAGCTTACTTGGGTCCTAGCAAAATGTGTGTATCTCTGTAGCCTTGCAAAGCTGGTGTTTGGGCATTAATTCTGAGCAGAGCTTACAGAAAACCCCTGCTTGAGCAGAAGCAGGAACTGTGCACAGGCATGAAGCGGTTGGATTTGCAACTGACTCTGGTGATACAGTGTCTGTCGCTCGTTTTCAAGCCCTGCTCTTGCTAATGGCCTGGAGTGCATGAAAGAAATTGCTTCACAGCATATCCTTGGAGCTTCCAGCCCAGTGCTGCTGCTGGTAAAACCCAAGGTTAAAAGTCATCATTCCCAGTTTAATGTTGGAAGGCAGCTGAAAGGCTTAGGGATGTTACAGTGCTGTGGTTTTGGATTATCACAGTGCATCTTTGTACTCCGGATGTCCTGGCTGCATCCTCCCATCCTGACAGTGCAGAAGCACCAGGTGTTCATGGTGTGGTAGCATCTATTTGCTCAGAGTATTTCTGACCCACTGTGAGGGTTGCAGTAAAAGCACATGTTGCTTATCACAACAGATCTACTACACCAGTAACTATTGCTAAGCTAGTAAATCATCCCTCTCCCACCATGAAACTCAGTCCTGTGCGTGAGACCAGAGCAGCCCCTACCTCAATCAGAACGAGCACTGAAGTCAAGGAATTGCCTATGTCTCAGACATAGGGACAGCTTTTATTTTGATCCAACAGCTGCTCCTGCTGCTAGAAAGTAGGTCCTAAAAGGCAGGTTGCAGCAATCTTTACTGTTGAGTTTACTGCAAGGCTGCTGTCTCTCCAGAAAGCACTGCTGGGACCTCGGCTGGAGTTTGCATCCCTGAGCAGCTTTGCTCAGCTCCCTGTTGCACTGGCACTTTCTCAGCCCTTTTCTGCTCCCCTCTGCCAGCTTTGGCTTTTCCAGGACTTAAAATCTGCAATATGGAATTGTCTTTTCTCTTTGTTCAGGCTGCTTGTGCCTACCCAAATCTTCCAGGCTCAGCAGCACCCTCTGCTCATCCAGTCACTGGCTGCAAAGGCCATAGACAAGGATGGTCCTTCTGTACAGACCTCCTCGAAGGCTGGGCAAGATAAAGGGGAACTCAGCACATCTGGAAAAACAAATGCCCAGACTGTGAAGAGGGCACCATTACTGCCTGGAAAATGATGGAATGGTCACTTGCTGCACATCCTCCAATGTCAAATCTGCAGGGGAGAAAGCTCTGTGTTTCTGAGCCATGAGTGCGGCTTGTTTCTTTGAGGTTATCTCCCTTCCTTATAGACTGTTGATAAGATTCATCATGTTGGCTTCCCAAGAAACTGCCCACAGTTTACCCTGCAGAGACACTTCCCTGCTTAAATGCCTCCCCTGTAAATGCTTTTTTAAAAATAGCCAGAGGAAAAGCTAGAGGGGGGAAAAGAAGGCAGCTGGAGAGCTGAAATGCCAGTTATGTTGTCCTCCCATCTGCACCATGCTATTGCATCCAAGGCTTGACTCCTACAAGCTGCACCGTCAGCGTGAGTTGGTGCTGCCACCTCCCTGACAACCACATCTGCCCGAGCGCATCCTGCAGAGCTGCCCCCTCCAAGCAGCTCGGGGCAGCCCCTGCCCGCCCGGGGGCTGCTCGGGTCCCACTGGCTCTTTCCCCTGCAGGGAGGCGAGGGGATCCGTCACTGGTCGTGGTTTGTTTGCTGCTGTGGTGGTTAGCCAGAGCTGTGTCTAAATCCAGGGGAAATAAACCAAACACAACATCTGGGCCTGTCTTTGTCTTTCTTTAGCCAAATATCAGGAGGAGAGGCTGGGGGTGTGCAGTTTGCCTCACAATGGTGCCTGTGCTGGAAGAGGGTCAGGGATACTGGTGTGGCTCTGCATCTAGTCGCCTAATAATTTAGGTACCATTGACTCACTTCAGGCAATCTGGGGAGCAGGAGGAGGGTGTCGCAGCCCCTGTGCGCTGCTGCGGTGGTGCAGCAGGCTGGGGAGCGAAGCGAGACACTGATCAGCTCCTGGTGAAACAGCAGCTTTGGAAAACAGCGCAACAGCCTCAGAAGGATGCGACATTTCAGAACTCAGTTGCGAATGCAAACCCCAAATCCTCGAGAAGGGAAGAGACTCCAGGCTGCCTGCGACGTGCCGCTCACTGCGCTGCTCTGCTTCCGAGACCTGCCTGCGGTCTGTGCCAGGCTGAAGCCAGGAAACAGGAATGCAGTGAGTCAAAAGCACTTTTCCTGTTTGTTTGTTTTTCCAGCTCTCTGCTCTGGCGAAGTCTAGCTCAGAAGTGGATTTGTGTTTTTGCTGCAACAGCAGGGGTGGTTGCCAAATTTATTGGCATGCCATAGCCTTGCAGGAGCAAGTTACAGAGATCTTTGGGATGTGTACCAAAATACTATGTAGGCTTTTGGGTCTCTTTTGTATCCGAGTGGGATGGGTTGCCACCAAGGTGGCTTGGCCTCTGAGAAATGAATTTTAACTCTTAGATTTGATGTAGGGGGCTGGTATCTGCCAGAGCTGTCAGGGTCACATCCAGAGTGCCTGCAAGGCACCCTCATCCATGGAAAAAGAAAGCTAGCAACAATACTGAATGTATACACTCCTCCTTGGTCAAATATGCCCCAGGGACAACCTGGCACACTAACATTTTTGTTTCCTGCTACATTGGCTCATATTGGTTATTCCCCTCTTGCCCTGCCAGTCTGGGAATTGCTGCTTCCCAAAGCCCCTGCACGAAGCGGCTCCCCAAGGAGGCAGTGCCCGAAGCCACACCACTGAGAATAAAGCTAATGTGCATTTGAGAGCAAGCCTCAGGCCAGCTCTGAGCTCCTCTAGCCAAGGCTTGGCCACTGAAGGGACTCACAACCTATGTGTTGTCCACTTGTTGTATGTGCCCCAGTTCTATCACCAGCCACGAGTGCAGTTTGGAGATGGAGATGCTTGAACCGTGTGTTAGTTCCTTGTTAACTCTGCTGTGCCCCTCCTAATACTAATAATATATGCAGGAATGGATTAGAAGGTTTGATTTATGACAGTCAATGAGAAAAAAAAAGAAAACAACTCATCAAGGAAACATAATAGAACTAAAAAGTGTTTAAAACAACAACTGAAGTGCTCTGTGTGTGTGTTTGGGTGCGGCCCTGGAAGCGAAGCCCTATGCCATGTTACTCAGTGCCAGGGGATCTTTACTAGCAAGGAGCTTTGGTTTTGTTTTGACATTCAGGTGGGCCCAAGGCAAGTTTGGTTGCCCCTGGCACAAGGCTGCTGCTAAGGGTTGCGGGGGACTGGAGGAGCCCAGGGGGACTGCTTTGTCACCTTTGCATTACGGCTGCAGCAACTTGGCCGCGGGAAAGATGCGAATGGAGGAAGGAGAAGTTTGCACTGAGCATTGCTCATCCCTCCTGGTTAAACCTGGGCAGAGCCAACCTGAGTACTCACAGGCAGCCACACATCTTCCCATGAAAAACTGTCATTAAAAAAAAAAAAAAAAAAAAAGGTTGTTTCCTCCTGTCCACGCCCTTGCCCAGCCTGGGGGGAAAAAGAACAAAACAGCTGGCAGTGAGATAGAAATGGGCTAGTCCTGCTTTGGGGAAGAACTATACTAAAAAAAGAAAGAAACATGCCTGTCTTTTTGTCTCGGCAACTGCTCCTATGCCCACACCCCACGCGCAGAGCCATCTTTTCCTGTGGGAAGTGTTGCTGCTTGTCTGTACAGGGGGTATGACCCTGGCCAGGTCCCCTGCTCTTCCCCAGGTGTGGACGGGCACATATATTCATGTGCTTCTCCTCCCATCACCCAAATCCAGCATGTAAGGTGCCTTGGTGCCAGTGATAGCACTGGCACCCCAGGACCAACGGAGTGCAGCCATGCATGAGGCCGGATCCTGCACCTTTGTTCATGCCAGGCAAAGCCCTGCCTTCATTTTGGGCCTGGAGGGCCCAGATTGAGAGGTGGAATAGGTGCCACTGCGAACAGCAGGACCACACCGTATCCTCCCAGAACACAGTATAGTGTGTGGGTCACGCCTCCGTCCCCAGAGCACCCACTGCCCCAGCAAACTGCTGTCCCAACAGGTCTCGTGGATGTCATGGCCAGCCCAGCATTATTTTTATCTTGTTTTAAACACATGGTGAAAGCTGGCAACGAGTTTGTTTCCTTCTCATTTAGGAAAACTTTGTTATGAAAAAAAAAAATAATCATAAATGTCAACAAAGGCCACCATCCAGCCCTGCCAAAAATAAATCCAGCACACTACAGAAACCTGAGAAATCAAAACAGGCGCCTCAGGGAGCTGCCTGGCCACCCTCACCTTGTTTCTGGGGCAAGGCAGAGAGCCGGTGAGCCGCGGTTCAGCCTTGGTCCGGCTGGGTGGCAGCAGGCAGCGTGCAAGGCTGCGGCAGGAGAGAGTGGGTGCAGGCAACTGCGGTGCGTGCCGTGGCAGGAGCAGGCAACCGGAGGGCCCTGTGGGCAAACGGAGCTGGGCTGGCGAGTGGACACGCTTGGCAAAGAAGCAAGTCAGCTAATGATCATTTCCAGGGGTGGTTTGGATAAGGAGAATGGCAGTTCTAGTAGGTATTTCCTGAGGTTGAGCAGGGCAGGGCCTGGGGAATTAATATGAGCTCAGTTTAGCTTCTACCCCTCCTTTATTTGTAATAAGATTAACAGCAGAGATGGCAGCGGCACCATCAGTCTGCTGCCATGATGGGCTGAGCCGATAAGCAGCTCCTGCACTGCCTCGCATGCGAGCCCAACGGCTCCGGCACACGGGGGAAAAAAAAATTACCCTTTTTATCACATACGGCTTTTTTTTTTGCAATGGCCTTAGGGTGGCTTCGCTCCCAGGTTCAGGGGAAACATGTTGCATTGCACTGGCCCAGCTGCTCCCGGCAGTGCCAGCGCAGCCCAGCATCACCATCCCCTCTTTGCAGTGCGTCTGTATCCGATGCCAGTTGAAAGTGCTGGGCTAAAGGCTGGTCCCTGCTTTGCTGGTCAGAACTGAGGCCACTGCTTGCCACCAATGTGCTTTGGGCAGCTCAGTGCAAGAAATTAAACCAGTTGGTTTGACTGCAATGAGGCAGAAGCTGGAAAGAGGTGAGAATGCCCTGCTCATGATGCTTTAACTGGACTATAGCAAAGGTGGAGAAGAAACTTTCTTATGATCCTCCTCATAGAGAGGAGAATGTGGAACCCCCGGAAAATTTTGCAAAGATCTTTGTTGCATCTGTGACAAGGTCTGTTCATGGCAAACCTAGAGCCACTTCTGAGTGTAGGTAGCTCTCATAGAAGAGCTTTGGCTGGAAAACCAAACCCAGGTTTGGTGGCACCATGGGTGGCAGCTGCTTGGTCCTGAGGAGATCATGGGGGGCTGGTCCCACCACTGCACGGGGAAAAAAACCAACCCACCAGCATCTTAAAACCAGTTTGCTGCCCCTAGGCACCTGGGGGTTGTTTGTTCATCTCCTTTCGTTTCGACACCTCTTGTGAGAGGCTGGGAGCTGGCATTCACCGCTCCAGTGGTGCCAGCTCTGAGGTTGTTTTATTTGATTTGCCAGCCAAATTGGGTGGATGGGTGGAGATTGAATTTTCCCCTTGATTTTTGTTTTCAAAAAACCCTTCTGGCCCTGGGTGAGGCAGAAGGAGCTGAGTAGTTTCATGTCTATCTTCTCTGTGACAGTTACCTGCCTACAGCAGCAGGGCCACAGCCCAGCTCCTCTGAGCAGAGGAGCTGGGTGCAGGGGGACAGGCTTACTGGCCGGGCAGAGAAAACCCTCAGCCACCTCACATAACGTTTTTTTTAATCCCACCCCTGCCCCCCCAGTCCATTGGAAACAACTCTAGTGTGAGCCCATCCTTCCTTGCTCTGCCCAATGGGTCAAAGAAAAAAAATTAAGCCTTTACAATCAGCAGCCCACGGCAACGGGGAGAGGATGGGGCAGGCTATGAGCTCTTCACCAGCCATGGGGTGATCACTGAAAATCCCAGGCTCATAGCCCAGCCCCATTTCATACAGCTGCAGGGAAGGAGTTTGTCACCAAAGGTCCCCAGGGAAAGCCCTGAGCTGTGTGTGGTTGACACCCTGAGGTGCTCTGAGCAAACACTTTCAGAATAACTGTCCCTGCATTGAAATGTGACCCTGGCAGCGACTCTTAGGGAATGAGATCAAGTATATATGAACTTTCTCCTGCCCTGTGCTTCCCCAGGTGCCTCACCCAGCCCTTGCAGCACCTCCTCAAGCAAAGCAGCCTAAGAGGGTTTTTCCCAGCTCACACATGGCTGTGAAGAGAAGGATGTTCACATGCATCTTCCGAAAGCTCAGCAATGAGCCACCGGTGTGCTGTGCTCTCCTGCATCCAGCAAACTGCCAGGTCGTCCCCACCAGCCACAAGCCCACGGTGCTGCCACCAGGCTCTCCTAGCCGCTTGGGCTTGTCCATCCCTCTGGAGCCACCTGAGAGGTTGCAGGGGTAGTAAACATACTCCCATCAAACCCAGGCGCTGCGGGGAGTGAGACAGCCTGGCTGATGTGCACACACACCCTGCCCTGCTCAGCCAGCACCACCTACGTTCCTCATTGTTTGTTTGAACATCCTCACTGGGAGCTGTGGCACCAACCTGGCAGCCGCAGCCACGACCTGCAGCCCTGCCAGTGCTCTGAGAGTAGCCTGACTGAGGGGTCTGCATGGCAGATGGTCACAGCCTGCGTGGGACACAGAGCCGTTGCTTTCCCCTCCTCATCTTCAGCTGGTCGCTGGCATCCCTCACAGGGCGTTCAGTCATGTCCAATTTCCACACCTTCAAGGCACAGCTGAAATAATCTGACAGCTGCTGCCCACAGCCTGACAGCAACGTACTCACCTTCACTCACCATATTTCACTCCTCGGTGAGATGATAAGGCTGGGGGCCAGGTGGGACACGTTCAGCCGTCCCTTGTGTGGGGTGAGCTGAATCACTGTTGTTGGAGTTGTGCAAATGGAGTTGGTGTGCAGGTTCGGTGCATGTGTTTGTACCGTGAGCCCTTAACCTTCAACACAAGCCTGCCCACTGATAGCTCCCAAACACTGGCTTCCTTCTGTTCAAGTCGCTAATTAAGCAGCAATAAAAGCTAGCATATAAACTGTAACAGAAGTAACTGTCTTGCTCCTCACAGCACTTAAAGCTGGAAGAAACATTTTCTACAGGGGGAGCAAACAGTGAGGTCTGTGTCCTCCAGCTGTCACCCTCAGTGATGGGCACCGCTACAGGTTGCTTCTGTAGAGAATGGGAGCCTTGCTCAGGACTTTCAAGGGATGTTGTGGGCTTGGGGCTCAGGGCAGAGCCTGAACGCCAGAAGGGAAGGGACCAGTTCACACGCGCCGATGCTCAGGGCTGAGTGTCTGCTCAGAGCACAGAAACTCTGCACCAGCCCCTGCAGCCCCTCGGCTGCGGGGCTGAGCTTCTCACACACGGGCATTGCAGCACCTTCGAGGCACCCTGCCTTGTGCTGGAGGTGACCCACTGCCTCTTGTTTCTCTGAAAAGCATCTCTGTGAAAATACTTACATTCACCTTGAGGTTGGCAACTGTGTCCAGGCTCAAACTGGGCTGCTTGATCGTGTCCTTGGAATAAAAAAATCGATGTGTTTATCTCGCATTTCACCATGGCTCATGGATAATTTGATGCAATTGTGTAGCCACCTACGCCTCTAATTAATCAAAGAGCTTTTCATGCAGCACTGTGCAATATTTTGTTTCCTAACATCTCTGCTGCAGAGGACTAGGATCTGTTGTAACATTTCTTACCCAATTCCAGCACTGAGGGCTATGCAGCCAACAAGCAGATGGGTCACGTGTAGAAACCTTCAGCATTGTCTCTAGAGGCAATTTCCAAGGAATCAGAAGCTGAATTAATCAGAGGCTCCCAGAGGAATTTGGGAAAGCAAAACAAAACTAAAAAAAAACCCCAAAACCTGGCCAACAAACAAAAACAACCTCAGGAAGAAACTAGGAAAAAGCAGATTCCCTGGAGTGCCATTTGGGAAGCTCAGGAAAAACTGGAGGTCATCAGAGGCTGTCCTAGAAAACTGGAAAACACTTTGTCAGAGTCCAGTGCTCCAGCACAGCACGGAAAAATCCTTTTCAGGGGACCAAGGGGCGACCCCAACATCTTCCCTTTCAGTCCTGCTCCTGGCCAGCTTCACGTCACACAGGGGAAAGGAAAGTGGGGGTAAAGACTGGAGGTGGCCAGGTAGGAGAGCACTTGGCAGTTCTGGGGCCGAATGACTGAAAAGAGACACCTGACAAGTGCTTGTCCACACCTGGGAGCTGAGCACCCGGCTCATACCTTTGCACACAAATGAGTGGTTTGAGCACGCTGCCCTCTGGTCTTCCACCCAGACCAAGAAAGCTGGGACCCAGAGGCCAGGCCAGGGGTGAGCAATGGGGGCACCCGGGTGCCGAACAGAGAGCAGAGCGTGGCCCCTGGAGCCCAGACCCTGCACAAGCACCACATGTGGGCCAAATGAGCCGGGTCAGCTCTTATTTTCATGCACCGGCTCGCAGCCTTCAAGCCAAGAGTCCACCTCGGTGCGCAGCACCCTACGGAGCTGTGCAGGTGCACAGTGGGGTGCCGAGCGCTGCAGGCAGGTCAGGCCTGGCTGGGTGCCCGGCTCCCCACCCAGACTGGCTGAGCTGGCTGCCGTGGTGGCGTGGGAGCCCGGAGTCGGCCCCCGGTGCTCCAGCCAGGTGCTGTGGGAGTTCCCGGCTGCGGCGTGTGCTCCCTGCAAAATACCCAGTGGTATTTTCTCAGCTGGAAGAAGAGATGCATATCGCTTTGGCAGGGAGGACTTCTGCGTATGCGCGTGGAGAGAAGGTGGAGCACCTTCTCATGGCCTTGGGCAGAGCACGCATGGTGATGGGAACCTCAGGGTGCTTCTGCACGCTGTCCGTGGCTTGCAGGGTGTTGCAGCATGGGGTAACCACACAGGGCTGCTTGCTTCCAGCGCCTCCAACCAGCCCTCTGGGGTGGGTAGGCTTTTGCTCTGGAGACATTTCTGGGCAGATGTTCACAGGCTGAGGGCACAGCTCCGGGCTTTTTGCACCCAAGAGGTGCCCGGGATGAAAGCAGTCATCTCTGTCAGTTTGGCATGTGATGGTTTTTGGTCTTCATCTTCCGAATTTCTCATTTGTGCTGGTGTTGGTTGGCACAGGCACAGCACTGAGGATTCCCTGGGTGCCCAGCAAAGGGCAGGAGAGCATCAGAGCTTTCCTGAGAGGAAGAGTTGCTCTGGAACATCAATAGGTCGCTTGCTTATTCCACCCATGCGAAATAAATAAACCCGAGCTGCTACACTCTACTGCAGCTCTTCCACGTGGGGTGCAAGGGGAAAGGCGGTGGAAAGGGCAGTTCTGTAAAACTGGTGGCCATCCCATGAGCACAGGAGCCGTCTGTGGAGAGGGGGGGACGACAGGCTCAGTGATGCGGGTGGCAGCCACTTGTGCTGGGAAACACGAGACCATAGCGGCGGCAGGAGGAGGGCTGGCACCGTGAGCCTTCACCCGTCGCGTCCTCGCCAGCCTGGCCACAGCCCCCGGGGCAGCAGCAGGTCCCCGCACCCCCGGGTGGTGCTGCGGTGGCCGAGCAGCCCCCACGCTCACAGCCGGGTCGGGCCCGCAGCGGGAACCGCCAGAGGGCAGCGGCTGCCCGGAGAGCGCGGCGCGGCGCGGCTCGGCTCGGCTCGGCTCGGCTGGGCTGCGCTCCGACCGGCTGGGCTGGGTTGGACTCGGCTGGGGCTAGTTGGTCGGGCTCGGCTGCACTCGGCTCGGCTCAGCTGGGCTGCTCTCTGCTGGGCTTGGCAGGGTTAGACTGAGTTCGGCACGGCTCGGCTGGGCTCGGCTCGTCTGGGGTGGGCTGTATTGGCCTCGTCTAGGGTTAGTTGGCTGGGCTGGGATCGGCTGGCTCGGATAGGCTGAGCTGGGCTCGGCTGGGCAGAGCTTGGCGGGCCTGCGCATCACTGCTACCTGCCTTGGTTTTACTTTTATTTATTTATTTTTTTTTAATGTAGATAGCATTGCAAATCCCCTTGTCGTGGTTGGGACAGGCTGCGCTTAAAGCTCCTTGGCTTCAGTGCAGCCAAATCTCCCGTTGTCTCAATTTTGATTATTTCTTTTTTTAAAATGCCAGATTAGATTTATACTTTTTTCTTTTTTTTTTCTTTTTTTCAGTCTGCTGCTAGATGCTCATTTTGAGAGTGCTGGCAGTTAAAACACAGGAGAAGCACCATCTCTTCCCCAGGTGTGCAGATTCAGTTTCAGCTTTTCCCTTTTTCTCTTTAGACCCTGCACAGTTTCTTTGCCCCGTGCAGAGCCCTGCAGCTGGTCACTTGCCACTGGATTGCATGCGGCTGTGCCATGGAGTGTGCCTCTCGCAGCCCAGTCACAAGCCTTAGGAGCTCAACCGATTGCACGGACACAGCCGCCCTGCTTAATAGCAACAAACAACAGTCTTAGTCTTCCCTTGGCCTTCATGCAGACAATAATGAGACTGCATCTTCCAGGGTGTGATTCAGATTGGGAAGCTAAATGCTCTGAATGGCTCCCCAGGGACTTTCTTGCCACTGATGATGCAGGGAGCCTAATCTTCTACCCTAGGCAGTTGGGAGAGATAATGTAAGCATCTCTGTCGCATGCTGTAATGGTTGGTATCAGCCCAGCTGCCTGTGAGTCACTGGTGAGCAGGCCAGAAGGCCCCCACCTCCTGTTGGAGCGCATATCCCCATCGTCTGGGGAACTGGGTACAGCCAAAAAAGCCACTGGCTTCCATCCTTACATGATCACTGCATGCAGAGGGCAGTGCACTGCAAGAGCAGTGAGAAAAATCAGCGGCATGGTGCGTGGAGACCCTCACCAAAGGCTAAAGCTTAGCGCCGTGACACTGAAATTCAGTTGCCCCGGGCTCATGTCTGATGTTGCTGTGGAAGCGGAGCGAGGCGTAGTACTGCTGTGACTGCAGCCACCAAGGTAGAAACACACTGGGCATAGGCAACATCCTCAGGCGTGGCTGGGACCCGTCAGCCTTGGCTGATGCCTTGGCTTCAGCCTTGGCTTCAATGCTGCAGGCACACAGTCACGGCACACCATCCCCGGAGACACCCCTTGGTGCTGGCCCGTGCCCTGGGGCTGCAGCCCCCCATTCCGACCCAAATCCTGCATCTCCTGACCCCCACCCCCACAGAGCCTTTCCTTTCTCACCAGCAATCCCAGGCATCTGACTCACTTCATGAAGGCAGAGTTGATGTTTCCTGAGAACAAAACATGAGACATTTAAGAGTGTTTACAAGGAACTAAAAGCATTTTAACACAACCAGCTAGCTCCCAAAAAAAGGACTTTGACCAGTTTGAGCCAGGAAAGCCCACGGCCATGCTCACCTAGTAGCAGGGCATGGCTGTGATGGGGACCCCTGAAACATCCACAGGCAAATGGAGGGGGCTGTGGAGAGGCTCCAACGCCTCTACTGAATGAGGGGCACCTACCAAATTACCAAAATTACCTGGTTTCACAGCACTGATGTGCTTTGTGCTGAAGGGATGATATATAGAGTTAGGAGAGGCTGGGTGTATAAGGAAGAGGAAGCAGCCCATGGGGCTCAGATCAGGAGAGGAAAGCTGTAGTAGAGAGCAGCCATACAAAGCTGCAGCCATATACCTCTGAGTAAAATTTTGGCTCCTTAATCAAAGGGAATTAAGGTGGGAGAAAGCTGCAGGCAGTCCTTGCCAACAGAGCATTAAGATGAGCTTCCTTCCAGTTTATTTGACTTTCACAGCCAATGTACCAAAACAGCAACAATAAGGCTCCAAAACTCCAGCCTCCACCCTTTGCTCAATGCTCAGGAAGACTATTCTGCCTAGTGGATGACAGGAAGGCTGTGGATGTTAGCTACCTGGACTTTAGCAATGCCTTTGATACCATTTCTCATAGCATTCTCCTAGAGAAGCTGGCGGCTCATGGCTTGGACAGGTGTACCCTGCAACGGGTTGAAAACTGGCTGGATGGCCAAGCCCAGAGAGTTGTGGTGAACGGAGTTAAATCCAGTTGGCGACCGGTCACAAGCAGTGGTCCCCAGGGCTCAGTGCTGTTTTTAATATATTTGTCAATGATCTGGATGAGGGGATTGAGTGCTCCCCCAGTAAGTTTGCAGATGACACCAAACTGGGTGGGAGTGTTGATCTGCTCAAGGGTAGGAAGGCTCTGCAGAGGGATCTGGACAGGCTGGATTGATGGGCCAAGGTGACTTGTATGAGATTCAACAAGGCCAAGTACCAGGCCCTGTACTTGAATCACAACCCCATGCAACACTACAGGCTTGGGGAAGAGTGGCTGGAAAGCTGCCCAGCGGAAAAGGACCTGGTGGTGCTCATAGACAGCTGGCTGAACATGAGCCAGCAGTGTGCCCAGGTGGCCAAGAAGGCCAACAGCATTCTAGCTTGCATCAGGAACAGCGTGGCCAGCAGTAGGGAAGTGCTTGTGCCCCTGTACTTGGCACTGGTGAAGCTGTACCTCGAACACTGCGTGCAGTTTCAGGCCCCTCAGTACAAGATGGACGTTGGGTTGTTGAAGCACGTCCAGAGACGGGCAACAAAGCTAGTGAGGGGTCTGGAGAACAAGTCTTACGAGGAGTGGCTGAGGGAACTGGAATTGTTTAGTCTGGAGAAGTGGAGGCTGAAGAGAGACCACATTGCTCTCTACAACTAACTGAAAGGAAGCTGTAGGGAGGTGGGTGTTAGTCTCTTCTCTCAAGTAAGTAGTGATAGGATGAGAGGAAATGGCCTCAAGTTGTGGTAGGGGAGGTTTAGATTAGATATTAGGAAAAATTTATTTACTGAAAGAGTGGTCAGGCACTGGAACAGGCTGTTGAAGGAAGTGGTGGACTCCCCATCCCTGGAGGTGTTCAAAGAATGTGTAGACATGGCACTTTGGGACATGGTTTAGTAGGCATGGTGGTGTTAGGATGATAATTGGACTTGATGATCTGGAGGTCTTTTTCAACCTTAAAGATTCTGTGATTCACTGCTGCCGTGGGTCACAGAAAGCCAAAACATCTCAGGACCCAGAAACCACCAGGTCAAGCCTGGCAGCCAGGCAAGGCTGTTTGCCAAACCTGCCTGGCAAAGGCTCAGCACAGGCACGGCCATGCTCCACGTCTGGGTAGTGGTCGTGTACTGCCACCCGAGAGTGCAGACCACACAGGAGAGCTCTGCATGGCTCCTTGCTGCCCTTCACACAGCAGTGATTTAAGCTACACATTTTATAGCTCAGTAAATCAGAAAGCCAAACAACCTCCTGGTGCTAGGGCTGGGCTGCCCACATGGTTTTCCAACTTGCAAAGAGGCAGAGTGGGAGGCCAGGTCCCGCAATTCTCCCATCGCAGTGCAGGCAGCCGCTTTGCCATCAGGAAGGAAGGGATTTCTGCTAAGCCATACAGGGCAGGAAGAACGTGATGAGCAAGACACCCTTCACAGGCTTCACTCGGAGGTTTGCCAAGTTTTGTTGTGTCCGGGTAAGTTTCATTCCAGGGGACTGCTAGCTTCAGCACACTTAGAACTAATAGCAGAGAAGGGCAGGCATGTCTTCAGAGGTCCACCCAGGCTTGCAAAACACAGCTGGAAGCTTGTAATGGATCCTTGCCCTGAAAACTTCATGCCTGCATATGAAACATCCCAATACTCAAAGACAAAATTCCAACGGATGGGGTGGAGAGCAAAAACGGGGAGCACCAGCTTGGGATTCCTCAGCGCTGAAACCCTTGCTGCAAACATAAACAATGCAAAAGTCCCTACTCCAGCAGTGGATCACAGCAGATAGCAACTGCAACCATCAGCAAACATGTTTCAAACCTACCTGGTTAACGGAAAGTGAAATAGTATTTTACCTGATCCAGTTTGCTTCTCTAGAGGAAAGGAGTCCACCAGCTGAAACAGCAAGTTCTTGCAGTCATTATAGTAGCACTTCTCTCTTTGAGGGCAACATACTAGTTTTTAACATCATATTCAAGCAATCCCTGACTGTCAGAGTGGAACCAGGGCACTGCTGCTTCTGGATATTGATATTCAAAGACAACGGCTTCTCTAATCCTTCAGCTAAAAGGAAAAGAACAGTGACCAGAACTGAAGAAAGCAGGCAGTGGTTCCCTACCCCAGTAGTAAATGTGAAACTAACTCCCAAGGAAACCGCTTTCGTGGTTTTTTTGTGGTTTTTTTTTTTTTTGACTCTCCCCATTCATGAACCCCTTGCCCCAACGATAACCCAGGAAAACAAGGGACAAACAACTGATGTCATCTACCTGACTTGTGCAAGGCATTTGACACTGTCCCGCATGACATCCTTCTCTCTAAACTAGAGCAACATGGGTTTGATGGATGGACCACTCAGTGGATAAGGAATTGGCTGGATGGCCACACTCAAAGAGGTGTGGTCAACAGCTCAATGTCTGGGTGAGGACTGGTGACGAGTGGTGTCCCTTAGGGGCTGGCATTGGGGCCAGCTCTGTTTAACATCTTTGTCAGTGACAAGGACAGTGGGATTTAGTGCACCCTCAGCAAGTTCGCTGACCACACCAAGCTGTGTGATGCAGTCAACACACATCTGCTGGAGGGAAGGGATGTAATCCCAGGGGACGTGGACAGGCTGGAGAGGTGAGCCTGTGCCAACCTCATGAAGTTCAACCAGGCCAAGTGCAAGGTCCTGCACATTGGTTGGGGCAATCCTAAGCACAAATACAGGCTGAGAGGAGAATGGATGACACCAGCCCTGAGGAGAAAGACTTAGGTGTGCTAGTGGATGAGAAGCTCAACATGAGCCAGCGGTGCATACTTGCAGCCCAGAAAGCCAACCCCATCCTGGGCTGCATCAAGAGGAGCATGACCAGCAGGTCGAGGGAGGTGATTCTCTCCCACTACTGTGCTCTGGTGAGACCCCACCTGGAGTACTGCATCTAGCTCTGGAGCCCCCAACATCAGAAGGACCTGGACCTGTTGGAGCGAGTCCAGAGGAGGCCACAGAAATGATCAGAGGGCTGGAGCACCTCTCCTGTGAGGAAAGGCTGACAGAGTTGGGGTTGTTCAGCCTGGAAAAGAGAAGGCTCCTGGAAGACCTTATAGTGGCCTTCCAGTACCTAAAGGGGGCCTACAGGAAAGACAAGGAAAAACTCTTCAGCAGGGTCTGTTGTAACAGGACATGGTTTAATGGTTTTAAAATAGATTCAGATTAAACATTAGGAAAAGATTTTTTTACAATGAGAGCAGTGAAACACTGGCACAGGTTGCCCAGAGAGGTGCTGGATGCCCATCCCTGGAAACATTCAAGGCCCTGAGCAACCTGATCTGGTTGGAAATGTCCCTGCTCCTTGGAGGGGGGTTGAACTAGATGGCCTTTAAAGGTCCCTTCCAACCCAAACCATTCTAGGATTCTAAAACGGTAAGAGAGAGGGAGGAAAAAAAAACACTGATGAAGCTAGGCTGTTAATGCAGTAGTCCATGGACAGACCAAAGGTCGTGGCTGATGGAGGCCACTCCATCACTTCAGGACCGTCACCCCACTGGCTCTGAGCTGCTCTTCTTTCAAATCCTTGGAAGAGGAATTGAGACGCAAAGGAAAAGGAGATGGTTCTGGTAGGATAGAGGATGCATGGGGTGATGCATGGGGTAATGTGCAAAGCCTTTGGTGTAAGTAAGGAGGACAAACCTCCCCAAGCTCTGAGTTGGGTGGCGGAGACAGCTGTGCAAGGCTACTTCACAAGTGTGGAGGTAGGAAAGGGCAGTGCTGACCCTGTCTGCTCAAAGCACACATTCCCTCACCTCAGTCAGGGCACACAGCAGTCACAGCTCCATTGTGTGTGAGCAGGACACTGAACACAGGGCACTTTCCAGTGCTCTGCTCAGAAAAAGAATGAAGAAATCTGATAAAAGGGC
>WHYT01016628.1:387467-409047 GCA_009806455.1 Tetrax tetrax | reverse complement strand
GGATTCCTCAGCGCTGAAACCCTTGCTGCAAACATAAACAATGCAAAAGTCCCTACTCCAGCAGTGGATCACAGCAGATAGCAACTGCAACCATCAGCAAACATGTTTCAAACCTACCTGGTTAACGGAAAGTGAAATAGTATTTTACCTGATCCAGTTTGCTTCTCTAGAGGAAAGGAGTCCACCAGCTGAAACAGCAAGTTCTTGCAGTCATTATAGTAGCACTTCTCTCTTTGAGGGCAACATACTAGTTTTTAACATCATATTCAAGCAATCCCTGACTGTCAGAGTGGAACCAGGGCACTGCTGCTTCTGGATATTGATATTCAAAGACAACGGCTTCTCTAATCCTTCAGCTAAAAGGAAAAGAACAGTGACCAGAACCGAAGAAAGCAGGCAGTGGTTCCCTACCCCAGTAGTAAATGTGAAACTAACTCCCAAGGAAACCGCTTTCGTGGTTTTTTTGTGGTTTTTTTTTTTTTTGACTCTCCCCATTCATGAACCCCTTGCCCCAACGATAACCCAGGAAAACAAGGGACAAACAACTGATGTCATCTGACTTGTGCAAGGCATTTGACACTGTCCCGCATGACATCCTTTTCTCTAAACTAGAGCAACATGGGTTTGATGGATGGACCACTCAGTGGATAAGGAATTGGCTGGATGGCCACACTCAAAGAGGTGTCTGGGTGAGGACTGGTGACGAGTGGTGTCCCTTAGGGGCTGGTATTGGGGCCAGCTCTGTTTAACATCTTTGTCAGTGACAAGGACAGTGGGATTTAGCGCACCCTCAGCAAGTTCGCTGACCACACCAAGCTGCGTGATGCAGTCAACACATATCTGCTGGAGGGAAGGGATGTAATCCCCGGGGGACATGGACAGGCTGGAGAGGTGAGCCTGTGCCAACCTCCTGAAGTTCAACCAGGCCAAGTGCAAGGTCCTGCACATTGGTTGGGGCAATCCTAGGTACAAATACAGGCTGAGAGGAGAATGGATGACACCAGCCCTGAGGAGAAAGACTTAGGTGTGCTAGTGAATGAGAAGCTCAACATGAGCCAGCAGTGCATACTTGCAGCCCAGAAAGCCAACCCCATCCTGGGCTGCATCAAGAGGAGTGTGACCAGCAGGTCGAGGGAGGTGATTCTCTCCCACTACTGTGCTCTGGTGAGACCCCACCTGGAGTACTGTGTCCAGTTCTGGAGCCCCCAACATCAGAAGGACCTGGACCTGTTGGAGTGAGTCCAGAGGAGGCCACAGAAATGATCAGAGGGCTGGAGCACCTCTCCTGTGAGGAAAGGCTGAGAGAGTTGGGGTTGTTCAGCCTGGAAAAGAGAAGGCTCCTGGAAGACCTTATAGTGGCCTTCCAGTACCTAAAGTGGGCCTACAGGAAAGACAAGGAAAAACTCTTCAGCAGGGTCTGTTGTAACAGGACAAGGTTTAACGGTTTTAAAATAGATTCAGATTAAACATTAGGAAAAGATTTTTTTACAATGAGAGCAGTGAAACACTGGCACAGGTTGCCCGGAGAGGTGCTGGATGCCCATCCCTGTAAACATTCAAGGCCCTGAGCAACCTGATCTGGCTGGAAATGTCCCTGCTCCTTGGAGGGGGGTTGGACTAGATGGCCTTTAAAGGTCCCTTCCAACCCAAACCATTCTAGGATTCTAAAACAGTAAGAGAGAGGGAGAAAAAAAAAAACACTGATGAAGCTAGGCTGTTAATGCAGTAGTCCATGGACAGACCGAAGGTCGTGGCTGATGGAGGCCACTCCATCACTTCAGGACCGTCACCCCACTGGCTCTGAGCTGCTCTTCTTTCAAATCCTTGGAAGAGGAATTGAGACGCAAAGGAAAAGGAGATGGTTCTGGTAGGATAAGAGGATGCATGGGGTAACGTGCAAAGCCTTTGGTGTAAGTAAGGAGGACAAGCCTCCCCAAGCTCTGAGTTGGGTGGTGGAGATAGCTGTGCAAGGCTACTTCACAAGCGTGGAGGTAGGAAAGGGCAGTGCTGACCCTGTCTGCTCAAAGCATACATTCCCTCACCTCAGTCAGGGCACACAGCAGTCACAGCTCCATTGTGTGTGAGCAGGACACTGAACACAGGGCACTTTCCAGTGCTCTGCTCAGAAAAAGAATGAAGAAATCTGATAAAAGGGCAGGAAAAAAAAGCCATGCAAATAATGCAAAAAGCCAGAAGACTTCACATTTTAGCAAGAGGCTTACATGGGCAGACGGGCATGTGATGGCACCTTCTAACACACCTCTGTGACATGGGCGGTGCTGGGATGAGAAAACCGCATGTGTGGGCAAAGGTGACACTAAGCTGAGAAGAGTTAAGCAGGAGCAACGTCTCCTGCACATTTCCAAGAAGGCGCACAGGCAAGAAAAGAAGCTGTTTGGGAATTCAGTGTCATTTTCAGTTTGGCTTTTATTTTCATTGACTTCAACAACAAGGTGTTCCAAACACACACAAGGTCCTGGTGGAGGCAACACTGTCATTGCTACAAGCATTGGCAGATTCTCAGCTCAATTAACCCATATGCTTTGATGTATCAAAACAACACAAAACAAACAAACAAAAAAAAATCACAGCTCTACAGGAGGGTAAAAGCTACAGCAGTTCAAACTCACTTGAAGATTCCAGTTATACAGAAGTGGGCTCCATAGTGGTATACAGTAGAAAGGTTTTCACAGCATATATTTTAATCATTAGTGATGCAGCAGAAAAGCTTCATCTCACTGCTGAGTTGAAAAGCAGATACTGAATTTCTTGCACCCAGCCCCTGGGCGCAGCGTTAACTGCATTAACCTTTATAGTCAGAAGCTTCCTAGTTCCTAAAATGACGATATGTTTGCATCAATATCTGTACAATACTGAAGCAGCTCAGAAGGATTACACAATGGAGATGCAAAACCTTGGAGGCGAGAAGGGCACAATCTAATTCACCTCCAGAAATCTGCAAAGAACCCGCACTAACACTTTCCCCACGCTAACGCTGCCCCATTGAATTAATTCTTGCATCAAGAGCAGGATGACTCACTTCCTTCGTAGCATATAGAAAAAAAAAAAACAAAAACAAACAACCAAAAACCAGACATAGTAAGTTTTCACACTGAGCTCGTTAAATACTTTGAAATCTAGGACGCTGCTCTTTGAAGTGTTACAAAAAAAAAATTATAAAACAGGCTATCAGTACCTGCCCCCTCCCCCCTCAACTGCAGAGTAACACAGGAATCTCAGTATGAAAAATACAAATACATTTGTCCAGTGATGAGGCATTTGTTACAAGGTATACTGTAAGCGTTCTGCATAAAAACAATAATTAAAAAACCTGAAAAACAAACAATTTCTCATTGTGGTTCTGTCAGACCCAGTAGCCCAAAAAGAAATAAAAATTGGTATATTATGCTGTAGGAAACAAAAATTACACATACAAAAAATATTTATATACACACACTTTACAGGGTAACCATCTTGTATTGCCATTTAGAGCTATCCAAAATAGGCTTGCACAGTTACCGAAAGGCAGTCTTTGAATGCAACATAAACCTGGCACAACAGACAGCTGGAGGAGGATGCTAACAATACCGGACTTGAATGAAATACGTGGCACACAGCAGGGACCAGACAACAGCCACTGCATTGAAACAAGACTATTTGGTTGTAGCAAGGTAGGATGACACTTAAGCTGCTTTTTTAATCTTTCCCCAACGAAAAAAAAAAAAAAAAAAAAGGTCACCGTTACTGTTAAGACGACCAAGCCAGTTTGAAAGCAGCTGTGCTGAGCTGAGCTCCTCAGTTTAGGTTTGGTTTGTATATGTTAAAGTCTCACTACCTTGGCCAGTATAAGTGTGAAAACATGCACTCTGTTCAGCTACTTGCCCCCAGGATCACTGGCAGTCAGAGGAAATGCCTCAGAGCACAGTTGCTGTAGAACCAATAATGAAAAAGAACTAGAGATAAAAAACAATTTCTCATGTAAACATGAACTTTTTGCAGTAGCAACACTCATTACCAGGAACTGGTCCTCGGCCCAAGGCAGCTGGAAATTTGGTTTTTTTACTCTCCACTTCTAGTTGCTCATCCCTTAGTCTATAGCCACCAGCAAAAAACCACAACAGGCTCCAGCCTATTACAGATAAATCTAAAGATGATTCTGCTTTACCTGGTAGGAAACCAATCTAGCATGTTCTAAATAAAAGATTGTCTGGGTTTAGGATAGCTGAAGCCCTACAAATCAGTGTGCAGCTCTCAGTTGGTCCTCTGTTCAACTGGAGGCTAGGCAGGCAAATCCTTATGTTAAACTAACCAGGCTGCATATGTGGCGAAGCCTAATTCTCTAGCTTAAATGTCAGTAGTGATACAGAACGGCTAAAGGTTGGGTGGGAGACAGAAATCAAGAGTGACCAATGGCAGTATTTGCATTTATATCCTGAAGCAGGCAAACCAGGACATGCACATGAATGTAAATTCAGAACGAGAAGAGACAGCAGGTTTGGTTTTTCCCAGAGAAGGCGAGGGAAAAAGGAAAAAGTGGGTTGCAGGTGGCCATAAGCGCTGGCCTGCCCAGCAAAGTGCATGTGCTGTCTCCGCTGGAGAATATTACACACGAACAGAGCACTCAGCTCCGTGGAAAGAGGCTGTTTAAGTGCAACGTTCAGCAGACTGATTCCCATTTATTTTTCAGATGAACTGCTAGTTCAGGGTTTGGTGGCCTTAGGCTTTTGGTTTCAGAGTTGGGTTTTTTTTTTTTTTGTCTTTTAAAAAAATTATTTTAACCTTCCTGCTTTTTAAAGCAGGATCGCTGGACGAGAGAGACAAATCTGCAGGTCAGGACACCCACAAGGTGTATGAGGATTCAGAAGTCAAGAAAAGAAGCCCTCTCCCCAAAGGAAAACATGAAACAAGAACGACGCCTTCTCAAGAAGGTCAACGGCTTTCAAGGAAATACCACCCGCCTTCCCCCTTCGCTCAGCTCTTCCCCTTGCAAGAGCTGGGGTGGAGGTTGCGGTCCAGGAGTACGACCTAGACAGCATCAAGGGCATAACCTAACATGAGTGAGCAAGAAGGTTCCCTCCGCCCTTCGTCCAGGGGTGCAGTACCAAGCAGAAGGAAGACAAATGAAGGGCTGAGCAGTTTGTGGCTGAGGCGGGGTGGAGCAGGGTTCTGAGGGACTCACTCCCCTTCCTCCTTGATACGTTGCTGTTTGTTGCGCCGGGCATCCATGTCGAAGTTGAAGTCGTTCCACTCGTCGCGGGGCGGGAAGGAAATGGTCTGCCGGAGCGTGAAGCGGACCGCATCAATGACTCGCTCCCCCCGGGTTTCGCTGGAGCCCACGCTGACGGTGGAGGCGCCGCTGGGGGTACGCAGGAGGTGGGGAGGGGAGGAGAAGTCATGGAGCTGCCGATGGTCCAGGATACCCTTCCAGATGGCATGGCGGAACTGCTCCGGAATCTTGAGGCTCACCAGATCCTACAAGGCAAGGAGGAAGGTTTAACAGGGCAACCTCTGGGCTCCAGGAGTAGAAGCAGCCTCTGGGCCACCCTGCCTATTAACTCATAAAGCTACTAAAATCCAGGGGGTCATGATGCTCTGTAAAAGATAAACCACTAATCCTGAAGGTGGTGGTTCACTTCTGAAGAAGCACGTGCAGCCATGAGGCAGCAAGGACTAATGACACAAAGTCTTTTTTGAAGTTACACAAAACACACATTCATACATAAGATATGGTGACCTACAGCTAGATGTTTAAGTGGACTGCAAGGCCTCCAAGACAACTTCAGGGAGATCTGCTGGTTGTCTATAGTGGGGGATGCTGGGCTGCAGAAGTTCAATGGCTTTGAGAACTTCTGTGTTTACTTCAGAGCCTGCAGAATGATTTTAGAATCAAAGTCTGAACTCCAGTATTTGAAGCCCTGGGTCTGTCTCTGTAGGAACTGCCTTAATTGCTTGAACACAATCAAAATTTAAGAACAGAAACCTAACCTTAGAGAATTTGGACTTTGAGGCCCCATCATCTCTGCGCAGGTACACTACCTGAGGGTAGCCTTACCTAACTGTGGGAAATGTGATATTAGCTTCTGAAAAAATTAGCAACCAGATTCAGTTAATTTGAGTCAGCTTTTCTAATAAGAGCAGCAGCAGAAGGAAGGCAGCTTGGGCTAGGAAGCAAAAGCACCACAGCCTTGCAAAGTCTGGGGGCAATAAACAGGATGGCCAGCTCTGAGGAGGGCCATGGCACAGGAGAGGAAGCAGCAACCCTGCAGCAAAAGCCATGCAAGAGAAAAAAAACAAACCATGGCTGAGATGCCAGTGGCAAGGGAAGATTGTTAAGGTAAGGCCAGAAAACAGAAGCAGGGAGTGAAAAACGCAGACCACTTCTGGACAGCCTACTTGCCTGCAGGCGAGTCAGGTGTTTCAGAGCAGTGTTAACTGAAACCAAGCCTTGCAGAATTAACAGGCACATGGGCTGGGGCCACTTCGGGGGCTACAAGGGACACTTGTGGGGAGACACTCTTTCTCTGTGCCAGGCAAGGCAGTTACCGTGCTGGCCCCAAGTCCAGCCTGTCTTCACCTCACAATAAGTCTTCTCTGTGTGCAACAGCCTTAAGTCAAACTAACCATGTAAAAATAAAAAATACTGAGTCTGGATTTCTGACCCATTTCTAGAGCAGGGCCAAGAGTGCAAACAAAGGAAATGGTGAGGAGTTACTTACATCCATGGAGTAATGCTCAATCTGATAGATGGTGGTCAGCCCCTGGGTCGTGAAATAATCCACACAGGATGAGCAGCCCAACCTCGCTAAGAAGCTGCAGAGGAGGAAGGAAGGAAGGAGAGAGAAAAAAGGATCACCCTGGCTGCAACAGCCCAAACCACAGAAAAACCAAACACTCAGCCAACCTGCAGCAACAGGAAACAAAGCTTTCACCCTTGGCTTGACCTTCTCCAAGACATCCCAGGCCAGCAAGCCACACTGCTGCCACATCAAACAAAGGAGGGAGTCCTTCAGCTTGGATCCTAGCAGACAACCCTCATGGCAGCACCTTGCCTTAGTCAAGAGCCAGTGCTGCACAGCCTGGATCTTGGGGCAGGAAGGCTCACGTGGACCCTCCTGCCAGGTCACTTCACCCAGAAGGCGGCTGAGCCCAGGGCAGCCTCCTGCATGGATAGAGGGCTTCAGCAAGGCGGTGGGTCCGGGGCTCAGACACATCATGCACACAAAGTACTTCAAATCAGCACCTTCCTCCCTAAGCATAAAGGATTCCTCCTTTATGGGCAGCATCTTTCAACCTGTTTGACCTCACAGAGGGCAGAGGGGCTTCTGACCCCAGCCATGGCTTGTCGAGTGGCCAGGGGAAAAGAAAAAAAAAAAAAAAAAGCAATGTTTGCAAGACTGCCTGGCACCCTCAGCTCCACCAGTGCAACAAATGCTGCATCTCTCTGCTTTCTTGCAGTCCTAACGTCCCTGTTTTTCTCGGCTGCCCAGAGGTAGGAGTTTGAGGCTTGGTGCCCAGAGGGTGCCAGTCCCAGCACTGCCAAGACCCACTGGGATCCAGTGCTCCAGGAGAACGGGTCAAGGGACCTGGCAGGACCCTTCAGGCTCCCAACATGAGGCCTCCACTCCCTGTGGGTGGGAAAAGTGTGCCAGGCAGCCTGCTCCTGCTCACCTGACGATGCTGCAGTCTGTGGGGTACGGAGGAGGGGGGGTGCAGTGGGACGTTGAAGGCATGGAGAGGGGAGGAGGCAGCGCCTGCGTGGGGCTGAGGCCATTCATGTCACCGGTCATGGCCATGTGGGTGCCCATCATGGGAACTGGAGGAGAGAAGGAGGAGGAGCACATTGTTACCCAGGCATCCCCGGACCCTCGCATTGCCCCCAGCACAGCACCCGCAGCCAAAGCAGCCTTAAATCCCCTGCAAAGCCCCGCAATGGAGTGAGCTCAAAGGGAATTTCAGACAGGGCCTCAATGGCCGCACAAGGACCAGATGACAGACAGTCATCAGGACCTCTGCCCTCACTGGAACAACTGTCAGCAGCGCCGCCATCGCCGCGTCACCTTCCCTTACAAACAGGCTCAGTGGAAACCTAAGCAAGCCGCGGGCATCTCGGCTTTCCCTGCTGAGGGAGAGGAGCAGGACAGAGCCAGTGGAGTAACCCAATACAGAAGCCAAACAGCTTTGTTTTCAGAGATACCAAGAGCACCCAAAGGGGATCAGCAACAGGTGTGGGCAAGAGGCCAGCACTTTTGAAATAAATAAAAAAAAAACAAAACAAAACAAAAAAAACCAACAACCAAACTCAGCCCCCAGAACCATGTCTGTCATCCTGGATTTACAGGGCTGCTGGGCACTCTTCAGCAGCCAGGAGGAAGCACATTACAGAGCTGCGAGATGCAGATATTTCCTTTAAAACTAAGAAGTCTCGTAATTGCAAGTGGTGGCAAACTTTTTGCCCTCGGTTCATCTCCTCTGCTGGGAAAGGAAGAAGAAACAAGTATTGAAAGACAGGTGCCAGTGCAGCCAGCCAGGTCCACAGCAAGAGGTAGCTCTGTTCACCCCTGTGAGGCTCAGAGCAGGATGCTGAAGCCTGGAGAAGGCAGGTGACTTGCCCCATGGCACAGCAGGGAGCAATATTGGTTCTGCAGGTTCCCAGCCCTGCTCCCACGAATGACTCCAGGCTCCCCAGACTAACGCTTACCACTTGGAGATGCCAAGTCTCCTTGCCCAGACTAGCGGGGAGCACGCACAGAGCAGGAGAAGAAATGAGCAAAGGTTTCTTACTGTTGGTTCCCATGCCGTCGGGGATGGTGGTTGGGGTCAGGGCATTGCGCTGCTGGGGGTTAATTAGCTGGCTGACGGAGGGCAGCTTGTTCATGCTGTTCATTTTGTTGAGCGGTGGAGAGTTGGAGCCATAGGATGACTGTGACTGCATGGAGGTCCTACAAACCAAGGAGATGTTAGGACAGGAATCACTGCATTTGGTTGTTGAGAGCATACATCCAAGGGGCTATGTTTTTCTGTTTGTGGCAGTGGTGAGCTACTGAGAAATCACTGACACCATGGGAGCATTGCTGATAAAGATCATTGGAGAATCTGCCAAGAGGAAATAAGAAGTTTCACAGATATTCTGGGCATTTAAAAAACAGTGAAATACTGACAAAGGAAAGCTTCACTTTCGGTTGAAATTTTTTATTTAAGGAAAAGTTTCTCCTAAAGTTTTTCAGTTAAAAAGAACATCTACAAAGCCAGCAAACAGCTACCAAAACTTGAAAACAATATTTTTAAGGTAAGCTCTCCTTCTGTGCAAAGGCTTGTTCGTAAGAACAAGAGCTGAGGAAGCTACCTCAAACCATCCTAACTACCCCTAAAACCTGACTGCAGAAACAATTTTCAGATCCGATCACACTCACTCAGGTTTCTCCGAAATTCCTAGTTATTAATATAATTGGGTTGTTATCAGGTGTATATAGAAGAGCCAGAGGCTTTTAGCCCAAGATGAGCTTCATACACCTTATAGACCACTATGGAGATGGTCAGAGCTGCCTGGGACGCCGACATCCAGCTTTTGCTGGTGTTAAGGAGGTATCCAAACCCTGCAGGCTGCTTGCAAAGAGTATCAGATTCCTACTACCACTTGACAACAGCACTAGCCTCTCTCAAGTCCAGACAGCCCCAAACTCCATCCAGCACTATCCATGAACCGGGCCAGAGAGCCTTGCTGGCAAGTTCCCCCCTGCCCAGCCCTGAGGGTCCCAGCTGCAATCCTGCCTCGTAAGCGATCCGGAGTGCAAAGACTAGACCGCTTCTGAACAGCAGCCCAGTTCCCAGATCAAGTTACGGCTGCGGCATCCCGTCTGGAGTGGGGTCTTATTTGAGATATGCAGAAAATGATCATTAAAGCACGTCCAACAGCGCAATTGGCAGAGCATTGCTGTGCCACAAGAGAGCAGGTTTTTCTTTCTCTGACACCAGGGGCATTTGGAAGACTGGGAAAGAGTGCTGGGAAAGCGGTCATGCTTCCCAAACACAACATACCCTCGCAAGCTGTGCTTACCCAACAGAGCAGAGGTCACCTGGCACTCATTCGGCCATATCACGGTGACCCCGTGGTAAATGTGCAGGGGCACATTCCCATCTTATTTCCCACTGGGAAACTTGTTTGTCTGGGTATAGCTGGTTACACCAATTCCTGGGAACTGGCTTTACTTCTATGCAAAGAAAATAGTTATTACTTCAAATAGGCGAAGTGTAAAGGAAAGAAAAGGCTTATTCCTAGATAATTTATTAAAACCTTCAGCACTCAAGGTCAAGTTTCATACAATTACATTGTCTCCAGCTTCCTGCACTTTTAAGACTTGCAGTGTTGGGTGGAGAAAACATCTATGCTAACAGGCTAGAGTATGTAAGGCCCTGGAGAAATGTTACCTAATTACAGAATTACAGGAGGTACAGAAGGGTGTGAACTGTCCTTTGGCAGTGAAGATACAGGACAAGATCCAGCAAACTTCATAGACTCAAGGAAGTGGAAAGCACAAGAAGCTTCACAAATTAATATTAACGATGGCAGCAACTCCCAAGGGGAAGTGAAACTGAGCCATGAAGTTCAGACCCAACTTTTCAGGGTGAAGGGAATGATTCAGATCTGAGGTTTCAATTCACCAATTATAAGTTGAAGCCAGCCATGAAATGCAAGTCAGGTTCACACCATCCTTAACCTAAGAGGCTTCTGGATTTAGGACCAAAATTAGTATTTCTATTTTACAGGTTCGGGCACCTATCCTAAGTGAGCTTCAGCTGAAATGAATACATACCTGAGTAGTCTCTTAGGGCAAAATCTACATGATATACAAGTGAGGAGGTCACACTGACATTCCAAATCGATTCAACAAAAACTTCCCAAAAAAGATTTAGTTGCATTGTTTAAACTCAGGACAGATTTTACTCAAAGAGCTCACGAGTAGAAACTTTTTTTTTTTTTTAAAGAATGCCTGTTGCTACAAAACAATTCTCCAAGGAGGTCAGTAGTGGGCCTAGCTTTGCCCTCTCTGCCACCAACCGTGATCTCAGCAAAGCTGGTTACAAGTCTACAAAATACTTTGGGAATAAAAATGAAAAAGAAGCAAGCAAACACAAGCCAACCAAAAGCACCCTACACTATACAAAGCAAATGCACACTTTAACATATAGCTTAAAGACTCTATTCTTATCTCATTCATACTTGTAAGAATCATGATTAAGACAATCAAGCTCAAGTAAATAAAACAGGAAGCAAAAGTATTCTTCATCTTACCCATACTTGTTTCAACTAAAGTATTCCAGCACATGAGCAGATGTGTAAAAGGTCTAGAGAAAACCGTCTAGCCAAAGAAAAGTCCCAAGATAAACCAAGATGCAAAATTTTATTGAAAATTAATGTCACACATCAATATAGCAACAGCCTCAGAAACACAAGAAAATGTTTTTTGTATTAAACACACAGACTACAGGGTGTTTGAGGATTCATTTACAATATATATTGCTTTCTTCTCAATTTTTTTTTTTTAAACAGGTATTATAAGAATGTCATGCACAGTGATTTTCATTAAAATAATACTATGTCTTGAGAAAGATTAGGATTAGAGCATTAACATTTCTTTGATATCAATGCCAATGAAACGCATTTTAATATCAAGGTATAAGGACTTCAATTAAGAGACTATTATACTTCTTGGAACAGTCTGATACGAAAGGCACTGAGTCACATTCTGCAACTGATTTTTCTCTCTTGAAGAGGCTATGTAATTATTTATCCAATAACATTTGTAGTTATGCAAGCTCATATGAGGGCAATCACCTCTCACGCTTCAAGGCATATACTGATCATCTCAAGAGGTCAGGAAGGAACTTCCTTCTCCCACATATGAAGCACAGTTCAGTTCACAGGTTACCTTGTATAATTCTGCACTTTCCCAGCTCACTGGATATCAGCCCTTCACCAGAGATAGGAAACTGCTTGGATAGACCAATTACCTGATTCCATAGACAAATCCTAGAGTCCTCATTCACATTAGATGAGCACACTACCCTCGAGGCAGCCTTAATGCAAATGACATCAAAGGTTCATTAAGTGCAAGAACAGGGCAGCTCAGGCTCAGAGAATTTAAGATTTCACCCAAGTCCCCGTGCCTATAGTTTGCTATCCCTGAAGCTAGACTACAGCTAGTCACAACTCACAAAAAGACCCAAGTGGAATTAAAGCTGTCCAGTTCTGGGCCTGCCTTTCCTTACAGCGGCCACAGCAAGCGCAGCAAGGATTACATCCCAAGTTCACACATGGTCAATGTGCCCATTGGCGACATTTTTTTTCAAGTAAGGTTGCCCACTGGGCTGTATAACCCTGAGATGTCACTGATGTAGACTAATAATGGCACAGAAGTAACACAGGTGATGTTCAGTTGTACTTGTCCACTTTGAAGGCCCATGAAGGGGGACTGAAAAGCAGAGAGGTGTCCTTGTTCTCCACATCTCAAACAGTTGCGACTCTAAAGCAAGCAATAGTGCAACTTTTCAACCACACAAGTGGTTTGTAGGCTTGGTAACCAACTGGGAGCAGGGAAAGAAGCCCTGATGGTGACTAGGCAGACAGCAACCACAGCACAGGGACAAGGGTGGAGATAATGACTCCCCTTAGGTTTCAGGCACAGGAATTTCCCAAGGCTGACAATGGATGCAATCTGCTCTCCAGGGAATGGAGTGGTAATACAGGGAGTGGATGTACATCAACTAGTCGACATAGATTGATATGATCTGACTGATAAGGCCCAGTTAGTCCACTTGGCTATTCCTTGAAAGGAAAAGTCTTACTTTCCTGAAGCCGCAGAGATGACAAAGAAGCAACCAAAAGACTGCTGGGAAAAAGTTTTCTTTTATCTGAGAGGACAGATCAAGAAGCAACTCCGGTTGCTCCCAGCTCCAGGTTATTTAATATAAAAATAAAATGCACTTCCAAGATAATCACCTTGTAGCTGAAGAGCAAATCAAGTCACCAAGGATGACAAAAGTCCTCCTTTTACAAGTTAAGAGGATGAATTCAAAAGTCCAGAGGACAGTGGGGTCCAAATAAATTATATTGTTGTTTGGTGGAAGTCCCAGGTGCTGTTATTGCCCATCATGGTACAAGATATTTCCTACAGGTCAGACCAGACAAGGAACTGGAAAATGAGCTGGAATCTCCCAGTGGGAGCAGTGGATGCCTCTATCTTCTGGTGAGCGGCCACCTCAGACCTGCCCTGGCGCAGAGCTCTTGATACAGATTAGTGTGTACCTATCCCAGTATTTCTGTATTGCTATCCGCAATCAGAAAAGACCAAGATCCAGGAATGAAGCCACATTGGAAGGACAGTGCCAAGCATAATCCTGCATCTGGGCTGCATTTGCAGTTCAGATTCTCGGCTCTTACAGGGAAAGAAATAGTATTGCCTTTCTTCTCCTAGAGAAAGAGTCACAGAGCAATAGTTACCTGCTTTGTGGTCTCAAAGTACTCCCTGGAGTTTCCAGACAAAGTAAAGAGGCACTTGATTTGGTTAGGTCTACACAAGGAACAATGGTAGAGCTGCAACTGTAAGAAACAGTCACTTCTAGTGTTTAATTAGCTATTATTTATACTTAATCACAGTTTTCAGGGCTCTTCTCCATCAGCCCTCCCCCACATTGCTACGGTAGAAGAAGTCTTGCTAAGACAATGAAGGTAATATCCAGAGATGGGATATGGCTCTCAGGAGATGTTAGTACGAGTCATCACCTGCTCAGATCACAACTCTGCTGCCTGAAAGCAGATGATGTGATGTTTAGAGATAAGAGTCTTCTCCCAATGCATCAGGCTTTTTTCCTTGGTGGGTGGCCAGGATGCCCGCTCTTCATTTGGGAAGGCATCTTCTCTTCAGGCTGCCTAACCACAGGTGTATCAGAGTTGGGTATGCACCTGCCCCAAATAAATCCAGCACTGACTGTGCTGCAGGCACACAGGTCCCCATCAGTACTGATCAAGTCCCTTGTGTTTCTCAGGGGCAGCTGATCACTTGTATTTGCATCCCAGGTCTGCTTCCCAGCCACCACCGATCTGGGTAGATGCCAGCCCACAGGGAGCACCGTTCCTGGTGTACCTTCAGTAACTTCTTCACATTTCTATTTCCTGCAGCCATGAACATTGGAGGGTTCCTCAGGAGAGATGCCACTGCCTGAGAGTGTGGGTTGAAGGACACTTGTCTATCAACATTGGGGGCTATTCTTCATGTAAGGATGTTTGAGCACCTCTTGGTGGGGAAAGCCACAGCAGGTGTCATGCCTACCCTTGTCACCAGTACCTGCACCTAGCACCATGCTCAGCAATGCCAGGTTGATTCCACGGCATATTACTTGCCTGTTGATTGTTCCTCCTTGTGCTGGTCTGGGCCCGACCCTTAAAAATGAAGTTTTCAAAGGGTTCAAATCCACCTTGTTAAGCCCCATACAAACAGAGGTAGAGTTTGAATACAAGCACTGTGAGTATTTACAAGTCCTTGCTGAGAAATGGCCTTGTGGACAGGAATTGCTAAGCCAGGACACAGTTTATGGAAACAATAAGCAAAAGCAAAGGCCATTGGTTGTAGAATTAATGGACAAGGTGGCATGGTCTGAGATCACTTAGCTGAGTCAACCGCAACATATGCTGGCACCGCTTTCCTTTGAACTGTGATGTTTGTAGTGATAGGGCAAAACATAGCATGGTTGATACTCTAATGCAACATCTAGTAACTGCTGAACGTCTACAAGGAAAAGGCCAAGCTGTGACCCCTTTTCACAGGCAGGGCAATGAGCAGTTTTGGACACTCTGCCCTTTATACTCTCAGCTGCAAAGGGACAGGAACTGTCCCTTAGGCACTGGGCACACATGGATATCATCACACAGAAAGACTCCAGCCTCACATTCACCTTGTGCAGCTCAGCCCACAGAATCAGGAGGGACCTTTCTGAGTTCAGCAAAGCTGGATTAATGCCAGTGGTGCTGGTGTAAAGTCGAAGTTACCCAGTCTTCCATCAATTTTGATGTATTTTAGATCAGACCCTTCATGATTAGAAATAAGGAGAAACAATTCATGATGCCATTATTGGGCATTTCTACAGGAAAAAGAAAGATTTCTTACCAGTGCCAATTGATATAATTACTACCTCCCTCTGTCCAGCAGTACAAATACTTCAGCTATTTGTGCTATTACTGCATGACCAGCATTAAAACAGCCCAAATTGACTATCACAGACTGTTTAAGCACACCCAACCCTCTCCCACCTCCCACCCCCCAACCCATGAACACTGTTTTAACTTAAACAAGACAAGAGGCATTTTAAAATTGAGGCCTGCTCAGAGAAACCCTGCCAAGTTTCACAAATACAGAAGTAAGAGTATCAACAAGTTACAAAAACAGGAAGAAAACGTTACATCAAGACAGACAACACTGTGGTTCCCGACCTCCCAATGCTACGGGCTACAGCAGAGAGGTCTGTAGAAGTGTCTATTGTTTTTGCAAAGTTTGAGTCCCTTCAGGAGATTACTCTCGCTATTTCCTCAGTTGCTACCAGGCTGTGTATTTGCCCCACTGTTCCTAGTCCTGCCAGCTAGGCAAAGCAACCCCGCCAGCTCGGTTTATGGATATACTGATGGGTTTGGGGGGCTGGAATGTTTTAGGATGGCATCAGTCTGTTTGGGAGGGTCTCTCCTTGAGTCCGTGAGTTCACTCCTGAAGCATGCCGAAAAGAGACTGTAGAGAAGGAACCAGAGAAAAGAAAAAGATGAATGTACAGAAGCCTTCACCAGCCACCATGAGAGAAACAGTCACTTTCCACCTTCATGATCACAGTACGGGCTTGAAGGAGGGGAAAAGCAGATGTCCTAGCTCCCACAGTGAGAGTATGAGACAGGGAGATTTAGAAAGCTAGAAAGCCGCAGGTACAAGTGAATGCTTGGCAAGGAAGAGAAAACAACTAGTTGACAGGGAAATCTAATTTCTGCTGTCCAGTCTCTTGGGTGCAAGTGGTGCTGCAATACTGTTCCCAGCAACATATGAGAAAACAGCACTCAAAGGGGAAAAGGAGACAAGCGGCTTCTATTGAACCCACTTCAAATTTAAAAAAAAGAAGCTGCTGCTAGGGAGAGAGGATGGTGCCTACTGTGAAAGGGCTGTATTGATTACATCTTCAGCAGAGCTGGGGCACCCTCTGCACTAAAGCCGAGGGGTCCCTGGGGCTGCCAGCTGATGCGGAGACAGCAAAGAAAATGCAGCACATCTTCATATACCTAATCCCTTACTTTTTCTTGCTTATTTTCATCTTGGCAGTTTTCTAGTGAGACACTAGATCCAAGTGCCTGAAGTTCACAATGCACGCAAGCACAGCATTACAAAACCAAACCATGCAAAAATCGACTATTAAACTTCCACACCAAAATTGAAAATAACTAGGTGGAAACACGAAGAAAACCTTCCCCACCAGCCCCCTCCCTGCAACAGCAATTGCCAGGATCCTGGCAGCTCCTGTCTTAGCTGGGGCACTCCAGGCACCGGATAGCTCTGCTCTGTCATACCTCACTTGCAAGGTTAATTCCCTCTCATTTGGATAATGAGCTGTGCTGCTCACTAGACTGAATGGCAGGCAGTGGGTTGGTTGCTGACAGGAGAGTAACATTAATCGGGATAGAAGACCCAGCTGGGACACGAAAGAGCTCTTGGTAGCCATTGGAAGACTTTATGAAATCCTTTCAGGCACACTATGGCCAATTCAAAGACACTGTTCTGAAAACAGTGCTCAACAGGGTGAAGCCCACCATGGGAAATTTTGCTGAATATGAAAAAGTTCTTTCCAGTGAAACTCTTGGAGACTGTGCAGATACTACTTGGGAACATTAACAGAAAATGTATTTTACAGTAGAGTATTGAAGAAACTTTCCCTCCCCAAGAAGGCACTGGTCACCTCTTATCTCTGGCAGCAGGGATCTTCTGGCAAATCCATGTTTTAAACAGTGGTAGACCATGAAAAGGAAGTCTTCTACATAAATGTGTGTACTGCTGTTCAAATATGGTCCCCAGGATTTGGCAGTGAAAAATGAAGAGCAGAAACTGATGATGAAAAAAACTTCCCAACTATGATCATGAAGGTATTTGGCATAACTGTAAATAAGAGAAAACCATGCACAAAGAAGCAAACAGAGAGGAGATGAGACAGAGAAAGATTGTGGTCTGGCACAATGTGGAGCACTACAGTATTTTTTATCATCTTATGCGACTCAAAGCTTTCCGCTTGTCACCAGATTTGTTCTTTTTATTCCAGAACAGCAAGACAGTTGCATCTGCTGGCCTGCCAAAAGCAGTGCTTGTCTGTATGTGTACGAGAGCAATTATACAATTGTTTTCCAAAGTGACAGATTTATTTTTTTAAAACTATCTTTCACCATGATGATCTCATCCTTGCTTTTCCTGCTCTTAAATGAAGCTTTCCAAGTTGTAGGAAGTAAAAGGAAACTTCTACCCACACACCTAAAGAGCTTTTTTTTATGTTAGCCATTGCTCAGAAAAGCAAGCTAAAGAAATCAAGCAATTCCCCCATCAAAACTTGACTAAGGAGCACATATGGATGCAGATACATTTTCAGAATAAAGAGCCAAAGGCAACTCACAAACATTGCAGCCCCACAGATCCCTGCTAGGGCCTACAGCTTCCTACACATTCAAACCTGCTCACTGCATATGCACTTTCCTAGCTCCCAGTTTTTCATGCACTTTGAATGAAAGCAGAAAGCAAACAGACTGAGTTGTGAAAGTACATCTCTACTTATAAAGTGAAAGGCATTTTCTTTTAAAGCCAGAACAGACCCATAAAGGAGTCACTGTGCCTCTGAGCTTGGCCAGCCTGGTGAGGAGGCAGAAGCAGGACATCTCCCAGCAGCATACAGTTTGCTGAACCTGCTTGCACACAAGGTCGCTCTTACCCAAACCAGTTCCTGCGAAGCATCCTTTCTCCCTGTTCTCACATTGAGACCTGAAGCTCCTTTATAATTCCTTTTTTTTGGAGTGCAATTGTGTCTATGAGTCTTCTCAGCCTAAATGCCCCTTAGCCCTGAACACATTCCTTCAGAAATTAAATCATACCATGGACTATCAAGGAAAAAGCACCAGAGCCCAACTGCATCTAAGAAGCTATTGCTTGGACATGCATTTCAGCACATAGGGCCCTGCTTGATGGTAGGCTGTCAGTCGAGACAACTGCAGCAGCTCTGTACAAACACTGAAAGTTATTTTTCTCCCCCACTCCTGGCATCCTTAAAAGCTCTTAATCTTTCTCTCCAGTATCTGAGCACACTCAGCAGCTGAGAAAAATGAGTATACCACTGGACAAGTGCCAGGAGACATGCCAAAAGAAGTTTCATTAAATTAAATGGCTGGACTCATACACACTGGTCTTAAAGGTAACGCAGATATCAACCTCAGTTGCCAGGGACCCATACTATTGATACAGGAAGAATGAAAACAGTAATCATGGCAAAGCAATTGTCAGTATCAGTGAAAGCTGTCATCTGCTGCCATCCATTTCTGCTTACAAAATCATGTCTCAGCTGAAATAGCTGTAGTTCAGGTGAAGCTTTGAAGACATGCAGCCAATCACAGAAAGGCTGCGATGCCTAGCAGCTAGTAAATACAAGCTATAGTGTATACAAACAGTGCAGATGACTGATAAAAGTAAATAATGATAATGAGAACTTTAAGTGCCCTGAAAAAGAGTAGAGAGCCCCTGGATGCTCCAGCCATTCTGGCAGAAAGCTCTTTTAACACCTCCACAAACTCCAGCTGACACTGAAAACACACAGGTTGAAGTGTGAACACATGCAGAGATCTGGCTTGAAGCTGTGGTATTGCAGAAGTCCAGAGACAAGGCCAAGGCACTGAAATAAATCCCTACGGGCTCAAGTGGGACTTATGTGGTGCCTTGGCCTCATGCTAACCTCTGCAGAGGAATGAGTTATACCCACAGCCTCGACGCGTGAGCTTACCAGCAGGAACGCGTGAGATCCTAAGCACTACCGCTGGCGGCTACCTACAGACTGGGTGGCTATTTTCTGTCATCTGATACAGCAGGTGAAGCAGTGCACACGAATGACACCCTTACAGTCTGTCTGGGAAGTCGTTCTCTGACCCAGTCTCTGTAACTGCAAAGCTTTGGGAACGGAGGGGAAAATGGAAACCAGACACTTATTTGGCCCTTCTTCTTCCCATCCTCATGCCGCTTACGCCACCCAAAGTAATCCTGGCACAGCCCTGCCAGCTGAGTTCAGATAAGGACTACATCGGCCTTTCACATGCGCAATGTGGAGACAGTGACAAAATACAGCTTTTAAAAACACTTTAAAAGTGCGCACACAGGGTCCTTCTTCAAAGCACCCATTGGTCATAAAGCAATTCTTATGTGTTTCACTCTTTGCTCCTGACTTTCAGCTTCCATTTCTATAACTGACGAACCTATAGTATTTACATCCCACCAAGACACCAGCCCTCCAACAGCACCAGAGACATGCAGCAGTGGGATCCAAGCACTTGGCTGAGCCAGTGCTCACAGCTCTGTGTGCTCTTAACAAGATGCTTGAGTGGATACTCTGGAGAAGGTGTGGAGATGGCTCCACCGGCCAGATGAGAGAAGAGCACACCCTCCCTGCACTCCTCAGCTTGGGCACACACGCACAGTGTATTTCTATCTGCAGGCTGTTCAATAGCACTGCCTTGCTGTGCTGTGCCTTGGGCTCTGGCTGGAAGTCAGATACGAGGTGCTGAGCCTGTCCTCCTTCACCTTCCAAGGCCAAAAGCTGAATTGTCTGGGATGACAGACTAGAGAGGGACCTGGCAAGCAGTCAGGATGTGCACTTGGGGAAGGACAACTGCCTTGTTCCATTGCACAGGTCGTGAAATCTGGATCTCAAACTCAGAGTCTCTCAATTTCTGTTCCAGAAACTTGGCTTTAGCCAAACTCCCGGCATTGGTTTCTACCAGCTCTGACCAGGGGGTTAACAAGCAGCTATGCTGTTGGAAAGGATTTTGCCAACACAGTACTCTACGAGTGCTTGAGTCTCGGCTGAGCACCACATCCCTAAGAACAACTGTGCAGAAGCCTTCTGTGTCTCTCTCCTCTCTCCCCCTTCATGCTGTCCTCACTGCACAGGTCGCTGCAAGCACACTCATACTCACTGCTTCTGGAGCAAGTGCTGGTGCTGCTGCTGCTGCTGCTGCCGGTAGGTCTCAATCGTGTGCTGGGGAAGGTACTGCATGAGTTCCAGGGACTCTTTGATCTTTAGTAGCATTTCATACGTCTCCCGTCCCCTCACCTGGATCATGGGAAGAAGAAAGGAGGGAAAAGAAAAGCCTTAAAAGGACTGCATCTGTAGTGGCAGCCACCTTGGCGAGTTTTAGATAAAGTCATGTAAACAACCAGAGCAGGATGCAAATATTGTGTTTATATTTTATGCATATGTAATAAAACCACTAAGCCTTGTGCTAAAGGTACAGCAGATAATGTTGAAGAGCGATAATCTGACACTACAGCCTAATGAATGGGGTTGTCATCTGGCTCAATGTAAATCTACGCCAACCAAAAGCAATATTCCAATCTGTTAGAGTGTCTTTACTTGCCTCAGACGTAAGCGGATCTGGTGCTGAATCTTACATGCCTTGAGAAAAAAAAATTAATAGTTGAATTTGGATCTCCCTTCTCCTCTAAGCACAGTATTGTTTGTGATTTATCCAACTAAATGTGGCTCATATGGAAGCAGATAAATGGCCAATTACAGATACTTTTTGCTCTTTCTGATCCTACATTTAATGCAGGATATTTCACTTCTGTCACTCTACAATGATGGCAACAAAAGCCACAGAAATATCCACCTTTGTCAGCAAGACAACACTTGTTAGCTCTAGAGAAAGCTCAAATGCCGCAGACCCAGAAATTACAGAGGAGGAAACAAAGTTAGGTCTACAAAACAATATTTCCACCAGGACAGACAGATTCCTTTGAATATTTGCATATGCCTTGCGCAATCCACTCTCAGTCAGCAACTAATGGGATTTTAATTTTTTTTTTTCCTGGGAGTATGTATTTAAAATAGATAGCTCTGGAGATTAAAAAAAATTATAAATAAAAAATTCCACATCCTATCCTCATCCTTAGTTTTCTCTGAGGTCTACTTGAGCAGCTGACTTACTTCAAGGCACTGAGGAAGATACTAAACATACGATAAAAGCAAAGATAGAGAGAACTCACTGGCAAGTATAAGAGCTCATCATCTGGGGAACGTCTTTTTTTGATAGATGTCATCTGTATGCCATGAGTTCCTTGTCGAAAAGCTGGAAGAGAAACCCCAAAAGCATCCCATTAAAACAAAACAAGCCAACCAACCACAAAAGGAAGAAAAAGAAAAAAAGAGAGACATGAAGTGCATGGCCAACTCAAATCCGTAGTGCTCTGGAAGGGTCTCTGCCTGAGCCACTCCAGAACTGTGCTTGCAGCTCCTGGCTCCATAAGGTAGACACCAC
>WHYT01016628.1:355399-375663 GCA_009806455.1 Tetrax tetrax | reverse complement strand
GGATTTTAATTTTTTTTTTTTTTTTTTTCCTGGGAGTATGTATTTAAAATAGATAGCTCTGGAGATTAAAAAAAAAATTATAAATAAAAAATTCCACATCCTATCCTCATCCTTAGTTCTCTCTGAGGTCTACTTGAGCAGCTGACTTACTTCAAGGCACTGAGGAAGATACTAAACATACGATAAAAGCAAAGATAGAGAGAACTCACTGGCAAGTATAAGAGCTCATCATCTGGGGAACGTCTTTTTTTGATAGATGTCATCTGTATGCCATGAGTTCCTTGTCGAAAAGCTGGAAGAGAAACCCCAAAAGCATCCCATTAAAACAAAACAAGCCAACCAACCACAAAAGGATGAAAAAGAAAAAAAGAGAGACATGAAGTGCATGGCCAACTCAAATCCGTAGTGCTCTGGAAGGGTCTCTGCCTGAGCCACTCCAGAACTGTGCTTGCAGCTCCTGGCTCCATAAGGTAGACACCACTTTGCAGATGTTGAGAGGGCATACTGCTTGGGGAAACACATCAGCCAAGGAGAGCTGGGTATATGGCAAAACCCCAGTGAGCTGTACCTCCAACAAGCACTGGCTCTTTGCAAGAAAGATGGTGAGCTTTGGTATTACAGTGCTCATGAGCTGTCAGTGGATAGGTGATCCACAAAGGCAAGACAATAGGCAGGGAGCACACAGAATTCACTGCCAAAATGAGCTCCCTCTCCAGTCTACCTCCTGCCTTGCTGTTCAGTCTAGTGCCATCACTGATTGGGAAACCAAAGCTGAGTTTCCACATCCTGCACATCTGAGGAGTACATTGCAATCCTCAGAGCACAGGGAGAGGCCACTTGCCAGAGCACCTCCGATGCACAGCAGCGTTTACATGCAGTCTTAATCTAGATCCCTTGTGGCTGGAAGACATGCCATAGCAGAAGACACTGGCTAGGAGGAGTGGAGAATGACACCACAGTGCAAACAAGCAGTAAAGGTTCAAAAAGTGGTTACAGAGTCCCAACAGTGTACCTTGAGGGTGGCAAATAAACATCCCCTCAAGCCACTCCTGGCAGGGCAAATCTAACACAGGCAGCACTGAGCCTGCAAACCCAGATTGTAAATGCTGTTTTGTGAACATCAGCTCATTTTTCAGGCTGATTCACGCCAGGAGAATAGACAGGTAATGCTCCCCTGCCTCCAAGCCCACGCACAGCACCGCTCTGTCCCCACAGCACAAGCGCCAGAGTCACCCCTGCACGCAGTGACAGCATGATCTGCAATCTGCCCAGCTCTGCCAGCTACTTACGGCGCTTCGTACCATCACCATTCTTTGTGCTGTCAGAGACTTGCTGCTTGCGGATGCTGTCCTCGTCTGCTTTGCGATCTCTGCCTGGGCAAGCGCAAATGCGGGCTTCAAAACATCGTCGGCCCAAGACTTGCCCGCTGGGAAGAGAGGTGAAAGAGGAAACATCAGCTGCTGGCTCAGCAGGGGCCAGCAACATCTCTCAACATCAGACCAGACTCTGCACAGACAAACCCAAACCTCCCATTTCCCAGTCACAATGTCCTAGGTGTTGGGCAACTCCCACCTGCAAAGATTTAAAAAATATCATATGGCCCCTTGCATCAAACTGTCCCTGAGGATATGCAATGCTGCCCTGAGCAGAAGAGCAGAAGGCCACCTCTCAAGCAAAGAGCTACACTCATGATGCACTACTTACTCTCTTGTTTCCAGTGTCACAATTATGAGGATCGGGCGACGGTTCATCCCTCCCACGCAGCTACTGTTACACATGAAGTTGTACAAGACTGTTGTGAACTCTGTACCAACCTGGATGAGACAGAGGAGATGAGAAGAGACGGTGAATGGAAAGCTCTGCTTTTTCCAGCCTCTCATCTTGTACTCCCACAGCTGTGCTACAATCAGACTACGATGAAATAGGCCCCGCCCACAAGGCTCCCTTAAAAGAAATTAAGAACACCTACTCTCAAGGGATAAAGAGGGTGTTTAAAAGCTCATTTCTGACAAAGAGGAAGAAGGGATTTATTGTGATGAGGATGGGGAAAGCACAAGATCCCAACTCCTTTGACTAGGGTTACAACCCCACCCCTTTGTGTGCTGGGATGCCACCACTCTGGGTTCTCAACGTACCTGGGGTGGCTCATAGGGGACCAGCACACTCTGCCTCCCGGTGATGGGGTCTTCTACGTACTGAGCATGGCTGTTCCCTTCCACCCTGATCAGGTGGCTGGGAGGTGCAATCTGCCCTGCAAGAGCAAGGAGGAAAAAAATAAAACAAGAGACACCATTCAATGAAGCAAGTTTATATGCAGGGCAGCAAGATCTTCCACCAAGGGAAACCCTCAGACCTGGCTGCAGAGGTCTAACAGAGCACACACGTGCCCCCCCCCCCCCCCCCCTTAAACCAGCCCTTCTGGCCACTGACAGACATGAAAGGCAATGCAGACTTTTCTTAAGCTCATGCTGGACGCTTTGGAATAAACTTGAAAATGGGCTTCCTAAGATCCTGGACTAACCGAGCCCAAACACCAACTGAATGGCAGCTCATAGCAGCTCTTCAAGCAGATAACTACATGGGTTTTCACACCAGCTGAAAGCCTTTCCTTTCCTCCCCCTAATGTGTACATAAAGCAAATTCTTTCAAGTCTCAGTCCCTACTCTTTTCCCCATCAACTACTAGCTCTCTTTTGTTTCCTTCCATCAGTTTTGATCTTAAGGAGCTAAAAAAGATTTAAACAGCAGGAGAAATATGCATATATGAATAATCAACGGTCAACTTGAAAAATCACGCTTGCTTACAGCAGTGGTAGAAGGGAACATGATCTTCGTTGGTTCTAGGCACCCTTCCAAAAATTTTAAAAAATAGTTTCCTTCCTGAAAATTTTCTTCAATGTTTCTACAACATACAACTAAATTCTGACAAGAGAAATGTGTTACAGGTTTTTCCAAAGAATTTGTTTGTGTTTGAATGGTTCATTTTCTTAAATAATTATTTCAAATAATAATTACTTCAGAATAAGACTTTATAGTTCTAGGGTTCTTTTTCTTTCTTAAAACTCCATCACTGAACCAGGTATCAACCCTCAAAAAATCCAGTTCTGTGAGAAAAATACTTTCCAATATGAAAAACTGTTTTCAACTCCACTCCGGTTTTACATTGCAGAGTGCTTGCTTATTTTTGGGCTTGTCTAGCTGGCTGCACTGTAACCAGCAAAGGGATTCAGGCTCCCGAGACATCCCGCTAACTGACACCAACTGGTTTTTTTTGTTGGTTTTTTTTTTTTTTTTTTTTTTTTTTTTACAGTAGGAGATAAATAATGCACGTAGAATAAAACAGATGCTCATCTGAACTTATGTGAACTTAAGTAGCAAAGGCAAAATGGAGCCCAGCCCATGAGTTTGCAGAAAACCCCAGGACATTTTTAAAACAGCTGCTACTTTGCTAACAGGAGGAGAAACAAGTAAAAGATTAAAACATTAGTACTGAACTGATAGCGTTAAATGTACAGGAAGGTTGCCTAGAGTTGATGGCTACAGTAAAGCACTTAGCATTATCCTGCTAGAGATAAACAGCCCCTCTGTCTTTGAGGCGTGGATTAAGGACTGGAGATGATATTGCATCCTGTTACTAGATCCCTGTCCCAGTGACATGGAAGCTCATTCCTGAGCACAGGAACAGCTGCTTCTCATCACAGGAGCAAAAGCAGAGCAGGGAAATGCTGCCAGAAGGGCACTGCCTGCCACGGGGACAGACACCCATCCAACCTGGGCAGGCGTGAGGTTTATTTCATGAGGCACTTTCTTCCCAAGGACATGCTTGCACAGGGACAGCTGGAGTACGGCATGAAGCTTACTGCTAAGCACAGGAAATAAAAAGCTGCACAAGATGTTGCAGGGAGGTCTGCTTCTAGTAGATTTGCTGTAAACTTGCCACCAAATCCCCGCACCGGCCACTCATCAGCCGAACAGCTCTGGGGAGGGACTGCCAGAAAAGTACTGCCCTCCTTACCCTCATTGAACTCCCGGCTCAGCTCGTGGTTCGGGCAGCGTTTGACCACTTCGGTGACATGTTCAGCTTTCTTGTAGACTGGCATAGCCCTGATGACAGCTCCCTGAGGCGGTGGGGTCATCACTTTGATCTGGATGGGACATGTCTTGGCAATCTGGCAGTACAGCTTTTTCAGTTCGGTGGAATACTGGATGGGGGAGAAAAGAGCAAAAAAGAGTCAGGATGTTCAGCTAGAGATGGAGGCATGCCAGAAAGACGGAGGTGGGTTTGCACAGATAGCTGAATGCACCAACAGCCACACTTCCAGACAAGCAGCTAAAACCCTGGCCTTTACCTATTTTAGAACAGCAGAGTATAAACCTACATTCTTAATTTCCCCAAAGGCAAAAATCTTCAGATAAAGAGCACTGCTTTTACACTAACCAATACAGTCTTTATTTCTCTGGGGCACACATGTCCTCGTCCAAGGGATACGCATTATGCACCTAACAAAATGGACACTATTCTCTTCATAACACACTAATCCTGGAAGCACTGGAAACCACACACGTAAAGTGTTTCATCCTATTTTGTAAGAAGCTCTCCTACTTTTGCAGAGGGATGAAAGAAAAACCATGAACCCTGGAATTTACAGCACTCAAAAGCAAGACCCTGACCAATTTGAGAGTTATGCCAAATCTGATGTTACAGTCATCTTTTAAAAGCATCCCAGACCTCTGCTGATCATCTGTATAGCAGCTTCTCCACTTCTAAACTCAAAGCATTGTGTCCACAAAAAAAAGGGGAAAAGTAGTAGTAATATTAAATAAATAATAATAAAATAAATAACTATCAAAGCTCAGAGTTGAATAGCCCAAAGACCATGTCCATGGTGGGACCTAGAGCACAAGCCAGGAGCTGGGTACAAAAGGGAGGCTGTGACCATCCTGGGGTGTACAATGAACACCTGGAGCAGAATAAGATGCTTTTGTGCTAATTTGGAGCATATTTGATTCCCCCCTTTTAAGATGTTTTACACTAAAGTAGTAATACTGGTACAGCATTTTCCTGAAGTATGTTCACATCTGGAAACCTTTACTCAGCAAAATACTGAAGTATGGGCTGAAGTCATTGGTTTCTGCTCAAAACCCCATACTGAAATAAGGGCATGTGCTTAGCGGGAACAGTTGCAAGAAAACTCCTGTGTGATTCAGTACAGTGTAACCTGAACTGATTTGTCTGGATGTCCTCTGTGAAGGAGAATCTCCAGTCTCCTCTGCTGTACAAGGTTCTTTCAAAATGCAGCAGTTTTCATCAGTACCCCACTCCAGAAGCATTCAGTTTTCTCCTGGTGCTCAGACAATTGCAAGTGCAGAGCTCTCCCAGAAACTCTAACCACGTAACCCACAGGAATTGCTGGCATTTCCCCCACTTCCAACTCTTTGGTTCTTGCAGAGAAAGGAAAGTGAAAGCCTCAAGGTGGTTGTTTTCTCAAAAAAACCCATCTCTAGCAGCCGTGGCTGATACAGCCCCGGTCCCAACTATTCAAACAGAGCACTGACAGGTTCATACAGGTTGAGAGCATGAGGTGGCCATCCACCCTGCCGGGATGCGAAGAGCTGGCACACGCATGGGTGGGTGGCGGGTGATGCAGCAACAGAAGGATTAGCTAGCGATATTCAGGGATTATTTGCATTTCAAAGTGTACACATTGCTAACATAGGAAAAACCAAAGTTGGGAGAGACACTGGGGAGGAGAGAGGGATTATAGAAGTAAGCCAAGCCAGTCCCTTCCCTCCTCACTCAACGCCACCCTGCCATATGGCAAAGATGCTACAGGTATTTAAGCTAAGGAAAAAAAAAATTCTTTAAACGCAAAGGCCAAATTGTGCAATGCATTTTATGTGCCTGCAGGCTAGAGATTAAACCCACAAAGGATTTACCCAGCCTGCGGAAATGGGGAACATGCCAAACAATTACAAAAAAAAGTTGCGAAAGATCTAGATGGTGATTTATATCGTACGTCTTTTTAAACTGAAATTCCTTATTGTTTTTTAATTAAAAAGCAATTCCTTACTGAAGGTATGTTGTCTTTTCATCTCAAGTGGCAGGAAAAGAATCACTTCTATTTGAAAGAGGAAGAACATTTAGAAAGCATTGCTTCCCTCAGTTTGCTAATAGCATTGTGAAGGTTTCAAGGACAGAAAGCCTCAAAAATCTCAAAAAGCCAACTAATCGCTTGGATGCCTTAACAGCACTGAAGTGTAAAGAAATTGGGCACCCAAAGGCGGTGGGCTGAAATGAAAGCATAAATATGGAAGTGCGATGGCGCAGGGAGGGCACAGCGCACACCAGGAGCCAACGTGTCTGGTGTCTGCAGGCATTTGGAGAATTGAACAAATGGAAGGAGATACACACCCCTGTCATGGATCAGGAGTGCTGACTGTAATTTTATGTGTAATATCTTCAAAGACAGAAAGCTGAGGTTACAAGATTAGGAAAAAAAAATAATAAAAATCACTGCTTTCAGAAAGAGAGGAGAGGTGCCTAATATCAGCGTGAATACTGAAGCTCCAGGTCAAACCGTGTGGCCCCTCTGCCAGCAAAGGAAGGGATCTGCTCCTTGCCTGCCCTTTGGCACCCCAACTGCCAGAATCCTTTGGCTACAATCAGCAAGGAAGGCATCAGATGTGCAGCTTGAATTCACAGAAAGCAAACACCCAAGGGCTAACAGGTTACAATGAATGAGTCTATGCAACAAAGAAATATATACACGTGTCCCCAAAACACCAGGCAGACTCAAGAGCTCCGGGCTCTGGCCAGCACCTTCAACTTGGCATAACACAGAGGAGGACCTTCATGCAAAACAGGAGCCCACCTCTGCTTTGGGACACGGGGAGGCAAAGAGCAGCACCCAGCAGAGGCGGATAAAACAGCAGGAGGGCTGCCTTCCCTTTTCGTTACCTGATTGCAAGAGGAGTTTGAGCCTCATTGGCACCACAGAGGGCTCAGGGCCGTGGCACTTCGCCATGATTTCACATCTACCTTGTGCACAGCTGCCTGTGAGCAGGCGGTCGCTGAGCAGCCGGTCACTTAACACCAGTGTAAATCTGTCCACGCAGTACCTGCTGTCAGACAGTAAGGGGCTTGAGTTCCCCACCCTGCCAACTTTGCTGCAACCATGGGTAACCTGATGCCCAGCCATCTATTGGCATAAATAGATGTGAACAACTAGGTCACGGCAACTTCATACTGGATTGGTGATAATCACTATATCCACAGTGCAAGATGGGATATTGCATATTGATTTCAAAGCAAATAAGCATCAGAAAAAAAAACAAAAAACAAAAAACATGACAGGAGCTGTCCGTACATTCAGAGAGTGCCTGCAAGCAAGGGTCACCCCTCTCAGCACAGGTGCCTCTCTCCAGCCGTCCCTAAACAGTCCCACCTCAGACGTGACAGTTCGCTGCCCACCATTTTGCTACGGGAACTGACAGATGCTCACTGTATGAGGGGTAAGATCACGAGACCAGAAATTCCCAGAAATCCAGAGCATAACTATTAATCAAGGCATTTCTGTTACTTGCTGGTGTAGGAAAATAAAAATAATTAGGAGCAAAAATGAACTTGACTCAATCAACAAACCTGTCCTTTAGTGAGAGGCCAGTAGCCATGATCTAGGAGCAGAAACAAAAGCTGTGCCAACAGCAGAGGAGTGTGAACATCACTTCTACCAGAGTATGAACCAGAAAGTTATTTGAAACAAAAGAGCAGAGCCTGGCAACGTGTTATCCGTTCAAGAGGGAGAGGAAAGAGCTTTGGCTTAGACTTTTCTTTGGGGTTTGAGTGCCGTACATCATGGCCAAATAAGCAGACTTCAAGAGACTGCTAAGAACAACAGTGAATTTAACTTTTTGCTTAATAATATGTTTTAAAAGGAAAGAAGAAAAAAAAAAATCATTCCATCGCCTGCAGCCCTGCCCGCCCCACCTGCCTGCGCAGACACACAGCATTATCCACTCTTGGCACCCCGGCTGGTAATTCAGTATCACAATACACGCGCCAGCTACCATCAGGCAACACCTGTCTGATTTCTCAGCAAGCCCCTTCTCTGGAAGGTGTGTCAACAAAGGATTTAAAGGAGAAAACAAAACACTTTTCACCTCTCAGATGGAGAATTTTTGCTAGAAAGAAGTCTCCTGGAAGTAAGTGCTGGGTGCAATACAAGCTGCAACGGCTTTTCACTGAGCATTCAATTCCCCTGCAAAAAACTCTGTTGCAGTGAAATCCCCTGAGCACTACTTTGGAAATCTACCTCTAATATCGGTCTCACCGTCTGATCTAGCCGAGAGATTACGGCCCCTAAGTCTTTAAAAGGAGCAAGGTTCCGCCAGCTCAGCGAATGCTGATGGATGTCAACTTGAAGGTGACCCTACAGCCTGGCTTATGGTATGACAGCTCCCTGAGTGCTTTCTGCTCAGATCAACAGGTCTTTCAAATCTTTTGCGAACTTCTTCCAAGAAGCCATGTTTTTGTTCAACTCAGTTAAACACTAGATTCATTTTACTTGATGTTTTCAAAGCCGTTGATCAGTTGTACCTTCTCCCCTATCAAACTCCAAGAAGGGGAAAACAGGACAGGTTAGAAGAATAGGAAAGCAACATTTACTTGCACCAAAGAATTTACAGATGAGAACAAGGAATTGCAAAGAAAGAGAAGAGTCACCTGCATAAGGTTTATTCATTTAGGAGAAAAAAATCAGTGGGGAGAAAAGAAGTTACCTACTAAGAATAAAAATGGAGATTTGTGAATGCACCTTAAGTGTTTTTGCGTTGATGAACTGTGATTTAATTTTTCATTCACAAAAAGCTGTTGGGGGGACAAGGGGCACACCAGATACACACGTTTGCACATGCACGCACACTCTTAGGAATTGACTCATAACCAGAGGATGCTCAGCGAGAAGTCCAAGAAGAGCTCTACCAGGAATGCTGTGGACATAGACATCTCCTAGCAGACTTAACCTTCTGCTCAGCATAACCTTAACCCCACCACTTACTAGCTGACTTGTTGCCGCTACAGTTTGAGATCCTCCATCTCATCAGGATCCAGAGAAAAGCAGACAGCTTGCTGCTAGGGGATGTAGCAGACATTCAAACCATGGGCATGACAAACAGGCACAGCAATTGTCGGCCTTGATGGATGCCTACAGATCCACCATGCATGACAACAACCTCTAGACTCACAGCCCACCACACCAGCCAGCATCCCATATCTGAAAGGGAAACCACCACATGACGGCCAGGGAGGATGGGAGCCGGAGGGGATGCCGATGCAGCCCACAAGCGCTTTGCAGATATTTACCAAACTTCTCTGTCCTGAGGCAAAGGAAAAACCACGTCACCCTCTTTTACCCCCTGGGGAAGGGCAGCGATCCACCCACGGGTGCCTGCCTTTGCGGAGACTGAAACGTCATTTTCCCCTTGAGCTCCTCTGCCCCCTCCCCATCCCTGCTGCCGCGTGTCCTGCGCCTCGCCAGGCGCGCACCAACAGTGCAGATGAGCTATTAAAATCTTTCCTCCGAGCGCTTTTCCCCAGGAGCCGCAGCCAAAGGCCGCCTGTTGCCACCTGTCAGTCGCAGGGATTAATTACCTGCGCCGGGCTGGGAGCGGCACATTCCTCCCCGGCCTCACCCTCCAAGATGTTGACATCAGGCAGGTGGGCCCCGCGTCCCCCCGGCCAGCAGCACAGAGGGGACAGTGGAGGGGGGACACGACCCATGAGTTACATGGGGATGGGCAGCTCGAGTGCCGCAAAAACCACAAGAGAAATGGGAAAAGCGTTGAGGAGCATGTCAATGCAGCTTGGGGCAGACGGCACTCCCAACGCCGGACTGGACGCTGATGGCAGCTGGTACTGCACCTTGGATACCTTAGTGGAAAAAAAAAACCTAAAAAAAATTTTATATATATATATATATATGTATGTGTGTGTGTGTGTTGGCCTGCTTAAGTAAACAAGGAAGGGGAGGGGTAGCAGAGAGGAGAATGAAAAAACATAGCCTGCAGACAAGGATTCAGTGGGACGATGTCTGATGTGCAGGATCCCTTCCTCCCGTACAGCCCCGTGGCAGAGCCGCTCGCCCTCTCCACACCAGCTGTGGGTAACCGCGGAGCTCAGCCCGCGGGCAGGGATTTGGGAGAAACAGTGCTGCCCACCAAGCCCCTGAAAAGGGACACTTGTGCTCGGCTGAGCTGGCACAGCTCCTGCATTGTGCTATTGTGCGATGCAAAAGGAGAGGAAAGCATTTTTTCCCCTCTGGCAGCACAGAGGTGTGTACACAGCCACCTACTCGCCTTTGTGAAGACAGCCAGCTCCGTGTTTCCCCATACAAACCCCTGCGATCTACTCTGCGCAGTGCTCTCATCCAAGCCCCGTACCACCATCATGCAAATACCCATCCCCAGGCATGCCCCCCATCTGAGAGAACAGCACTGAAGGCGGCTGAGAGGAGAGGGCACAGGGATGTGCACAAGCGGTCATGCTGTAAGAGATTCCCTGAAATTCTCTAAAATACTGAATTCGGAGCATCTGCTAGATTCTCCCATCTTTAGGAAAAGGAGATCATTCATTCCTGCAACAATACTTCAGCATCTTGCTTGAAGCTCCCCAGAGATTTTAATTCAAAACTACCTTGATCAGGGTGATATTGTCTGCTTTAGGAATACTCCTACCTAACATTGCCAGCAAAGCCACAATTTAACAGAAATAACACTGATATTTTCCCATACTACTTTTGCACTGTGAAACAGTTGTAAATTTGAAAACTTGACATTTGAGGGCTTTTACATTTCAGTTTCATATCTACAGACTTATTTCATCCCTCCTAAGGTTTGCCTTGAAATCACTTTTTAAAATGAAAAACAAACAAACAAAAAAGACTGAAAAGTATCCTGTTTCAAGAGGAGAAAAAACCAAACTGATAGAAAACTTCAGAGGCAAGCTGGGAATTATTTTATGCATGTTTTTTGATAAAAATTGATGGCTGTAGAGGAAGGCTTCACTATTTGGTTTTGTTAGTTACGTTTTCTTCCATTGCTAGTCTATTTTTTTTTTTTAAATCTTTTCGAAATTAAATTTCTTTAAAAAACAAAATCATAAGACTCCTGCAGTCAAATGACCTTACCTTGCACACTCAGCTCACACTCCGCTTGTCTATCGTATGCAGTTTCTCTGCCGGTTTCTAAACTGAAACTCCAGCAGTACCAAATAAGTTTCGGATACTAACAATGTCTAGTAATTTGCATTTCTGATAGGCTACTTTGCACAGGAAATTTTACAAGTGAGATGAAGGTATGAAACAAGCAAGCAAGCGTGCTGAAAGCCAAAGCTGAGCTGGTGCAGAACAACATTTTCCCGGTGGATCACAGTAAATGCCCACTGATGGCAAGATCCCACATCACAAAATAAGATCAGAATTTTCCTGGAATGAAAGTAGCTTCCACAAGGAGCATTTATTTTATGTTATTACCCAAAGTCTGAGGCACACTCTCAGATACCTTCTTGCAAACACAAGTTTGCACACATACACAAAACACCCAAGCATTATCCCGACCACAGCACGGTTCCACCTGGTGCAATGTAACAGGCTGAAGCACACACGCTTTGCAAGCGTGCCAGGCTCGGAAAGCTAAGCTGATTTCCATAGGATCAGAGAGTCTCCCAGTTTATGACACTGCACATCCCTGTGATGTTATTTCCATAAGCTCGGCTGATTAACTGACATTAACACAGTCAATTTATAGACCATTGATAGAACACTGTGTGGTATCGCTTCCTCAAAGGACTTTAGGATGATTTTGCAAACAAAGCCTCCCGTGCTGCATTGTTATACTTCAAGCATTGGTTTTTTGTTTGGTTTGGATTTTTGGGGGGTTTTGGAAGGGACTGAGGGAGGGTTGGGGACCGGTTCTTTTTATCCTGTTCAACTCTCAGACTCTAAACAGGATATCTAGGTCTCCCGATGTCTTCTGTATTACAAATGCACAACAGAATAAGCAATTCCTTTGACTACCAAAGATGATGCAACACTAAAACATACACTGTGGGAAGCCCACTCATACTACCCAAACTCACCTAAAGGCTATAAACATTGACATTTTTCAAAATACTGGGGTGTAAAGAGTTAAGATTAAAATATTAATTAAAATTGAAAAACATCAGCCTCAATTATTGAACAGTAATTAGTGAGTCAAAATTTGACAGTAAAATTTTTAAGCATCATATTGAATGCATGGACAACTCCATTGCATTTCTTCCCTCCTCTCACAGCTCCACTATCCTCAAAAACACTCAGCTGCTTCACATCCTCCTAGCAGGAGGCAACCCACTGCAAAGTGCTACGCTGAAGGTATAGAGATGCAAATACCTATAAAATACAAGCACTTGCTCGCAGGTAATGCAAGCGGGTGTATGTCCATGACCACGTGTGTTTGTTCACGTGACAGTGTAAGTTGATTAGTATGACACCAAGTGTCACACCAGCTAGAGACTGCAATAGTGACATAACGGGTAATAATCCTTCCAGCCAATTCTATTTGTTACACCAGAATACATTCACCAAAGCTGCACGTAAAAACCTCCAAGACTTGACTTGGCAAGGAAACTTTAGCATATGCTTAACTTTTGGCAGCACTGTTAACTGCCACTTGCTTAAACCAGTATACCTCTGTGTATGGGCATTTGTGAAGCCAAATCTGGACATAAGTCTGATTTAATTTGTATTTTAAAGGAAACTGGAATTTTCTTATAAAGGAATACAGAAATGAACTGGAGAGAACATATCTAGGCTCCCAACAGCAAACCCACCCCACCACATATTGCTGCTGATTTGTGTGCACGTCAGCCTCAGATATTGAGCCTGATCTGAACAGAACCTGTTCTGCTCGTGCATCGCTTTAAGTAAAGCCTAGGTTAGCCATTTTCAAATCTCCTCCTAGCTTGGCGTGGGGGATTAAACCTTCTTACAATCATCTGTCTCAGGTTCAGCCTAAAGAGGAAGGCTGCTGTTTGCTTCCTACTGGGCTCCCAGATCTCACTTGTTTCAAGTCTGCATGTTCCAGCTTGCTCCATCCCACTAGCCAAACTCCAAAAACTCTAACCAGCCAGAGGAAACATTGTCTGGAGTAATTAGACACCAACTTTTAGCACATCTCCCATTCACTTTTGTCCCCTGCTGAAAGTCAAAGGGTGATGAACTCAACCATAAGGAGGGAGGAATCACAGCAGCACATAAAGGCTTTCTCTACCAATTGTTTCTGTGTGTGCTCAATTAAGATAACCAAATGTCAAAGCAAAAATCCTAAAGCTCTCCAAAATAAGCTTGCTCCCACCAAATCTAGGCTGGTTTCATCAAATTGAGTCAGCTGCAAGAGTCTCAGACAGGCACATTAAGCCTTGCAGCTCTCTAGATAGTAGACATACGCTTTGGGTCCTCAGCAATTTGGGATACAGTCATGGGTTCAGATAGTTCCACATCAGCTGAAGATCAAGGGGAGGAAGCAAAGCACAAGAAAACATCAATGTAATACCTAACTCCAAACTCTTTTTAGTTCCCTCATCTGCAAATAAGGAGATTTCAGGAATATCTCAGAGGAAAGTAAATGAATTGTTAGTACAGGATCTGTTACAGCAGAGGGAAGCCAAGCTAGACAAAAGAACATGCTTGGTTTTTTTAAAAAAACAAAACAAAAACAAACCCAAAACCAACCCCTAATTAACACAATGAAGTTGTCCTGGCCCCATAGTCTCGTAGTCTTTTCAATCAGCAACATCCCAAGCCGGCAATTTAGGGGCCGAGTCAGACCCAGAGCTATCAGGCACTCTGCCACAGACTGCACCAGCAATTCAACACCCTGGAAAGCAGAACACTTTGCTAGATGGTGACAGATTTCCACCCAAATTCCAGCTGTTGCCAAAGGGCCGACCTACTTGCAAAATGCCAAAGGGTCAGTGTATCACAAGGGTAAGAGTATGTGTCAAATATGGGCCTGCCTTCCTAGTTGGGTGACTGACAGGCTCTGAGGAGATGCAAGCTGGTGAACACAGTACCAACACAAACTGCAGGACATCTCCAGACAGTCCAGTACAATGCAAGCAACGGATGCCAGATTTATTTCAAAGGGGGAAGTTTTCAACAACATTCATCCAGAGGGAAAGCTGGCAGGCCTGGCTGAGCACTCCTGTCTCCTCAGATGGTACAACACACACCTTCAGATCCCAAACTGGTGCACATGACAGCTCAGGGCTCTCCCACAGTAGCCTTCTGTAGCTCTTTTCTTCAAAGTTTCCACCCAAAGACACAGGTTAGACAGAACCTGTGAGAAAGCTTTGGGACACCAGAGCCCGGCTTGGAAAACAAAAATATCTGAGACCACCCCCTATGAGGCATGGGGTTTATTACCTATACAGCCAAAACACATCAGGTCATTCCTGAGCAGAGAGCAAGGCACACTGCCTCTGCAATGGACTAGGCAGTTTGAGCAGATTGATGACTGCACAGGTATTTTCTTGGCTGGGCATGCCTACTTCAATGCTGGGCTGTGACCAAGTGCAGGACTGCTCTCTGGCTGTCCCTCCAGTGGGGAACCGGCCACTGCACCCCATGGAGAAGGGCTGGCAGCTAACCAGGAGGCCAAGGGTCTCAGACATGAGTGTCAACACTCTGATAGAATAAGGGGCCACCAGCCAAGTCAGTCAGTGAGCTGCTCTCTTCTGTACGAGCACTCTCGACAAAGACTGAATGGCTCTGATGGAAAAAGGAGATCCCCTTTCTCTCCTACTCACCTTGTTTTCCCTCAGGTGGAATAAACAGAGGGGGAAAATATGGATACCTCTCCACTTCATCCTTCTAATAAAGTATTAATCACACCTATGGGAGGCGATGGGGGGAAAGAAAGTATTAAATCTGACAGGCTCTCAAAGCAGCAGTACCAGTGAAATGCATCATTAAGGTGAGTAATTTTCCTGTTTACTTCATAGGCTCTGAGCCCCCACCCGCCCCTTCCTCCCCGCCTAAGATGTGGGCAGGACCCATCAAGGCAAAGCTTTGGAAGCAGGCAGCAGCGTCCCCAATTTCTACATAAACGCTGCAGGCCAAAGAGCAAAGGCAAGTTCCAACTGAGCCCTTGACAGTAATCAAGCACTGCGGCGCCTCTGGTCTTGTCTTGTGCATACCTTGCAAGTAGCATCATGTCTTCCCGCTGAGGTTTCACTGGCAGCACACACAGCGCCTTGTTCCTTGGCTTCTATCTCAGAAAAAGAAAGTCCTGAACACACACACACACACACACACGCCCCTGCCTTTCTGCTCCGAGGGAGGCTATGGCCCTCTAAATCATCACCGTACTGCGGGCAGCCCTTTCAGAACAGATTTACGAAGTCACAAGAAATCTCTTTTGTTCCAGTGCAGAAAGGTTAGCATGAGCCCCTTTGCCAAAAGGGCACTGAGTTTTCTCTATTAACGTCCAGGAAACTTTCCTGAGTCAGATCTTATTACCTTTGAAACAACCTGCAGGTACCGGCAAGTCTCTTCCATGATAACAGCCAGGGCCTGTCCCATTTCCTGATCACATTACGCTCAATTTCCAGAATTACATCTATGCAAATATTGTTCTCCTGCTTGCAGAGCATTTCATTGATAATTAAAGTGAAAAGCCAGCAAAGCTTTTCTGGCCAGGACAGACAAGCTGGCAAGAGAGGCAACAAACTAACATGCAGACATTGAGCAGGGACAAATTTTCTTCCTCTGTATGAAGTTCAACAGATAAGGTCCCTCTCCTCCTAGAAGACACAGAATCCAGACGGAACCCAACCATTTCTGCAGACATCTGTTTTCTGGACTTACTGACCCAACAAGGCCATAGTCTAGTTCTGAGTCACAGAGAAAACATAAGGATTAGGAAAGACAAAAATCACACCTAACTGAGCAAGTCATAGTTTTACTGAGAACATAAAGATGTAGTAACTCAGATCTAAGCTAGATCAATAAAGCATGACAGCAGATCCAGCATACTTAGTATGAATGGTGACTAAGTCAAACCTTTAAACCTTTTATTCAGCCTATTAAGATTTGGGGATGAATGTCTGACAAGAAAGTCAGACAAGAACACAGTCACTAGCTATTACCAGCATTTGCAAGGTTCTGGGATCTGTATTTTACCCAGATCCTCCTCTCTCCCAGTCCTCTCCTTCCATCCTCAATGACCTAGCTAAGCACAGTCCTTGAGTCAACTGATGTGGTTTCTCCTGAGCCTACTTTCAAAGTCAAGACATGATTCAGCAAGGTGTTTAAGCAGATACCTACCTTTAAGGATGGGAGCAGCCTTGCTGACTCCAACAGAACCCAATAGATTTCACAGGGAATATTCACGTGCTAGAAGTTATGCACTCGCTCGAGTGCCTTACTGAACTGGGACCTTGATTTTCCTACATACCGTGGGAAAAGCTTTGTAAAGAACCGTGCTGAGGAACACAGTGCTGTCGCTGCTGCGGCCATCAGGCCATCACGACATCCCCAGCTCCAGAACACAGCACTTCACGCCCCGGCAGCTAGTGAGGTCAATGCTCTGGCACCTTCTCTGCTAGGAAGAGCAACAAGCCCATCCTGATCTTGGGGTATTCCTCTAGTTTTTCTCATGCTCCTCAGCAGCCCTGAAGCTACACCAACTGCAGCAGCTAAGGGAAGACAGCCATTCTGCAGAGCAACACTTAGAAAGGGAGGAAGGTTTGCAATGAGTTTGGAAAATGCTAGCAGGAATCCTTTCCATCTCTTTTTTAGAAATAAAAATCTTTCGCTTTACAACTCGTACCCCCAAGAGAAGAATGGAAAACCACATCCCAGTTGACATGCAAGCCAAAGGAGCATGTTGCATGAGAAATGGAAGGTTTGAAGATAGCATAGTCCACACCTAGTTTAGCTGATTCTTGGGCTGCTTTATAATTTCAGCAAAAATGCACAAGTGCATAAAGCAAGCTTGCATGGACCTGGATGCACTTTACAGGCAAATCTACAAACCTGCTAAGTAAACTAATCAAGTTTAATTACCCAAACGCTCCATGACATAGTTACAAATCTATAAGTTATTGGGAACAGATTATGGCAAGTCTCTCAATACCTAGCAATTGATTTACTTCACTTGGTAACTGAAATATAATTGTTTCATCTGCATGACCTAACTGGAAATAAACAGGAGTGAATGTGGATTTAGATGCAAATCCATATGACCACAATCTGAAGATGGCTTTCCAAGAAAAACACCGAACAGCTCTCTGTCCCTGCAGACCTTCCTACCTCTGCAGTATTTGCAAACTGCAAGTTCTGAAGACTCTACGTCACAGATGCTTTGTGAGAAGACCAATCCCATTCAAAGCAAGACTGCTTTCCCAAATTAAATGCAGTCTTTATTACTGGATAACAATGAGAACAGGAATACTTCCCTGGGAAACATCATTTTAAAGTCAGATTTCCCAACTAACCACACCCAATTAGTAAGTAATGCCATGTTCGAGTGATTTTGGAACCCCAGCAGATTTTTCACCAGTTTGATTTTTCTAACTTCCTCTATCTTCCCAACAAAAAAACCCTCACAGCCTTATATGGGTTGAAGGCAACTAGAGGCAAGCATCTACCTCCCTAAAAATAAATAAAACAAAATGGAGCATAACAAGACAGAGTTGCAACATCAGAAAAAAGTATTGGCTCACATTGTCCGGCGCTCCCGTTTTCCTTACAGCTCATACATGATGCATCAGAGAAAGGTGCAAAGCCTCCATGGACAGAACGTGCCGTTGCCCTGCACGATGCTGTACAGAGGAATTCCTGCCCTTGCAGAAAGCAACCTCTGTCCTGAGATAGCTAGCATGAATCTCATGAGCTTGCATCACAAGTGCTATCAAAGATAAGACTTAAAAACAGCCCCTTAGCACCTCTGAATTTAATGCTATCCAAATGAGAAGGCAGGGAGGAGGGTGGGGACCAGCACTGGCAAGCCATTCGCAAGTGTAGCCTATTGAAGACAATCAACTGGCAGCAAACAAAGTAGGGACTTTGAACCTACAGAAGCACTTCAGTGACAGCTAACTATCCCTCCAGGATTTTATCTGCCACCACCATAGAGAGAAAGACACCATTAAACTATCAGTATATCCCAAAAGACTCTTTCCATCCACGAGCTTCAACAACCAAACAACATAGAAGACTCCAAGGGAAACAAGTATTTATCTTTCTAATTGCAGACTGCAAAGCACCAGGATGCAAAAAAACAAACCTCTAAACATGATCAGAGATATGACAAAACACATGACAAGGATGCGACCATGCTACTGCTATGATGGGCAGTGGGATCATTGTTACTTAAGGTAGCGTGCCAGGCTTCACTACACAAAAGAACTGGGTGACATGAAATAAGCCTGGTTTTACAAAGCATGGAGGCAACAAATTAAAAAATAATATTTAAGAAAAAAAAAATAATCAAAGAGACACTGGGAAGAAGCAAGCTGGTGGAGGAGAAGCCCTGGTCACAGCACACCAGCTACCTGACCCTGGAGGACAGCAAATGATAGAGGCCCAGCTAGACTGTAACTGTTGCCACATATTTCTTATTTAAATGCAATTTGTTTAATGTGAAGTTGGAGTCAACCATCAAAGGCTCCCTTCTGTAGCACACTGACAGTTCACTCTAAATCTCTGCACCTTTAATCCTTTAATTAGCCAAGAAAAATGTGATCTCAACTCTTCCACCAGCCTAAGCTAATTTTCTGCATGGAGCTTCCAACTCCTGTAGGTTACAGGTTTTAGCTGCTTATGTAGCCAAGGGGAAAAAAAAAACCAAAACCAAACACAACAACAAAACAAAACATCACCCCCACCCCATTCCCACACAGGCTGATGAATCCTTCTCCATGTGTTGCTTCTCCAAAGGGCAAGCTCCTTGAAAAGTCCTTCCAATGCAAGAAGGACACACTTTCACATTGCAGTAATGGGCTGAGAGGCATAATTACAGCACACAATCCAGAGAACGAGCAAGCAGAGGTTCCAATGTGTGGTGCAGGGGTGGCTGGAGAAATCTGGGGACAAGGCAATGTTTGCACAGGAAAGGGATAAAACTAGACAGTTAAGCCAACGTTTGAGTAGGAAAGTGTCATTCCCACCATGTAGCTTTGGCCACCTTCCTCTGTGGTCTTGGGATGGGAGCTCCAAAGCAAGCAAACAAAACCCCAGATAGCCAACCATTCTGGAATCTCTCTCTGACGGAGGATTTCTCCAGAGATGAGCTCTGCTATTGCTCAAGAGCGTCACGGTAACACAGCTCTGAAGGCAGAAAGGGAAGACTGCGTGAGTCACCAGCGCATTGGGACAGAGACCCATTCAGGCAACTGGAATTACACATCGAGCTTTTCACACACCCCAGCACAGCAAACTCAAGGAAGGACAGGAGGGCCACCCTCTTGTCTGAGGCCCTAAGCATGGATAGTGAGATACGATCTGCACCTGAACACAGCCCTGATTGCCTCTCTAGGCCAGGATGCTCCTTGCAGGGCAAGGCAAAAGCAACCAGTGCTCTTGCTCAAGGCCCACTAAAGGCATGCCCTTGTGCAGCTGCAGGGACTGCTGGCCTGCCACACGCTAACCCACGCGTGACATGCAGGAGAAAGGAGTTCAGGCACGGCCACGCCATCTCCGCACAGCCCCCAGACTGTCATGCTGGAGTTGCGATGTGCCAGAGCTAACGAACCCGGCCCGCTGCTGCAGCACCACACAGACACAGCAGTTCTCTTCCTAGGTGCAGCCTGGCAAGTCCATGCAGAGTGGCATGGAGCCTACGGCTACCCCTAGCATGAGTGTCCACCTGCCAAGCACGGACAAGCCGTAGAAGGCCTTCCTGGTAGCCAGCCAGGGAACACAGGTGAACAGTGTTCCAGTACTGAGAGTCACTAGGGACTTGACAAATGCATACAAACACAGGAGTACAAGTAACCTCATTGATGAGCAAACACACAGTGGAAGAGCCCTGCCTACATCAAAGGCAGAGGACAGGCATTTCTGCATCTTGCAGCTCCTTAATTCGCTTGTGCGTTGGGGTCTAGGAGAACATTAGCACATGACCAGGGCTGCCTTGCTTAAGCAAGCACTTTTGGCAAAGTCACAGCAGGATTTGGTGTGAGGTAGGAGGAAGGGGGAAAAAAAAAAAAAAAAAAAAAAAAAAAAA